>WHVA01000063.1:0-320413 GCA_015179125.1 Gautieria morchelliformis | reverse complement strand
AGTGACGGAAGGTTATGGAAACTGATGGAAGGTGACGGAAACTCATGGAAGGAAATAGAAACTTGTGGAAGGAAACGCGTGAACCCTGACACCCGCCCTTCAGCGGTGGGTAGCACAGATCGAGGCCCAGTACATCGGGCCTGGCGTGGCCCTGCCTCCACCGGCGGGGACAGTTCGCCCTCCCTACCCAGGGGAGGGAGTGATCATGCCACTCGGAGACCCACCGATCTCTGAGACGGGCCTCCTACCACGGCCGGTAGGAAAGGCCCAACAGCGTCGTACTCAATGGTACGACGTCTGCCCGCTCGACGACCCACGCTTCGTCGAACTCATAGCGCGGGCAAAAGAAACACCGCAGCTCGCGCGTACGCATGAGATGATCGGCGTATTCAAACACGTCGAGCGTGAACAACACGCTCGCAATCCCAAAAGGGATTGTCTCGTGATAGTGGACGGCACCCCGCACAACATCGCAGCCATCCTGAAGGGTTGGATACACAACCCTGAAGGGATCCCATCCGCCATCCGTGACAACATGGATGGCACCTTCAACCTAGACGACATGGACGTCTGGATGTGGTTGAAGGCCCTCGCGCCCCGGGTCAAAGGGGTCGCATCACCCCTCAGGGCGAGGCTACTCGACCTCTTCGGCTCGACAGACCAATGGTCGAGCCTCGTCGACGCCAGGGAAGTGCTGACGCCTCAGAGCACCACCCTGCGGCGCTCAATCACGGGCCCATTCCCTGTGGAGGGCCGAGCCGGCCCCGACATCCCACTTGCGGAGATCGCGAGATGGTTGGCCCGCTACGCGGGAGTCACTCGCGAGCGAGCGGCGCGCATTGAACATTACATTCAGCGCAGCATCACCGGCGCGGCATTCAGCGCCGCCGCCCGTGAGGGCCAACAAAAGGTCATCGAGACCAGCCATGTGAGGGCCGCGGTGCTGTGACCCCTCACTCACGCTCAGCTCGACCAAGAGCTGGTGCGCTTCCGGCCCCCTCCTCAAACGGAGGACCCGGCCGTTGAGGCCATGCTCCGCGAGGACACGGGCCCCAGCCCCCAAGCGGAGACCGCCGCTAGTGGTGAGGCCGACCAGCCTCACCCAATCACCACCGATGACGCGGAGGTGCCCCCAGAGGAGTCACGTGCTCCTCCGGCCCCGTACGACGACAACGTCATCGTATCGGCCACTCTAGAGGACTCCCTCATGGACGACCTCTATGAGTAGTAATTAACCCCTATAGTTATCTATAGAGGGGGAGGGTGTAAATAACCCGTGTATCTACATGTACATTAGTTATTACATAATCCCAGTGGGCCCCTTAGGGACCCACTGTATAGTTTATGCGTGGGAACCGGCCAGCGGTCCCCATCGCATCTTACTCTTACCTGTCACTACGTAGCATTCAGAATACCACTCATTGGTCAAGTTCTGCAGTGCCCTTGTGATACAAGGTCCTAAGATCGACATCTTTACAAACCGGCTGTCCAGGATCCATTCCACCACATAGTGCTCTTCCCCATCTACAATTTCCGGCGGAGGTGGCGGACGAGCCTTCTGACCTGGAATTGGGTCCTCAAGCGTAGGGAGTAACTTCACCACGTTGAAGACGGGGTGGAGGCGGGACATGGACATCGGAAGTCGGAGGCGGTATGCATTCTGTCCAACCCTCTGTATCACTGTGAAGGGCCCAAGGTAGCGGTGGGCAAGCTTCTGCGAAGGGCGTGTGGTGCGGATGTCACTTGCATCTAGATACACCTTGTCTCCAACCTGGTACTCCGGGGCAGGAACCCGGCGTTGGTTGTAGTACCTTGCCATGTCATCCTTGGCCTTCGCAAGCGCCAACTTGGCTTCCGAAAGGGTGGAGTCCATGCGGTCTCGGAACTCATTGACCGTCTCGAGTCGGGACTCAGCCTGGCATGGTTCGAAGCCCATCCGCGGGTGTCGTCCGGAGTCAAGCATGAAGGGAGTCTGTTGTGTGGCGGAATGTACATGGTTGTTGTATTGGAATTCCGCCAGTGGAAGTAACTCATCCCAGTCATCCTGCCTCTCATTGACAAAGAGGCGGAGATATTGCTCCAACTCCTGATTGACCCGTTCTGTCTGTCCATCGCCCTGCGGATGGTACGCTGTGGTGGTGGCCAGCTTTATGCCGAGCAGGCGGTAGAGCTCCCGAGTCAGTTCTGCGACAAACTGTGGACCTCGGTCGGAAACAACTTGCTTCGGGAGCCCATGCAACTTCCAGACATGTGCAAGGAACAGGCGGGCCGCTCCGAGGGCTGTGATCGTCGTGTGCGTCGGAATGAAGTGGGACACCTTGCTTACCAAATCCACGAGGTTCATGATCGCGTCATAGCCATGAGACTCTGGGAGTTCAACGATGAAGTCGACACTGATGGTGTCCCAGCGGGATTCGGGAATCGGGAGCAGAACAAGTTCTCCGACGGGCAGATGTCATTGCGCTTTGGTTCGGAGGCAAAGGTCGCATGTCTTCACGTACTGTCCAATGTAGCGGGACATCTGAGGCCACCAGTAATTCCGAGCCACTAACTCCAGCGTCTTCCACCTGCCAGCATGCCCAGCGACCCGTGTGTCATGGTGCTGGGACACGATGCGGCGGTGGAGGTCCACCCCACCTGGAACATAGACCTTGCCTCTGAAGTGGAGCAGTCCATCACGTTCTGACCATTCCGCTGCCCATACAGACTGTGAGTGCCCTTTCCGAAGTTCCTCCACCGCCTTCACCACCGACTCCTCCTTCTCTCCATTCCGGTACTGCCTCCGGATGTCCCGGAGCATTTCCGCTTCCGCCCCAACTGCAGTCACTCCTTCGAGGGCGCAGATTGCAAAGAGACTTGGGCGGAGTAGTGTCATATCAGTGTTGTCTCCACTTCCGCTTCCATGATCCGCACGGCGGGATAGGGCATCGGGCTTGCCCATGGTGTGGCCGGGGCGGTGGTGGAGCATGAAGTCGAACCGGGACAGGTGTAGGGACTACCATGCTTGTCGTCGGTTCAACTTCTTTGACGTGCGGAAGTACTCGAGGTTCTTGTGGTCTGTCCAGATCTCAAATGGGCATAGGGCACCCTCGAGGAAGTGTCGCCACTCCTCCAGCGCTCGGATGATTGCCAGCATCTCCTTGTCGTGGATCTCATAGTTCCGCTCGACTGGACTAAGGCTTTTAGAGAAAAAGGCAATCGGATGCCCCCCCTACCATCTTCTGATGACTGTTGCGACAAGACCGCTCTGGTAGCTGTGTCGGAAGAATCTGCCTCGACTCGATAAGGGCGAGAGTCATCGGGAAAGATCAGGACCGGGGCAGAAGTGATCAGCTCCTTGAGTTTGTCAAAGGAGGCCTGTTCTGGCTCTCCCCACCGCCACCCAACCTCTTTCTTGGTGAGGTCAAAGAGGGCACGGGCGTGGCAGGAGAAGTCCTTGATGAACCGCTGGTAGAAATTGACAAACCCAATGAAGGACTGGACCTCCTTCTTGTTCCGCGGTACAGGCCAATCCGATACACCGGAAACTTTGACCGGGTCCATTTCCACCTTTCCCTCTGACACAATCACCCCAAGATACTCTATCCGCGTCCACTCAAACTTGCACTTTTCCGGCTTGAGACACAGGTTGTACTCCCGGAGCCGCTCCAGCACTCTCCGCACAACCTCCCGATGTTCCGACATTGTTTTTGTGAAGATGAGGATGTCATCGAGGTAGACGCAGACAACCCCTTCTGCTATTATGTCATGGAAAATGTCATTCATCATCGTCTGGAATGTGGCGGGACTGTTGGTGAGGCCAAAGAACATGACCTGTGGCTCAAAGAGTCCTCGGTTGGTGCGGAATGCGGCCTTCCACTCGTCTCCCTCCCGGATCCAAACATTATTGAAGCCCCAGCGGACATCCAGCTTAGTGAAGTACCTTTCCCTGCGGAGTTGTGTGATTAGTTCGGAAATGAGTGGAATGGGGTACCGGTTCTTGATCGTGATCGCATTCAAGGCCCGGTAATCCTGCACAAGTCTGAGCGAGCCGTCCTTCTTCTTGATGAAGAACACCGGAGATGCCATGGGTGACTTGGAGGGACGGATCCTCCCTGTACGGAGGTTTTCCGCAAGGAATGCATCGAGCTCTACCTGCTCCTTGGGTGACAGCGGGTAGACTTTGCAGTTGGCGGGCTTTGACCCAGGCTCCAACTCGATGGCATGGTCCCACAGCTTCCGTGGAGGCAGGGCATCAAACGACTCCTTGGCAAAGACGTCCTCGAACCCCCGCAGGTATTCCGGAATTTCCGCCTCCACTCTATCATGCTTCTTGGAGGCTTCAGCAAGGCGTTGCGAAATATTTCCGGTGGCGCGGATGTGTTCCGCTTCCGGTGGAAGGTTTACGTACAGCAAGCGCTCCCCTTCCGCCAGAGTGTCTTCCGGGCCGAGTCGGATGACGTCAGAGTCGGAATTGGAATTGGAATTGGAAGTGGGACCCGGTTCAAATTCCGCTTCCGAGTCTTCTTCTGCAAGCAGTGGATGGGGGCCAGAACGACATGTCTGTATGAGCCGTTCGGTCTTCTGCTGCTCCTGGCGCTCCTTCTGCACTTCCAACCAGCACATGTGACACTTGGCTGGGCATCAACTCATCAGTACCTTCCGAGTCTGCCAATTGATCTCTGGGTTGTGCTCCTGAAGCCAGGTAAATCCCAGGATGACGTCTTGCTTCCCCAGGCTGGTGACTGCAAAGGAAGTGCATTCTGAGTGTCCATTGTAGCGGAGAATTGTGTCTACTATCTCTGTGATGGACCCTGCCTCATTGGGGCTTCCATCCACATTGAACACCAGGATTGCACATTGCAACTTCCGCGTGGTCAGTCGGTTCCGTTCCACATAGTCCCGGTCTATAAACTGACCAGTGGCCCCGCAATCGACAAGGGCGGGTCCGGATTTGACTTCCACCGTATCTGTCGTCTGGATCTCCACCTTAATGACTAGTGACTTGGGGCCAGGGGTGGCAGCAACAACATAGCGCTTCGGGAGGTGTCTCTCCCAAGGGCGGATGCGGGATGGATGGGGTGTCGGATTTGGTTTTTGTGTGACTTTATCCGGTGGGTCTGTACGAAGTGAGGGGTGTGGAGGCCTTTCATTCTCTACTTAAAGACAGGCAAACTGGTTATGTACAGGCAGCAGGGGCACACATCTCACCCTCTGCGCATCACAAAATCCGACGCATCTTCCACTTCCGATGCACCATGTTCTGCATTTTCGGAAATTCCTTTCGCAGTGGGCACTCCCCTTATGTCTGCGAGTGTGAGGAACTCTGGAAGGAGCTCAAGTTTCTCCTCTGTGGTCATAAGCCGGATTTCAAAGGCTTGGGGGCACTCGCGGGCATAGTGGCCTGGTTGTCGGCATCGGAAGCAGGTGATGGTTCCGTGGCCTTTTCCGCACATGCGGTCAACATCCATTGGGGCAGGGCCACTCTTCGAGGGAGGGGGGCTAGGGTTCCTAATTGTAGCAGGTGGAACAACCATCAGAAATAATTTCTGTGTGGGAATGAATGCACTTCCGGGTTTTGGCACGGGTGGAGTAGGACGAGCGGAACTGCGTGTCATGTTCCGGTTTGTCTCCACAAAGGCCTTGTTTGCTTCCCTGTTTCAGGACACCCTCCGTGCAGCTTGGTACCACCCTTCCGGGTCATCGAAATCCGGAGCTCCATCCCCAAGCAGCGCAACTTGGTTCTGGAGTGTCGGATCAAGCCCTCGTCAGAATTTGATGACGATCATCTTGTCATCGTCATACTCCGCAAGGTCGATGAGCTCCTGGAAGCAGTCAATGTAGTCATCGACCGGATCCTTGGCCTGGTACCAGCTGGTCCCCTCGAGCTTCGTAAGGGCTGTGAGCTGCTCATTTTTCGGGCAGAACTGGTCAGAAAATGTTTTCTCGAAGGCGTCCCAGTCCCGGAAGTAGTTCCCCTTGCCCTTTGCTTCATGTCGGATCGCCTTGTTTGCAAAACGGGCTGCACGATCCGACTTGAAAAAGGACAATGCCCAGTGAATCCGAGCCTGGTCGTTTGGAAAGAGGTCTCCGACAATTGCGAAGTAGATGCTGCATGTGTTGAAGAATGCGCATCCCTTCTCCTGATCTCTGTCAAAGTCCGCCGGAGTTGCGGGTTTGACCTTTGCCAACTTCGCGGACATCCTCTCTTCCGCCAGTTCCACTTTTCCGAAATCCAGCTCATCCAGCATTGCATTTCCACCACCTTGTGGAATGTCTAACTTAGCCAAAATCGTTTGTAAGGCTGTTTCACTCGCGTCGGTCTTCATCCGGTTCCGCATCAATTCCTCCTCCATATTCTGAAGGCGATCATCCGGATCCATGTCAGAAGGGGAAATATGGGACGGGATTTCCGTGGTTGGGAGCTCGACATAAGAAGAGGGGCTGTCGTATACCGTGTGCGCGGAAGAGGTTGTGATCTCTGAGTCACTGTCTCCGGTTCCAAACGCACCTATGGCGAATTCAACGTGCAGTATGACCGCCGGTCCTCTAGGGGAGAGACTTTTCTGCTGTAAGGGCAACCCTGGCTGGTTGTGGAGATCACACTACCACACAACTGACAAGGGGAAATCCAAAGAGAAAAGTCTAAGGACCCCCAATGTCAGCGAGCCCATATTATACTATGCTGCGCAGCCAGGGACAACACTTGGCACCCGCCATCAACCCTGCATCCTCCTGACCTCCCTGACCCTTGATCGACCCTTGATGCCACCTATTACGCGAGTCGCTTGATTTCCGACACTGTTCCGAGAGTGGAAGTCGGAAATTGGAGTGGAACTGGCAAGGCGAACAGAACTGGTGGAAGTTCTCCCAGAAGCGGAATCATTTCCGAAAGCGGAGGTGGAGATGGAATCGGAACTGGAAGCGGAGTCAGAAATGGAGTCGGAACTGGGTGTGGTGTTGGAACTGGGTGTGGTGTTGGAACTGGGTGTGGTGTTGGAACTGGGAAATGGAAAACAGGGTGTCCCCTGACACTTCCAATCCGATCCAAGCATCTACATCTGGACGAACAACGATATCAAAGTCATTATACCAGTATTCGTCGATGACTTAACGCTGGTATCAAACTCAAAACCAGAACTCAATCAAGTGAAGAGCGAACTAGCCAAAATCTTCAAATTAAAAGATCTAGGCAAAATAACATCATTACTGGGCGTGGAAGTCAACTACAATCAATCACAAAGAACACTGAAACTCTCACAAAAGCAATACATTGGGGAAATCCTCGAGAGATTTCACATGTCAGACTGCCTACCCGTGACTACACCGATGTCCCCCAGCTTGAATCTAAGTGCCGCCATGGGCCCATCAACACCAGAGGAAGTAGAAGAGATGCAGAACACACCCTACCTTAATGCGGTGGGAGCGTTGAACTACCTGGCCATCGCAGCCCGCCCTGATATCGCCTACGCCGTCGGATGCCTTGCGGGGTTCAATTCGAACCCAGGCCCGACTCACTGGGCAGCTGTGAAGCACCTTCTACGGTACCTGAAAGGAACCATTGACTTAACACTCATGTTCGTGCCAGATAACCCAACCGAAGCGTTCCGAACGTGGACCGATGCAGCAGCTGGAACTGAAATTATCTGGTTACGCACCTTGCTGGATGAACTCGGCTCGGCGATCAACAAACCATCCCATCTCCATATCGATAATCAATCCGCCCTCTCCGTTGCCAAGAATCCAGAGCACCATGGCCGGATGAAACATCTGGACCTGCAATACTTTTGGTTATGAGAGAAAGTCGCACAGAAGCTCATCCTGGTAAATTACGTACCCACGAAAGATATGCCCGTGGACCTTCTAACGAAATCACTACCCCACGAGTCGGTCGAGCGCCATCGTCGTGCCATGGGACTTCTTTAGGGCAGATCGCCAGCGTCAGGGGGGTGTGTTGCAGTGACGCTCTCATGTGATGCGATCTCCTGATTAGTCAGAGCACGGTACTATACAGTAGCCTGAGTTCGGAGGGAGAACCTTACTCACTCTTCCCTCCGCACTCAGGTACGTACCTAGTATATCATCCTGTACAACCCACTCACTCTTCCCTCTGCACTCAGTACGGAGATATATATATATAATTACTGCGCTTGACAGTTTACACTTTCCAGGAGTCCAGGATGATGAAAATTGCTTCTTTGTCCTGAACCCTATGTGCGGCGGGGAGTTACGATGTGAGTTGAGTATTGTCATACCCGACGTGCCTAACATTGGCCTGCATAGTTTTTGGAGATATGGCTCATCGGTTGTAAGCCGAATGGCGAAGGGATAGCACGGAGGTCCTAATTCTGTACCAAGTTCGATGGCACCGGTCTGAAAGCCTCAGTGAGTGTATTTCTGTTGTTTTTCACTGTGTCCTCCCACATGCTCAGAATTTTCCTCATCCAACAGTGGGTCAGTGACCGGTGCATCGGAGTGCGAGGTGATTTCATCGGTGTGGGGTGGGGAGCGGGGCACAGGATGGAGTCAATAGACTCATGAGAGGAGGCGATGGGCTGGGGGGCGGGGGGGAGAAGGGATTAGGTCGAGCACTCTGGAAACTCATGAGTGCACCATTGCACAACGAAGGTACGAATATTCACGCTGTATACATGGTCTCGTGGTCCACTTGGTGGAGAGGAGTCTAGCTATTCTTTCTTTTCATTGATGTCCAGCCCCTTCATTTTGAGTTATTGGTCACATTTAGCCTTGCTTGCATCCGTGCTCGTGCCAGACTGACTTTTGCATCGAATGGAAGTAATATAAGGGTGTCTATAATGAACAAAAAATTGCACTATTGTATACTCCAACCATTTCCAAGACCGGCTAAGTTGCATAAATCAAGCTTCTGTTCATGCAGGACATGCAAGGCGGCTTGCTGAGATTTTACATCGTCGGAATATAGTTCAGAGAAATGTGCGTTCGTCTCATAATGTCGTTGAATTTATTCGATCTGCTTGTCGTCCAAATGTAGCATCTTAATGTTTACCTGTTCAAACAAGAAAATATATCAGCAGAATCACAAGGAAAGTAATGATAGCGACTGACTTTTATCACCCCTCCCCGCTGCATGAGTGGCTTGCTAGGAACACATGGGATATTCATGGTCTAGAGGTAAACAGCGAATGTTAGCACGTGAGATCAACGCAACGAGGAGATTGGAGACTTGCCTTAGATATGGCACCCAATTGAGGTGCCACACGAGGTGGGGGAAAAGACGGCTGCGAGTTGCGGCATTATTCAGAACCTGCTCCCAGATGTTTTCATCAGAGGGATCCGGAAACATGAGTAGAGAAAGGAGCAGAATGCAGTGAAGCAAGACGATGAAAAGGATGAGCTAGGAAAAACAAGTCCCTAGGCGACATATAGTTGCTCCAAAAGGGAAACGACGGTAAGCGAGGTTTGGTATTTGGACCAAACTGCCGGGTGTTCCGATAGTCTGGATTGATCAGCTGCTGACCAAGCTGGTTGTTCACGCCTCAGCTCCTTGCATTACACTATATGAAAGCGGCTCAGTGGGAGGTTGTGGGCGCGCTGACAAATGCTGACCAATGCTTGGTCATTAGTTTGTCAGCGGAGCGCGCGAGCGGCGCAGCCGCGAGCCCCTGGCCCTATCACCGGTTTACGCTGGTCTGCCGGCTCCAGGTCTCTTTAGGTCAGCGGCGAGTGGCGCAGCCGCAAGAACACTGCGCAGCGGTCACGTGACCCGTTCGCGCGTGGTCCGTGCACGACACGCGTGCGCGGTATATAAAGGCAGTTCGGTAGGATGGAACGCCAGGAATCTGCCCGACCGGCAATTCCTCACTCTGCTGTCTGCTCTCTCTGCTGTGTGCTGTCTGCTGTCTGCTGTCTGCTGTGTGCTGTGTGTGCTGTGTCTGCGCTGTCTGCTGTCTGCTGCACTCTCTGGTGTCTCCTCCTTTAGCTGGCTGGCTGTCTATGGCTTTGGTTGGCTGGCTATCTATTGGCTTGGCTGGCTTTCTATTGGTAAGTAATATCTCTTTTTTAATGCATTCCCATGTATTTTATTTTATTTGTGTTTGTAATTTTATTGGGTCCATTTTTTTTTCTTCATATTGTATTGTCACATGTGCTTTATATTTTTGTGAATTTTTTTGAAATAGATTTAAATAAAATCCCAAGACTGCTGAATAAAAGTATTTTTATATATATATTTTTCAGGTTTTTTTCAAAAATTGACAGTTTCCTCTAAAATTAATGACAATAGGTTCTACTTTTAAATGTGGTTTGTTTTGTTGTTTTATTTACTGTAAAGCTGCCAGGCACTCCTTCTCTGGCTATACTGGTGGCTGGCTTACTATGGCTTTGGCTGGGCTCTGGGTTTCTCTGTCAGTCTCTGGGCTTCTCTGGCTTTGGCTGGGCATTAATAACAGCTTCTGCTTCAATGTACTGTACTTTTTTGACATTTTTTCACAAATAGATGTCAATAAATTATCCTGACTTTGTGAAAATTGACAACAGCTCCAGCTTACATAAATGTGGTTTGTTTTGTTGTTTTATTTACTGTAAAGCTGCCAGGCACTCCTTCTCTGGCTATACTGGTGGCTGGCTTACTATGGCTTTGGCTGGGCTCTGGGTTTTTCTGTCAGTCTCTGGGCTTCTCTGGCTTTGGCTGGGCATTAATAACAGCTTCTCCTTCAATGTACTGTACTTTTTTGACATTTTTTCACAAATAGATGTCAATAAATTATCCTGACTTTGTGAAAATTGACAACAGCTCCAGGTTAAATGTACAGTGCATTTTTTTGACATTTTTCGAAAAAATAGATCATCTTGACTCTGCTAAAATTAATACTAACTTCAGCTTAAATATACTGGACATTTTCTTGACATTTTTTCAAAAAATAGATAAGCCTGACTTTGCTAAAATTAATGACAGCAGCTGCTTAAATATGGTTTCCTTGACTATTTTATTTATGTCTGTATATGTCACAAAATAGATATTGATACATGTCCCTGAGTTTGCTGCTAAAAGTTAATAAGTAATAACAGCCTCTGCTTGCTTCACTTTGAGGCCCTTGGGGATATGCTACACATACCATTGGCACATGCTACGCATGCTATACTTGAGGGGCATGCTACACACACTATGCATGGGGAGACGCATGTTATGCGTGGAGACATGCATGTTATGCATGGGGACACGCACCCTATGCTTGGGAACATGCACACTATGCGTGGAGACACGCACCCTATGCTTGGGGACATGCACGCTATGCGTGGAGACACGCATGTTATGTGTGGGGATACGCACCCTATGCTTGGGGACATGTACACTATGCATGGGGGCATGCATGCTACATGTGGGGACACACTATTCTTGGGGACAGACAGGGTATGCATGGGGACACACTATGCTTGGGGACAGACACACTATGCTTGGGGGACACACTTTGCACACTATACTTGAGGGAGATGCTACACATGGGGACACACTATGCATGGGGGACACACATGCTATAATTTAGGGTCATGCTATGTTTGGGGACATGCTGCATGTGGGGACACACTACACATGGAGACACACTACGTACACTATACTTGGGGACATGTTATATGTGGGGATATGCTACAAACCAGGGGACACACTACACACACTATACTTGAGGGACACACTATGCATGGGGGACACACATGCTATAATTTAAGGACATGCTACAAACCAGGGACACGCTACACACAAAATACTTGAGGGATATGTTATGCATGTGGGACATGCCACACACACTGTACTTGGGGACATGCTGCATGTGGGGACACACTATGCACACTATACTTAGGGACACATTACAAACAAGGGACACACTACACACACTATACTTGAGGGACACACTATGCACACTATACTTGGGGACACAGTACATGTGGGGACATGCCACCTGTGAGGACACACTACGTGTGAGGATGCGATATGTGTGAGGACAGATGAAGTGTGATGACACACTACAGGTGAGGACATGCTAACGTGAGGTAGGGGACACACAGACATGGGAGAAATGTGTAGAGTCATTACCTGTTATGTATCGGGTTTGGCTCTAAAAGGACTGCGGCTTCAACTTATATGTTGCGCCCCCAACTATCATCCTAAGTATTTTGGAGATTGGAGATCAGAAGTTGGAGGAGGTCAAGTATTATAACTGAAGAGGTAAGGGTTCAAGAATTAAGTGAAGTTGGATATCAGAAATCGAGTTGGAAGATGGAGGTCAGAGAGACAGAGGCCTTGCAAGTACTTGCTCTGCTAAGAATAGGAAACAGTGCAAAGGGAGTCACATATTAAAGTTGATTATCTAATTGTAGAACAGAGGCATACGTGACTGGGTTTTATACAAAGAGCTGAGACAACATGTCAGAAGGTAGAGAGGTAAGCAATTCCAGTGCAAGCGAAAGTCACTAGGATAAATGGAGTAAGTAACTAATACGGAACAAGGGGAACTACAAGGGGGTGCCGGGTAGAACTAAGAACAATCAATAGGCAAAAGAACAAGGGGAATGTGGGTCTAATTGATAGTGGAACAAATGGATCTCCTGATGCTCCAGACTTGCTATGCTAAGGGTCAAGTAGGGAAGGCCGGTGAATAGAGTCAAAAGGGGAAGTATGTGAATAGTAAAGAACAAGGGGATCAAAAGGTCAAAGTGTGGACGTTGCAGAATAGAGCCAGAGGAGGCATGGAGGTACCAGAGTTGGTCAAGCAGCATGGTCATAACATTACCTACCTTGACCTGTTACTTAGAGCTACTTTCAATCAATAAGATGTGTTTTACTTATCTGAATGAAATTTTCTTATCCGAATGTATTTGACTTATCCCAAGTTTGATTTACCCAAGGTGTTTGACCTTACCAATGCGTTTGACCTTACCGAGGTGTTTGACTTGCACCCCCGCGCAAAAGGCGGGTATCCACCTAGTCTAAGAGTTAAACGAGGGCAGTGGGTTGTGGGCATCGTGCTTATGTCAGGTTTTAGGTCAGCCTTAGTCAGCTGGCCAATCGGACGCGAGCGGCGCAGCCGCGAGCCCTAGGCCCCTGGCCCAGGCCAGACCATTGACGCTGCACAGCAGCGTTCCAGGTCACGTGACCGGTTCACGCAACCATACGAGGGTGGTCCGTGCACGACCCTTCGCTTGGTATAAAGAGAGCGATGCTGCAGAACCGCACTCCCCACTGGTGTCTTTCTGTGTTCTGGTTGTACTGGTGGGCTTACTATTGCTTTGGCTTGGCTCTGGGTGTCTCTGGGCTTCTCTGGGCTTCTTTGGCTGTGAATTGACACCAGCTTCTGCTTGAATGGCCTGTTTATTTTTTCGATATTTTTGCGCAAATAGCTACAGTAAACCTAACTTGCTAACCTTAACAATAGCCAACTTACATATCCTGTACATTTTTCGATATTTTTTCGCAAATAGACATTAATAAATGCAACTTGCTAATCTCAATAACAGCCAACTTAAATATCCTTTACATTTTTTGGACATTTCTTCGCAAATGGATATCAATAACTTCTTTGCTCAAGTTAATAACAACTTCTGTTTTCATGTAGTGTGTTTTTTTTTATCTTTTGTTGAAAAATAAGTATAGATATCAATGAATTATCCTGACTTTGCTAAAATTAATACCAGCTTCAGGTTACATGTACTGTACATTTTTTGACATTTTTTTAAAAGGTAGATATCAATAAATTATCCAGGCTTTGCTAAAATTAATGACAACAGCTGCTTAAATGTGGTTTCTTTTGCTATTTTATTTATGTCTATATATGTCACAAAATAGATACTGATACATGTCCCTTATATGTGTGAGGACACGCTACCTATGGGGACACATTACATGTGAGGATATGTTATGTGTGAGGACACGCTACCTGTGAGGACACGTTACGTGTGGGACATGTTATGTGTGGGGACATGTTACGTGTGAGGACATGCTACCAGTGGGGATACGCTACCGGTGGGGACAGGTTACGTGTGGGGACATGCTACCTGTGAGGACATGCTACCTGTGGGGACACGCTACCTGTGGGGACACGCTACCTGTGGGGACACATTACGTGTGGGGACATGCTACCTGTGAGGACACGTTACGTGTGGGGACATGCTACCTGTGAGGACACGTTACGTGTGGGACATGTTATGTGTGGGGACACGTTATGTGTGAGGACACGCTACCAGTGGGGACACGCTACCGGTGGGGACACGCTACCGGTGGGGACACGCTACCGGTGGGGACACGCTACCGGTGGGGACACGCTACCGGTGGGGACACGTTACGTGTGGGCACACGCTACCGGTGGGGACACGCTACCGGTGGGGACATGCTACCGGTGGGGACACACTACCTGTGGGGACACACTACCTGTGGGGACACGTTACGTGTGGGGACACATTACATGTGGGGACACATTACGTGTGGGGACACATTACGTGTGGGGACATGCTACCTGTGAGGACACGCTACCTGTGGGGACACGCTACCTGTGGGGACACGTTACGTGTGGGGACATGCTACCTGTGAGGACACGTTACGTGTGGGGACACGCTACCTGTGAGGACACGTTAAGTGTGGGGGCATGCTGTGAGGACATGCTACCTGTGGGGACACACTACCTGTGGGGACACGCTACCTGGGATGACACATTACGTTTGGGGACACGCTACCTGTGAGGACATGCTATCCAACTGCACTTTGGGTCTTCCCCCATTTCTGATTTTGGTATTGTTTCTGGTTCTGTGAGAGTGTCACCGGAGGATCAGCTGGCATATCCATATAACCACATTGTCAAAATTCAGGATCCCCAAGATCACTATTGGATCTATTTCACAATGCACAAGCTTTGAAACCTGTGGATTATGACAATAGGCGCAATCTTATAATCTCTGATGATTCAGTCAAGACCATTACCACTTTCATGTCTAGAGTCGCTGGGAGGGCCATCCCAGAGGTCGAGAGAGAGCTCTGTATGTTCGGCTGTTCCATTGGTGCATACATGATTCATGATACTATATGATCAGGGATATATTTTGCATCATCCTATTTACCCCAATGCACTTGACCTTACTGATTCACTTGACCTTACTGATGCATTTGACCTTACCGAGGTGTTTGACCTACACCCCCGCGCGAAGCGCGGGTACCCACCTAGTCATATGCGGAGAAACATCGGCAAAAGGTGTCGGATTTCCCAGGATTTTCGACCTCCCAGTGCCCTTGACAAGCAAGGGGATTAGAAAGTACAGTAAATATCAGAAGTTGAAAGGAAAGGTCTACACACCCTTCCAAAGACGTCTACAGAGTAAAAAATTACTAACTCTTCAAGGAAGACTTTCTGATATTCGATACACAGGGTGTAAGCTTGCAAGCTTCGGAAGGACTTGTTATGTATAATTGAGCGTAGGAAACTTCGGATGCGATTATGTAATTGATTAGTTGCAACTAGCAGCCGGGCAGAACTATCTAAATTTTATGACATAAGCAGAGGGAGGGTTGTGCGTTCTTTTCTGTAAGCCACATGCCTCGGCGACCACGCAAGCAACCTCGCGCTTCTAGTGCTGCAAAGCCTAGCAGAAAGTACAGTGCTCCAACACGAAAAGCGGATGGAACAATACAGAAGTGGGTTCAAAGGAAAGACGTCCAAGGCAATGATGAGGACCAGTGTACGTGGATTCTTTAGGATCTGCACACTTGACCGTGGTTAACTCCCTGACGGTATGATCATCTTCGCCTCTTTTTTCCAGTCTATGAAACCCGAGACCGTATTCTGTTAGAGGGTGAAGATGTAGAGGCAGGCGAAGTGTCCGGCGACGGCGAAGAGGAAGTATTTGGCCTCGAACTCGAGGACGATTTTGAAGATGATGATATGGTCGATGACGAAACTGCTGGCGCTGATTCGAACGAGAGCAACGAGGATGAAGACACCTCACTCTCTTCTCCTAAGCACAGGAAACCAAAAAAGCAAACCGCCAAGGCATCATCCTTGCCATCCGATACTGAGTCGGAAGAATCGGAATCTTGGGGTCGCAAAAAATCAGCTTATTACGCTTCTAATGCAGGGTTACTTGCTGAAAAGGAGGGCGAAGAGGATGAGGAAGAAGCGAACCAGATGGAGGAGCGCGAAGCACGGAGATTGCAGGCTCGCATGCGGGACACTATGGTGGATGAGGATTTTGGATTGGATGACATGGTGACTCGGTGAGTCATCCCCCATGCTTGTGTCAAATTGTGTTAACTAGCTTAGCTTAGAGCTGCGAATGACGCACTGTTGGCAGCGGAGCAGCCTGTCACAGCTTCTCAGAGTATATTATCAAGAGTTCCTGTCGAAAGCCTCGACAGGGCATCGGCGTTCCGTCAACTCGAGAAGACGAGTCCTGAGACGCTCGCGCTCGCTCGGGAGTGGGACGACGTTGTACGGGACCTTACGCGAACTCGGCAACGGTTAGAAAAGTACATGCATGCTATTTAACATCTCGCATTCGCTGGTCGACCTTTTTTTTTTCAGACTTGAATCAACAGGTTCGGATGCTGTATCCCTTGGACTCAGCCATTTACATCACCGTACGTTCACGCTTCCGCTATACTGCCAGATATAGTAACCGTAAAACTGCGTTTTAACAGAGACCCTCCTTACATACGTCACAACCCTCGCATTTTATCTTCATGTCCGGGTCGAATCCCCGAAAACTATCCAAACCAATAAAACTTCTTCGCGGGTCAAGCCTGTCCTCGAGCGGTTGCTAACGCTTAAGCAGGCGCTTTCGACTATGGAAGAGCTCGATTTCGATGCATCAGATGAAGACGAGTACGATGATGAAGACGACGAGTACGATGATGAAGACGACGAGTACGATGATGAAGACGACGAGTACGATGATGAAGACGACGAAGAGCTGGATGTCTCGTATCTGGACGATGAGGAGAAGAACGGATTACAACGTATTTTTGAACCTTCAAAGAGAAGCAATAAGATGGAAGAAGTTATGAAAAATACTTCGGGACGACCGACGGACAAGTTGGGTATGAGGGAGTTGGATGTATTGCTGAGGGAGGCCGACGCTGCGATCGACGAGCGACCTCCGGTCAATGGTGTTAAGCATCATTCCAGGAAGTCCACACCTAGCTCCAAACGAGTACCGCTGTCTTCCAAGACGCCATTATTCGACCTCGTCGAGCCGGCATTCATGCCGTCAAGCCGAACTACTCCACGATTAGATGACAACGGATTGGAAGGTTATGGGGAATCAACAGCATTGTCGCTAGCTGATGACACGGATAAGAAAGCGCGGAAGCGATCTCTCCGGTTCCACACAAATAAGATTGAGACTTCGGCGCGGAGAAGAGGCGAAGGAAGGGAGAAATTGGGAGGTGTGTAGTCGTCATTTGAATGCGGTCAATGCTCAATGCTGAGAAATTTCCAGGCGACGACGATATTCCATATCGGGAGCGCAAGAAAGAAAAAGAGGCACGTGTGCGTCGGGAAGTGGACAAGACGCGCGGTGAAGGTGGTGAGGATTTGGACGTTGACGTGAGTCATGATGAGGTCTTAGAAGGCACTACCAGTCTTGGTACTGGGAAACGCAAGCGTGATGACGACAGCCCCAGCGAAGAGAAGGGGGAGGATGGTTATTATGAGTTAGTAAAGAAAGCCAAGAAGGAACGAAAGGAAGGGAAGAAACGGGAGTATGAAAATTCCCTGTTGGAAGCAAGGTTCGAAAGAGTGGTTCTTCTCATAAGTTATACTGATAAATCACCCAATAGGATGGATATTGTGCAAGACGATGCCAGTGGTCCTCGGTCATTGACCCGTGCGATCCTTAAAAACAAAGGACTCACCCCACGACGCACCAAGAGTGTGCGAAACCCACGTGTTAAGAAAAGAGAACGGTGAGTAATGCATCTCATCGTGTTGAATCTCATATGACAGACATCATCCTCTCAGATTTGAAAAGGCGAAGAAGAAAGTAAGGTCGCAGAAAGCTGTATACAAGGGTGGCCTCTCAGGGAAGCCCTACGGGGGCGAGGAGAGCGGAATTACCAAGGTAGTAAAGAGTGTGAAGCTATGAGAGATAAATAATGGAAGGGACGGGCGCTTGTTATATGGCTCGCGTCGTGCATATACGATGCACGCGAAAGGTCACGTGAGACATCGTGCGCCGACCCGTTCCGCGACACCGAATTGGTCCGTGCCCCGACGCCACCCAAAAATTAATCCTTCTAACAAAATACTCAAATTCTTCGGTACTATCGACTCGTAAATCCCTCGATGCGATGGTGGCAAATGCACGACTGGCGGCAGGACTGTCCGGGTTGCGAAACAGGAACACTAGGGTAACAAACAAGACACAGTTGCGTGTTGTTAAAGGAAGCATTGAAACGGATCCTATCATTCTCGACGACGACGATGATGAGAAGAACAGGATACTCGCCAGTCAAGGCGTTGACGAGGAGGACGCAAACGTGAGTCTCGTCGCCACTGTCAGTGGCCATTTGGACCACGTGGCAGGCTCCCATTGGCTATCGGAGTATCAATATCAATCCGCGGATTGCTGACAGATCCGTTTGTCTAGGAGCACCATTTGCAAGCTGCTCTTTTTGCATCGTCACAACGGACTTTGTCAACTATACAATTCAAACCAGAAACCACCACCACTGACTCAAATGCATTTATCCCCACCCCCGATGCTGCAGGCCTCGTTGCAGAATATAATGACCTTTACCCGTTTGGGCGATACAAGGATCCAGTAACCCACCTCCGCTTTTCCGATTCCATTGATGAGTCTTGCGTTGGAGGCCTCTCCGGATCATTCACTTATTTTCTTGACGAGCGTGATGCTGTATGGCTCGCCAAGCACAATGGTGCAGCCAAAGGTGAAGGCACGAGCACTAGCGGGAATGGAACGATTCCAAGTAGTACCCACCCTACGACGGCTGTGCCTGCACGAGGTGTGGCTCGTGTTCCCCATGCACGAAGTTCCAAAGCCAAGGGAAAGGAGCCTGAGTACCCACCTTCCAATGAGACTCAGGCGTTCGATGTCATCGATGAAGATGAATTTGAACTTATCATGGGCCTTTTCGAGAAATGGACAGATGAAACCGTTTCCCCATACCTCCACTTGGTACGTGTGCTCATTAGAACTTAGGAGCGTTCCTCAACCTTTTGTAGGACCCAAACCCCAAGCATTTCCCCGATTTTAATAACTACTATAGTTACTTCGCAAAACCTCTTTCCCCTTCGGTATTTGCTAATTTTGTAGTCCCTGAAAACATTCCTATTCCAGAAAGGATGGCTCATCTCGCAAGCAACATCTATCCATGGTGGAGAGAACGGCGAATGGAACGGAAGGGGCAAGCAATAGTGTCTCAACTCCATGTATGGTTATTTGTTCTGAGTTACACTTTTTTACTCAGTGAGACTGGCATAGGTTTTGATCCTAGAAGCACAGGAGAAGGAGGATAAAACAGGCAGCTCTCCCTACACATGCTTCCGCAAACGTGACGTGAAGCCAATGCGCAAAACTCGGACTAATAATGCCACACACACCGAGAAGTTTACTCGTCTTCGCGTAGAGTTGCAGAATAGCCTTGAGCTTGCACAGATGGTCGTTCAACGTGAGAAGCTCAAGCATGAAAGCGTAAGCGTTGCCATACATATCTGGCACCGAAGAGAGGCTATGGCAGAGTACATGAAGCAGCTCGACCGTTCAGCACCAGGCTCGATATCCCCAACTGACGAGCTGCTGCTGTTTGACAAGGAACGGAAGTTTCGCAAGCCAAAAGTCGAAGGGACTGGGTCTGGGTATGTCCTTTTCTTTTGATTGACGTATATGCTCACTGGATGGGTAGCCGTATTATTCTCTCGACAAACCGCAGGCAATCGCATATCCGTGGGGGCTTCCAGGACTCTCTGGACCCCCATTCACCACTCATGCTCAACGCAGACACTAGTCATGCGTTTGAGGAGTGTCAAAAATGGCCCACTGCGCGTACGACCGGTATCCAGCACGAGGTAGAGCAAGAACTACTGAAAGCTCGCAAGGACGACGCTTACTGGGAAGATATAGTAGATGTGAGTCTTGGCATGTAGTCTCTTAGTGGTGAAAGCTAACTCGTGGTTTGTTTAGATGCCGTATCAGTCGTTGCCTTACCCTAGCGCTGAGAAGCTCTTCAGGCCGACAGGCCATGGCCTCACATCTTTACCGCACGATGAAGATGTGGCGGCATCACGCCTACCACGGTGTCTGCGACTACGTACTGGTCGTGGGGGTCGCTTGCATCTCGATCGCCGATTAATTGTCCCCAAACCTCACCGGCTTCTTCAGCGCGAGTGGGCTGGTTACCCTTCCCGTGCAGAAGATACGACCGCAGCACATCTGGATGAGGAGCGCTGGGCTGCTCGGAGTTGGCGTCCGCGAGATACCGGGGTACGTCTACGGCGGAAAGATCGTGAACTAGGCGAGGATTACTGGGCTCACCCCAGTATATTGGATGATGTGGACCCAGTTGAATCGCGGGTGCGAAACATTGGTGAAGTTGGGCCCAGTGGCGACTCACAGGTCCCGACGTATGGTTTTGAGCAGAACATCTTTGGGTGGGACGCCCCTGAACTTTGGGCCCGTGCCAAAGCTACTCGGGAAGCCGAAGGTTGGGAGCCATCCCCTCACTTAGCTGTGGATCCTGAGTCTTTGGGCGTGGAGATAGCTGCGCGGAATGCAGCTGAGCGAGCGCGAATAGTGGAGGATTGGCGTGGTAAAACCAGTGAATCGTCGGGATTTGGTGGGGGTGCACTTGCCTTGTTTATGGATGGCGAGGTTATGGTAGAGCCCGATGGGCTGGTTGGAGACGGCCGAGCGCCAGATGATGAGGCTGACATGGATTCACGGAACGATCGCACGGCTGATACTATCGACCGCGCTTGGCAACTAGATGAGCGATGGCGATACGATTCCGAAAGCCACGACAGCGATGATCGCTTTCTGTTAGATGATTTTCAGCCCAAGTGTGTGCAACCCTCAGCCTTCTGTGGTATATACTTAACTTCCGAAATTCAGGTTCTTGCGGACCACCATCACATTACTCGATGCTAAGGATCACCAGTCCGTGAAAACCGACCCACAATACCTTGTACCACCTCCCCCCAAACACAACAGGTATCTGGATCACCAGCTTCGTTTGCAGCACCACGGACTGCCCCACTTATCATCATCTGTGACCCTGACATCAGCAGCGCCTCATCCCATGCCTATTCTTCAGATACCCCCATCCCTTTCTGTACTACCACCCTCTTCTGTCCCCGGTGGTGTTGGTGTTAACTCTGAGGGCTCATCCCTGGAGCCTGCAACATCTCAGAATGGTAACAACACATCTACAAGCGGGGGCGTTCTCGCCAAAACCGCCTCAAATGGTACCTCTGGCTGGCCAAGACCTAATGGTGGCACAGCTGCTCCTGCCGTACGACCATACCCCCTTCCTGTGTCAACCATGCGCACGAATAATACGTCTGTATGCATCAAACAGGCAAACGGGGCTACATCGTTACATCGTGGTTTACCCTCCACACATGCCAAAGCCAACAGCCACAATGAGGCTACATTAAGTGGCGGGGTTCCGCCATCTGCCAAAAGTTACCTAGCCTTGAAGGCTACGCCTGCTCAAACTTCACTTGGTCGATCGATGGCATCTCGGCAAGACTCGCAGACGCCACAATCAGGACGAGTCCCATACCCGTTGTCTATACCCCCGATGAATGGTGTGAACGGCAGCGAACATGCCAGCATGAACATGTCTTTGGGTGTAGGAAATTTACAGCTGAAGGTGCCTGTCCAGCGGACGATATCTGTTAGAGCAAATGGCGTCGAGGAGACTCGTGCTGATACCAGGCACTAAGAGATTTCCTTGCCCAAACAAACATCGGACTCCTCTTTCGCTCACGCACAGCGTTTCTCGCTACCACATCTTCCGTCTACAGCCACCCGCACGGCCTGAACGTATGATTGTCTCTTGCTTGCTTTCCGTAAATTATAAACTTCCACGCTTTCTTTTCTTTTACTTCATTGTTGTTTCTCATTGCATACAACTCCCCACATATTCCACGTAAATACAATAGGACGTGTCCTGTCCAAGCCCCATTCCACCAAGTATTTTACCAATTGTAGCCTGACATGCGGAACATCAATACTCTGCTCGAATAATGCCAAATGAGGTATAAATTGTTGCAGGACAAAAGAGGAAACGGTGAAAGCAGATAATCAGTAAACAATGTTGAAACCTGCAGATTACAAGCTACGTTGCATTGGATGCGAGTCCGGGAGGGCGTAAGAAGAGGCACTGTCTGGTAGAGAATACGACTTGGTGGTTTGGTTTAGTCCGTATGCAGGAGAACATGCATAGGGCAATGCCGACTCACATTATGATGACTGTCAGTATCACTGATACTCTCCCATGCTTGAGGCGCTGGCTCTGGCTCAACACGCCGAGAAGCGTAGATACTTTGGATTTCTGCGGCTTGGTCAAGCGCGTCGTCATAGGAGACGCCATATTGTTGAAGACCGCGTATACACATTGCGACTTCTTCTCGTCCAAACTCGGCGAGAAGCCTTCCCGCAGCGTAAATGTTGTAATGCATGACGTTAGGGTCTAGGCGCAGGTAGCTACTTTGTGTAAGTAAGTTGGTCTGCAACGAGGTTGTTAGGATTTATAGATTGTAGCATGACGGATGCGTACTAGGCCCGCAATGCGTGATGCAGCATTTAAGGCCTCCTTCTGCACCCGTGCTTGTGTAGCAACAAACTGGCCAGCGAGAGCATGGTTTGCAGGGTTGCTGCCGGACTGCTTGACCTCCCGCAGCCCAAACTCGCGCAATGCTTGATATAGGACAACCCACATCACATGGTATGTTGCATCTTGTCCACCTAACAGCATGGGTCCCCAGGTCAGGCCAATAATTATCAAAGTGAATATAGGAAACAAGCCTCACAAGCAGCAACTGCTGCCAGAAAATCCCAATTGACCTGGGTCCCTGGCACGCCGACCTTGTCAAGATATTCACTCCGCCATGTGTTGAACTGGCTTATAAGAGCACATAAGACATCAAATGGAATACCCTCTGCGCGAATGATGGGCCGCCACAATTGTCGAGACATCTCGCGGGCACAACGTGCCATTGCATGCGAAGCAGCGTACCATGCCTGAAAACCGGTGAGAGAGAAACGGCCGGTGGACAGACGTTAACATACAAGAAACTGTAAATGCTTCAGCGATGTGTTGAACAGGGCGCATGATTATCAACGTGCCTCAGGTCGCTCTATAATGGACAGCTGCTTCTCGGAGCCAGGTCCTTCAGCCTCCGACTGAGCGATCTGGGATATATCCCGTGGATAGAAGTCGATGTTGTAATCACTGTCCTCGCTATACAGCAATGCCACATGAACAGTTACCGACGGGGGAAGAAGAAAAGCCTACAGGACAGGTTTCCGGCGAAAGTATAAGGAGCTATATGCGTCTGCGAGACAAGCCATCCACCAGGCATAGATCATCGTGTTCCGACGTTCTGGCTCAATAAGAACAGGAACCGCGGAGTGGTGGTTGATCTGCGAAAAGGAAATGTACGGTGAGGAAGTCGGCGCACACGAACATAAAGTTGCCTCGCCTGGAGATGTAATAAATGTCGCAGGCCGCAATTCAACCAAAAGCCGCGGTAACCTGCGAGTACGCTCAGGGACGCGAGTCCTCATAGTAAAATCAATTAAATGTAACCTTCTGGGTCATTTACGTCATCTACGGTCCGATTTGTTAGAGCTGACTATGGAAATCAGGGAAGGCTACATACGGCTATGCAGGCCATCCAACAGAAGGCACACAATGACAGCATCAGCAGAAGGAACGGTGTGGATCCTTTCCGCCTCCGCGATTTCCCACGCTTTCCTGATTAGGGATTTCGCAAGACGGCTACGCTGGGTGCGGTCGGCAGAACGGTCCAGGACAATGAGAGGATGCTCGGAAAACTTGGCCCCCCAAGCGAGGACGGTCGCGAGGATTGCAGGGTGCACGGATGGCGAGTATACCTGGGCCTGTCGCTGAGGTAGGTGGGATTGCGAGTTTGGGTGGAGGGGTGGTGCTGAAGTGGATGATGCGGGAGAAGATCCGTGCGGAGAGACGGGAGAATGATGAGAGCCCGAGACTGAAGGCAGGGATGTGAGAAGTTGGGCGCGAAAACGAGCGGGACTGAGGAGCGCAATTCGAGTGTGGCAGATTTCAAAATACACCTCGACTAGGTCGAGTGCGAACCTGAAATATGGAGCGACCATAGGTAAGTCAAGTGTAGGAACATTCTCCGGTAACTTAGGAGCGGTGAATGACAGGCATGAATGTACAGTGGAAAGGAGAGGCTCTTACTCTATTTGGAAAGCAGTGTCCCGCAGTTTTACCCCTACTTCCCCCCAGTCATCCATGCGAAGCGGCTGGCGTTGGTTATAATCTGGCAGGGCACGATATCCTTGGATCAAGTAAGGGGCGAGCGGGGAAGGGTCTTCTGGAGAGAAAAGATACGCCAGTAGACGGGTGGTTGGCGTTTCCGAGTACGGGGATGGGACTGGTGAAGGAGAATGGGAGAGAGTAGAAGTGATGAAGGGCGGTGCTGGCTGACGAGGAAGCGAGGACGCCTCGAGAGGTCGATGGAGTGAAAGTGCTTGTGCTTGTGGGCGAGATGAGACAGGATGGAAGGCACTTGGGTAAAATGACGCAAGAGAAGCCGTTTGTGAGGTGTCGGATGATGGGTACGTTGGAGGTTGAGGTATAGGCGCTGGAGACGTCGAACTTGATCTGTCACAAAGGAGGTAGGCCCCGAGTGAGTGGCTGTAGCAAAGTGCAGACGTACAAAGAGCCGAAAGCCGGTGGGGGATGTATAGCACCCGTGCTAAAACGATAAAGTGAATTCCTTGAGCACGTGAGAACGACTCGAATGGGGTTGCGCCAAAGGGGAGAGGAGGGATGAGAAGCCGGGATAAGGAGAATAAAACTTACGTGGATTCGGAATTGCGCCTTCTGATGCTACCTTGTCTCTTCTTCTCAGTTGTTTCTCGTTGGACGTTGAATGTACACGGGTAACTTTTTGACTGACAATGCTGGGGACATGTCAGCTAGCTCTCGACGTTGAATGTGAGTGTCTGATGGCTCACCTGGCACTAGAAAGACAATGTGTTAGCAGGCTCTCAGTCAACTTGGAAGCAATACGAAGCAGCCTACTTTGTCCTGACCAGGAACTATTACACATTTTACCTTGCGGGTTCTACGAAGAGACGCGTGGACGTGAGCATGAGATGAGGAAACGTACGGCAATAGCTTACCTGCAAGCATCGCAGGCAATGTTCTGCTTTCTGGGCGCAGAGTTGCCGGCAGGTAGCTCAGGCTGCATGATGACAGTAGCGCTACTGTGGAGCCTGGATTTGGGGAGATTCGAGGACGAGAAAGGATACTTATCCTCAGCTGGTGTGGGGGAGATTATTTGGAGGTAGCGCCCAGCTGCTGCAGATTCGCGTTGCGGCCCCGAATCACGTGGCCCCCAACTTGGGCCGCGTTTGCATATCTGATCATCCAGGGTTAATCTGCCGACTCTCTCGCTCTGCCGACTTCTCTGTATTCTCTCTTAGGATACTTCGGAGCCGGCCGATCATTGCACGATCGACTGAGCGGGACTTGTTCACTGGCTTCCTATTCTGCGCTTTGATTCTAGGCTGAATATCACTCTTGCCAAGTAGAACATCATGGCACAAGTGTGTCAATCACTTCCGTAGCTGTCAGTGAAACTCACTGATGAATATTCTATTGCACCATGAGCCAGGCGATTGGCTGGTACGTGCCAATCCGCGAACCTACTCCACTTGGCTGATACGCGGCTTGGTGACCGCCAGAAGCAGCATTAGTGCCATTTAGACGTCGTCTGATCATACAGACTCGCTACAGTGGCGTTGAGGAACCTATGCAACCTTACCGGCTACCGATCATCCCCCTCTACCGCGAAGTGCCGTGCTTGATGATGCCCCTAGTTTGGATCCGATCCTGTCACACATTAGGGGATCGTACTATTCGGCGGTCGTTCCCTGTATGTGTTTTCCTGATCTGGAACTGTCCATTATCATAGGTCGGCCGTGACTACCAAGGCCAAGCTGCGGTACGTACTTGAAAACTACATCACCGTAGAGCACCTGGTTTCTGTTGAATTTGCCCACTGGAAAGGGCACCTGGTGAACGAACAGAAAACTCACTATCATATAAAGCTACCTGACCATTTGATGCATCAGTTGTTGTGTCTCATCCTTGATGCCCCTATTTCAAAGGACATTAGCATCGAATTGATCCTAGTCGAGAGATATAATATACGAATTTAGCCTCAACACGCCCACGACCTAGGCTGGTTTACCAGTGTTACGATGAGCATGAAATGCGTTCGGACACGCTTTTCTTGTTGATATTATTCTGACCTAAATTGTCACAGCTAAGATTACCAACGACGCGATTCTTTACAGACTCGCTGTTCGGAATACACGAACATGTCATTCCTCGGTGAGTGTTATTGCTGCGTTTTCCGTCCAATTTTAAGTAGTATATCTCTATATATGCCGACTCACAGAACCACAACCAACATAGAAACTTTCAGACGTGCAGATAACCATTGTACTTTGAAACTTGAGCGAGCTGGCCAGTACCCCGTGGCTGTGGGTACCAACTCTGTGGTGAGCAGTGTCTTTGCCGCTGCGATCCCATCAGCTTAACACTTTAATACGATTCTAACCTATATATAGACTGCTGTGCTGAACTTCACATTAATGGACTCCCTACTAGTGATCCAGGAAGCGCGTAGACGTGTGCTTCATGAAATTTTCTAGCGAAGAGTACTGTACCGATCATGGGTAAGCATCAAACCGCCGATCTCCCACGCAGGCAGACAAGTATCCTGGTACAATTACGAACCTACACAAGATAGGAGCAGCCGACTCGCCCACATGCCCGGCATGGGACCACGCAGAGGAGGCACTTCTTCCTACGCCAACCCTGCTCAACATACTGCGCCGGGATGCACTAGACCTCTCCAAGTTGCTGTCCGACCCCAACTGCGTGACGTACACACTAGACTATGTTCATTCAACTAAACGGTTCAGCTCAGGGAATTGACTCCTGACAACAGCATGAAACTGACCGTTCCTCTCTTCCCGTTGACACGACTGACTTTATATCACCCCTTATGTCCGGAGCACGACAATGCCACCCCAACGCTTCGACACTCCAACCGTCCCGCTTCGCATCACTCCGCCTCCTGCACTCGCACCCGCACTCGCAGCCCTCTCGCAGCCTCCTGCCCCGCCCTCGCTCTCGTCCCGCCGCCCCACATGCACCTCCGAGAATACGCCCCTACGTCCCCTTCTTTTCTCACTCAACGGCCGACTCCGTGTGTAGAAAAGTCAACCAAGACCCTTTTCGACCGTGTTTTGGGACATGCCCACACACTTGCTCATAGCTAATTACTTCACGTCACAGGCACTATTCTGCGGGTCGTTGGTCCATTTTGGGACCTTCCCGTCCTAGGGCAGATGTTTCCGTTTGTTTTGTGAATGGTCTGTGGGTAGATACAAGCAATGGATACATTTTTTTTTTTTTTGAAAAAAGCATCTATCCTTTCACAGGTATGCACCCAACATCACGCCTCACTCGACTTATATATAGCACGCACGACCAGCGAGGCTCATTATTTCGTCGGTCATTTAGGCTATGCAGATCGAGTGGCTATATAAGAGACCTGCAAAGATCGACAGCAAACTACGGGAATCGATTTAGCTTTAAAACACATTCCAGGTTTTGCTGAAGTATTTGCATATCGCAACCATGAGCAAGTTGGAATGGTCATCCTCGGTGAAGAAAACATTATAAAGTCCAAACTGCTGCCTACTAGCGGCTCTGGATGGCATGTACTGGCTCGGTGGTGCCGCTGAGCGTGACAAAGTCGCAACCATTAGTGACGGCTTAGCTCGCCGAGTTGCCGGCTCGCATACGTTTTTTCTACAAGGATGGTCAAAGTCGAGATTGTCGACGAGCAGGAGACCTCGCCCAACTCTCCATATGCCTCATCCGCTTCATCACGAACTTCGTCTTCAGTGTCCCTCTCCTCAGTTTCCTCCGACGTGCCTGCGGCCGAAACCTTGTATGACCGCCTGGCAGCCCTCGTTGACATTGTACCACCGACAACACGACATGCAATCTCATCACGTGTTTCACGCACAACTTCGTTCTTAGTACGCGGTGGGAAAATGGCTGGCAACGTCGCGTGGGTGGTCGCGACGTCTGCGCTGCTGGTTGGGTTGCCGCTCGTACTCGTTTTGGAGGACGAGTCGAGGATTGTGCAGCAGGAAAAGGAAATGCTAGCCCAACAACAGGGAGCACAGGCGGTATGTTTGGTGTATTCAGAGGTTCTGTCTCCTATTGATGGCAAACATTATCTCCTATTCTAGATGATGGCTGCTCCATTCCAACCACCCGGTGGGTCAAGCTCTGTCGATCCGAGCCGACCCAAGCAGCAGGGTCTTGTGCCCCCAGGCTTCTGAGAAAAACACGAGCACTCATAGATAGATATACTTAAGTACCTATGCCTTGTGACGTAATGCGCGTTTAAGCTAGTCCATTGCGTGTCGTGCATTCATCATAGTGTAGTGGTACTGACACGAGCGAAAACATAAAACCCATAAAACCATTGCGAATCGACAGCATGAGCATGCACGCAATTTGGAAAAAAGACATGATAGTAATAAAAAGGAACAGGCGACGGTGGGCGAGATGGGTTAGAATGAGGCGTGAAACGAGCATAGGGTTGATGGTGGTGGTGTTGCTATTGCAGCGTAATAATTTGTTAGCAGTAATGAGCGACATAGCAGTTGCATATCCGGAAACAATTACGCGTCGATGTCAACATCGACACAGACATCATTGTCCCCTACTCCCATTACGATGCGGCAGAGACCCCCGCCGCTGTCGACTCTCTCTCTGGGGGCGACTATACTCCGTAGGACTCGACGTATGGGGCGCGTGTCCCTCGGCTGTCGGGTTCATAAGCCCCCGCAGCCCAGAGGGCACGCTGGGCGGGGCCCTAGGGGAGTACGGGGACTGTGAGGAAGACGACGCGTGGTGGCTCTGCACTTGTCCGTTCCCAAGGAATGATCTTGCAGGGGAATGTGGACGCGTCGACGAAAACGTCTGGGGGGTATGGTGGACGAATGTGTCGATAGAAGGGAGGGAAGGCATCGATGTGCCTTCTTGTGGGGGATGCACACGCTCCGAGGGCGAGAGGTGTTCCTTGTCGGATCGAGTGCCCTGGCCAAACGAAGTATTCCCTGATTCGCGGTCTACGTCCACCTCCCTATCGGCAGGTTGGGCGATCGTCCCTCTATCCTTGCCCCTATCAGGCGTACTCACCGACTGTGGGCGCGTAGGTAGCGGGTCAGGTAGCGCCACAGGCACGGACGGGTCGATCGGACCCCTAGTCGTCCTATCGTCGATAGTCATTACCGCCGTGACTGCGGCATGCCGTCCTCCCAGCGGGCTATTAATTGAGTGTAAGCCCATTGCGAAGATGCAAAGCCGACACGCACCCGCCCTCAAGAAAGTGCTGCCGGACATAGTCTTGCAGGAGATGTGCCCCATCTAGTTGCTGCAGGAGGTGCTTGATAGTGTTCTGGCCCAGACCGAAGTAGTCAGGCCCCGAGACAGAGTTGGAATGCTGGCTGTGGGGGAGTCAGAGGATGTACGCCCCCGCGTATACATGCGGGTGGACGTACCGGTTGCGCACACGATTGGCGGCTTTCACGACGACGCTCCATGCGCCCGTTGCAGTACCCGCCGTAATCGGATTATCCAGATCGTCGCTCGGTGTGATTCTGAACCTATATTCCGACAAATCAATCGCGCGGCGATTAATTCCCCGTCTTGTGCGGAGATTAACCGCAGTGTACGAACCGTGGTCCAGAGCCGCCGTCGATATCCTCCCCCCGCAGAATAGTACATGTGTACTGCGCCTCCATATCACGCTTATGCATCGAAAGGTATCGTCTGCGAGCGCATCACAGCCCAGAAAAAAAGAAGGCACCCAGTCAACCAAACACCACCAACTTCACAAAATCACGCACCTTGTCACCTCATACCCTATCGGAAATATATACCGTTCCGTGTGGAAGTGCTTCTCGAGACAGACGCGCCCCAGGTTCTTGACGGTCATTATGCCAACATTGAGAGGCAGTGTGGGGTGTCCATTGGCCATTCTGGGAGGAGCGGGCTTAGCACGAGTACGTATGAGCGAAACGAGTTGGAATAACACACCTGGGAACCATAGGGATACTGTAGCTTTTACTCTGCACCGTATGCGCCTTGAGCCGCTTCGGCTTCGTGCTGCGCGGACGCGGAGGGTTGAGAGGTGGTAGCGGCATTGGGGGGATGATGATTCTGAGGAGACACAGGTTGTGAATCAGCATCAACATGACATACGCACGAGACTGAAGGCAGAAGGGACAAAAAAAAATACCCACCTATCCCTCGGAGGTGGCCCACTCGGCGGCGGCGCAGGTGGTGCGGGGCTATATGTATGCCTCGGCGGCGACAACAATGTGCGCAGGGAATTCGGGGGCATCGACGGCGGCGGGATGGGCGGTGTGACGACGCGCGTCGGAATAGGGGCTTTGTGGGCCGGGATATGTATTTGCACCGGCTGCGATGGGCCTTGTGGTGGTGCGACCGCACCCTTTTCCTGAACGACTCCGGCAGGATGAGGCTGGTGGTACGGAGGGGTCTGGGAATTGGAGGCAGGGTGCGGCGGATGATGCTGGTGCTGTGGTGGAGTCAGCGAGAGGCGACGGTGACCCCCAGTCATATGCCCAGGGGGAGCTGGGGGAGCTGGGGGCGCATGCCGGTGCGGCGGCGCGTGAGGCTGTGCATGTGCGTGCGGCGGCAGCGCAGCGTGCTGGTAAGTATGTACCTGCGCGTGCGGCGCGCGGCCGGGGTACGCATGTGGCGAGTGGAGAGGCGGGGCTGGCCCAGGAGGCGGCACGTGTGCGTCTTGTCCATGTCCGGGTGCATACGCATCTTGCTGAGGCGGCGGCCCCTGCGGCAGCGGATATATACTCTGGACGGAGTGTCCATGCGGCTGGGGTGGCCCAGGCGGGGTATACACAGGAGGACCTTGCAACACCTTGGGTTGGGTCCCGGCCTGGGGAGGTGGGGGTGGGCCGTGCGCCGAGTAATGGGACTGGGGGTGCGGGCCTGGCGGGGATTGCGTCTGTACATGTACTTGTATTGGAGGCGGCATCTGAACCTGTTCCCTACCCTGTAGCGGCCCTGCTGGTGGACACGGGTGCGGGTGTGCGTGCGCATTGTGTCCACCCTCATGCGATGAACCCTCAGCCCCGGTTGATCTACTGGGCGGGCGCACGAGCGGGAGCGGGTCGGGCGACGACGGGCGCGCTTGCGCCTGTATTTCTGGGGAAGACTGCGACTGCGGGTGTGGCGAAGACTGTGAGAGCGTGCGCATTTCTGGCGAAGGCTGCGACTGCTGCCGAGGGGATGGATATGAGAGTGTTTCTGGCGAACTTGGCGATTGTGCATGTGGAGAAGGGTGTACCTGCGGCTGCGTCTGAAAGCGTGGGTGTGAGCGTGATAGCGATGCCTCGTCGTGCTCGCTCTCCCCCTCGCTCTCCCGTTCTCTCTCGCGCTCGCGCTCACGCGCCCCCCTTAGTGCTGAGCGTGGAGTCGATGGCGGTGCTGGTCCTGATGGTGCAGCTGTTGGACGAGGGCGTTCCCCTTGCACTGATACTGTCGATGCTGGCCCTGGTCCTCTTGGACTGGACGACGCATCTGTTGGGGGAAGGTGGCCCTCTGATGCCGCTGCTGGGGCAACCGGTGGAGATTTCGCATTGTCGAGCACTATGTCAGGGAGTGTGAATATCAGTATGAGCGTGGGCAAGCGTATAAGGAGATTGGATGGGCGGAAAACGATCCACCCGTCAGCATAACTCCCCAAATTTCCCCGTCCCCCCGAACACAATCGGCGGGATACAGAGAGACCCCAAGATGAAAAAAAAGGCCTTCAAGGAATGTCTCGCTCCCCCGAAAAACCCCCAAACACCACCAAGAAAAACAATCTCACCTGGACTATCATTACCCTTTTTTCTCTTCATTCCACTCCCCCCACCAGCTTCATCTCCTCCACCCCCGCTCACACTTGCCCGCCGAGAACGCGTTCTGTAGCCAGTTGTGGAGCGTGGGGTAGATTCGGCAGGGTTGTTTGATGTGCCTCCGCTCGCGCCGCCGCCAGGGCTGGTGTCATTGCCGGGGTTGTGTGTGTTCGAGCTTGCGTTGCCAGCATTGGAATTCGCGTTGGCTTTGCCGTTGCTGCCGGCATTGGAACCCACACCAGCGTTTACACTAGACCGCGTACGTACGCGCGAAGGCGTTTGGGGCGTGGGTGCCGATGCTGATGCTGAGGGTCCTGACGGCGCCGAAGCCGCACCAGCCGGGGCGACCGAACCAGGACGCGAGATCGACCCACCCGAGCGCGTCGACATGGCACGCGCGGAACGCACCTGCGGTGGAGATGGACCAGATGGCGCAGAGGGGGGAGAGGGTGCGGAGGGTGCAGATGGCGCAGATGTTGGTTTCGGCGGCGTGCTGCTGTTGCGGGTGGGCCTGGACGTTGGGCTGGACGTCGAGTGCGATACCGGGGGAACTGGCGCGTCCACCTCCATGTCCACATCACCCACACCGCCCTCCCCATCCCTTTCCCCATCCCCACCCTCGTCCTCGTCTCCGTCCATGTTCACGTCCTTAGCACCAGCATCAAGACGCGCCGCCGACTCCTTGGAACGTGTACCTCCCACCATAACATCCGCGAGATGCATCCCAGACCTCTTTCTCTTGTGACTTTCGCGCGTGAGGCTCGGATCTCTCGGGGGGCGGACAAAATCTGAGCCCTGGGCAATGATTATTGGCGGCGACGAGCGCCGTGGTCCTCGCCAGGTGGTGCGAGGTGAAGCTGAAGGTACAGGCACGGGCGTCGTTGACCCGGACGGTGCGAGCATGAGAGACGCCGGCGGGGTATGTGCACTCGAAGGGGCCGTGGGGAGGGCTGATGCCGTGCTCGTAGAAGCAGTGGAAGCACCAGACGTAGCAGCAGCAGCAGCAGTAACCCCGGCCGTAGTAGCGGCGCTAGCGGGCACGTCGTCCACCAGATTCGAGCCCTGCATGAAATTGGAAGCGACCAGCCGTACAGGTTCTTTGCCCTTTCCCTTCTCTTCATTCTTGCCCGTACTCTCGTCTTTGTTCTTTCCCATCCCCGTACCCGCACCCGCGCTCACACTCACACTCTGTGCCGCGCCAGACCCACCGGTCCCCTCACTAATACTCGTCCCTTCATCCTTCTGTGCACTAAACCCAGACGCAGCAGATGCATGACCAGCGCTTCGCAGTCGGCCCCTCAAGCTCGGCGGGCTCGCTCTGGGACTTTCCCTCGTTGGCCTGGGGCGGGGGAGGTTCTGGCGGTCGGTTTCTTTTCCCTCCGCTCCTCTATGCGACACGCTGACCTCCATATCACTATCCAGTTCGCCCTCTTTTCCCTTGTCCCGCTCCTGTTCTTGCTTTCCCTGCCTCTCCCTTGCCCTCTCCTGTTGCTCGGCCGGTACGTGTGCGACTTGCGGATTCTGTATGTCGTGCCCATTCATAGGCGCGGGTGCGGGGTGCGAGGTTTCTGCGGTCTGTGCATTCAGTGTCTTCCCCTCCTGCCCCTCCTCTCCGCCCTCTCTATACCCAGACCTCCCACGCGCCTCTTCTCGTCCGCCCGCCGTATAACCATACCTTCCCCATCCCCTTCCCCGCCCACGCCCACGTTCACGCTCTTCCACTGACCACACTGGCGCTGGTTCTTCACCCTCCCACGCAAGCCTCCCCAACCCATTGTCTCTCGCCTTCCCCTTATCCTGCGCACCCTGGGCACCATCATCAACACCCGCACCCGCCTCCCCCTCTCCAACATCCCCGTGCGCACCCTCCGCATATCCTTCCCCCGGACATCCTCCAAATCTCTGAATTCCACGCCCTCGTCCCCATCGGCCTCGTACCCCATCCAATAAGCAGCCACTCCGGCATCCGCGTCCGAGGCTGGCGAGCGAGACCTTGTAGGTGATCGCGTAGGGGAGCGGAGGGAGCCGGTGGAGCAGGAGGGGGGTGGGTAGTATTCGTCCTGCTCGTTGGCCATATCGATGTCCGTGTCAGCGGGGAGGTGTGGCGGGAAAGAGTGCTCGTGCGCGGGGGAAGCGTGTGCGTGCCCACCCCCGATTTCCCGCACGGAGTGTACGGTTTCATCGTGTGCGTCGTGTGCATCATGTGCCCCGTCCCCGGGTCTAGTCGCACCCGCAGAGGACCCGCGTCGTTGCCTTTTCGCGGGACGCTCCTCTTCGTCCGTGTCCGCGTGAGCGGGGGAGCGGGGACGCGTTTGGGAGCTGGGCTGGATCTGGGAGGGGTGAGACTGGGGCGGGTGATTGTCCGCGTCCAAGTGCATTGCGCCGTCCCCATTGACGACCATTCCCCCATTAGCGTCCATCCCCATCCTCGCATCCCTCCCCTTCTCCTTCCGCTCAGAATCCATCGCTCCCGCCCTCTCCTCCACCTCCACCTCCTTCTCCCGCTCTACTCTACCCACCTCCCGCTGTGCTGCGCGCTGCTGCTCAGCTTCGACCCGCGCCTGAGCCATGCGTTCGGCGTCCACGCGTTCCCTTTCCCTCTCCCTGTCGTTCTCCTTACGTTCGGCCTCCCCTTCAACTGCGACGCGTTCCACCTCCTCGCAATCCTCGCTTTCCGACCAATCTTCCTCCCGCTCTAAGCGTCGGGGCGGCGGCCTCTTCTCGGTGCCGGACGCCTCTGCGGGAGGGTTAGAAACCGGGCGTGGCGGGTGGGCCTGCTGCGGGGTTTGTCTCTGGGGCGCCAGGTGTAGGGGTCGCTGTTGCGGCTGTCGCTCCCATGGGTGCTGTTTGGGCCCCGGTTTCGCGGGTGCGTGGGCTTGCACATTGACGGTCGCTGGTCCTTGCCCGTCCTCATCCTCATTCTCATCCTCATCCTCATCCTCGTCCTCGTCCTCCTTTTCATCGCGATCCCTGACATCCAGCCCCATCAAGTACCCTAGCGAGAAGCCCGACGTGGATGACGCGGCTCTGGCTTCTTGCCGCTGCCGGGCTACGCGTGGGGGTATCAGGTATTGCGGCTGTTTGAGGGGCGCGTCGGGGCGGGTGCTTGTGGCGACGAGCGTGGTGGACCTGGAGGCGGGCGAAGCGACGCCGGACGTCTTTGCGGGAGGGTTAGAAAGCTGAGGTGGCGGGTGAGCCTGCTGCAGGGGTTGTGCCTGGGGCGCCGGGTGTATGGGTTGCTGTTGCGGCTGTCGTGGTCGCTCCCATTCCTCCCATAGGGGCTGTTTGGGCCCTGGATTCGCGGGTGGGTGGGCTGGCCCATTTGGGGACGCTGGTCCTTGCCCGTTAGGCGGTCCTTGCCCCTGCGCGGTGGGCACGCGTACGGGTGCGTGGGAGGACTGGGATGGCTGTGTGGGCCCCTGCGCGGGGAACCCAGGTCCCTGCAGAACAACGGGAGACTTGGAGGCCGGCGCCGGCACGGGAGGCTTTGATATCGGCGCCGACGCGTGCGCTTGACCTGGCGCAGCAGCGGGAACGTGGGACTGAGGTCCTGAGCTAGCGCGTGAGAGCTGCTGCTGCGTGCGTTCCAGCCGTGGACTATGCTGCCCCTGCGCGTGCTCGTGGCTTTGCCGGTGCTGCTGGTACTGCTGGTACTGCTGGAGACTGAGCTGCTGTTGCGGATGTGGGCTTTGCTGCTGCTGCGTGCGGTCATCCCGCTGAGACGTCTGAACCCCGGGACGCTGTGACATCTGACTCGTGCTCTGGCCCTGGCCCAGGCTCTGACCTGGGAGTTGGCTCTGACTCTGACTCCGCCCCAGACTCTGTGTCCATGGGAGGTTCTGCACCTGCGCCTGCTGCGCACGCGCGGACCTCGGACTCAGAGTAGGCGACGTGACACCGCGCGGCCCGGGAGCTGATCCCGGCGCGCCTGCAACAGAGGGTACGTTTCGCGCAGATCGTGTTGCTGACGGAGCCGAATTGGCGGAAACAGAGGGAGCGGGCGGCGGGGGTGGGCCTTGCTGAACGGTAGCGAGGACGGCATGGAGCGCGGGGGGTGCTGAGGCGATGGGGGTAGAAGTGACGGTGGCGGACGGCGGTGCTGAAGTGACGGGCATGCGGGGTGCGTACCTGTCCCGCTGTGCGTCACGTTCCCTTTCACGCAGCCTCTCACGGTCCACCCTCTCCCTGTCGGCGGGCTCGTTCTCGGCTCTGTCACGTTCTGCATCACGGTCCCGCTCCCGCTGAAGGTCCTTTTCGCGACCACGCTGCCTCTCCCTCTCCTGCTGGGCATACCAGTCTGCTCGTTCGCGGTCGCGATCTGCGCGCTCTCTAGCGGCCCTCTCCGGTTCCACTGCGGTGGACCACCTCGCCGAATATGCACTTGTGCTGACTGTGCCCTCGCCCGGCCCCGACGGAGCCCCACCTGGATTCGAGGGGAGACTCAAACGGGGACCCGCGGAACTCGGGCCGGCAGCATACCTCGCGGGCGCAGGGACGGGCTGGCCCTCATCGTCGGTGTCGTCGTCTAGGACGCGGCGGAGGGCTGCGTCGCGGGCGGAGGGGAGGGCGGGTACTGGGGGGTGTGTGGATGAGCTGGTGCTCGAGTGGGCTGAGTGTGTGAGAGCGGACTCGGGGGGGCGGGCATGGGGTGGCGGTCGGAGCTGGAGGGCGTTGAGTGGCTATTGAATGGAGTGAATAAGAATACTACGCACCTCCCAGGGTGGCGTGATGATCTGAGGGCGCTCGCGCCGCATCAAGGCACCCGAGAGCGTGCGCGGCAAACCCCATTTGTCCGCGCTCGTGTAAGGGTTAGCGCCCGTGGGCCGGGCGTCGCCGGGGTGTATGTGCGGCTGTGGGCCCGCGGGTGTGTGGGTGTGCGTCGAAGTGGGTGTCGTCGACTGCATCTCTAAGATCCTATCGAGGAGCATGCTGTGTGGAGTGAGCGCTGCACAGGACGACGGATGGGCGACTCACTCCTTCTCGCTCGCAAGGCGTCTGTTCTGCTCTGCAGCGCGCTGGAGATCTGCCTGCAAGTCCCGACACCGCTGGTCCATGTCATAGTACCTGCGCTTCATCCGTTTGTACTTGTCGAGAATGGGGTCGATGCGTGCTGGCGGTGGGTCTTCGTGCATGCGCGACGGGGGCGCGGACGGCGGAGGCATGTTGCTCATGGGTGGTGGCTCTAGTCAGGCCAGAAATTGATGCCATTCAACAGTTACGCCGCTTACATTCCCCGGCTCCCGGAACGCGGCCCACACAAAAGGAACCCATCCGCGCACCGGACGCCCGGCGCGGGCCTGGCAGCCTCGAGGCGTCCGCCGCACCCCCGGGAGCCGGCGCGAGGGCATCGCCGTGCGCGACTCCGCCACCGCGCACGCCCGGGAACGTGGCCCGGATCGACGTCGCCATCGCAAATACCAGCAGGGCTGTGGGCGTGACTTCTCGCTGTGAGACATGTCTGATCGATGAGTCTCCATAGGTTAATGTGATTGCGGCCAGGCCACATCCTCCTCGACGCCACCATGTCGCCCGCATGCGACCCTGCTCCTGATTCCATTCATAATCCGCTTCGTCATCCGTTCAGCCTTTCTCCCGAGATGTCCAAGACGCGAATGCCCGAAGCTCTCACCGTGCTTCCACATTTCCCATTGTCCGATGTATCCGATCGATCGAATTCGAAGCGGCAGCCATGCTGCGTGGTTTAAGCTCAAGCTTTAGCCTCGGGCGTTATGCTCAGGAGAAAATTAATTGCAGGCTCAGTTCCCAGCCATGGTAATCACGAGGATCGCCTCATCTCGCGAGCTCCATCCCTTCATCGATCCCAGTCAATCGTGCTTCCGCTTTGGACGTTCCGTCCCAGCCCATCGCATAACCCTTTCAGCCCTTCCTCGTCTCACACCCAGTCTATCACGCATGCCATGTGTGACGTGTCCAAGCTTGGTGTGCGATTGCACCTCAACGCTCAACGGGGGGATCACCTCGATCGCACGTACCAACTTATCCACTTCAGTACTGACGCGCGCGTACCACTGTTCACCAACTTGAGAAGCGCCATCAGGGAAAGTTGAACGCACATGATGTTTCACATTCCCGCTTGATTCGCGCTCTAGTCAGAAACGCTATGTACTGTCAATATTCCCCATGCGGAAATCTGGCCGGCGACGCTCTGTGCTGCACTCGTTGAAGCTCCGGAGGTGGGAGGGTTATACTTAGAATCAAGCTCAAGCTCAAGGTTCACAGTCTCGCTTCCTGTTTCGTCCGAGCTTGCACCTCGGCGGTGCTCCAGGTTTATATAGACTCTGGCGCTTGTTCATATGTATCCACGCGCAATCGGTTGACGCGCACACAGTGTATGTTACTCGACTGTCGTATTCGACGACTTGACACCGTCCGTCCCATCCCATCATTTTAATCCGGCGAGAACCGCCCATCCCGTCGACATTGCATCATATCCATCCACCGGGGGACCTAGAAACATGTAGACTGCGATCTCTAGCACGAATATAGATACCATGTATGATGTATCGCCCCTACAGGTCCCGTGCTAGATCCCTGTGATCTAGGTCCCCATGCTCCGGCCAGGCCTGTGCTAGAGGTACATGTGCATATACAGGGACCTCGATGCCGCATTCTCCCTCCGTCACCACAGCGTTCGCCACTAACGCGGGCTGATCACACCCTCTAAACACCTATCTCATTCCCCGCCGTTCAAACTGTTACTGTGGCTTGCGATACTTATGGTGCTCCTTCACTGACAAGAGTCTACAACTAAGAGGGATAGTTCCAAGTTTCCTGATTACCGTGGGTCGGGACTGCGGCTTTCCTTTCGGTACTGGCTCAAATCAACGGTCAACCAGTCCAATTCGAAGACTCGGAGCACGGTGCGTGCGTAAGCACTTCCGTCTCACCTCTGGTGTATCACCGCCTCCAGTGAGCGGAGGTGGTAATACACTAGAGGTGAGAGTCCAGTCCGATCCGGATCCGGATCCCAATTTGAAGTCGAAGCACGCAATACTGGAGCGCGGGGATACTATTAATTGAGCGTTGAATCGGCAACATCACCATCAAGGTCAACATCGGCCAAGAACTGGGGTTCAAGCGACATCACTTATGCTTCCGAGCTAGTCGCACACAAGCATGAAACCTGTTGAGCTCGATCGTTGCTCAAGTTTCAGCCGGCTCGACCCAATCGGACGAAGGGAGTAGTACAGCACTGCATCCGGCAATCAGCAAGGTTACTGTCGCAATAAGTAGCTTGATCATGCACCTCATGGGCATCACGTGAGCGCTCCTAGTTTAGTACTAGTTATGCCTTCACAGAACTGATCACCCATCTTAGGTGTCCGAGTCCGAGTCCGAGTCCGAATGCATGCATGGTCATGCGCGTTGACAACTTAAGCAGAGGCGAGTAGCGAGTATAACGAGCTATGTAGGAATAATACCCAGACTTATATACATTCTTTCTACAGTAATAAACCTACGATAACACCTCCCAGCTCCAAACCAGCCACCGTTCTCACGGCCCCCGTCCCCATACCCAGGCCAAATCCCAGGGCCTCGTACCGAGCGATGCGGAGCGTTCAATGAAGAAGCACGAATTGCGAATTGCAGATTGCGTACTCATTTCGAACTTTCATATCGAAGGACGAACTTAGGAGGCGGATGATGAATTTATATTGAGTGGGCTAGCTGTCACCGAGGTTAATGAGCTGTCAGTGGGTAATAGGCCTGGGTTCATTAGTCACTGAGAGGGAGCCAGGGGTGAACGTTGAACACGTACGGGGCCTGGACCAGTCCGAATCCAGTGTCCAAGCTTGAAGAATGCTGTGTACGCTTACGCATACCGGAGATATGCTCATAGGATAATATCGAGATGATATGGAGACGATGTGATATAGCGAGTACCAAGCCTGTCAAGTTCTGCACGTTTATGGGCATACATAAGGTGCGGAGAGCATACCGTAATGTCACATCCACGGTCCATGGGCGAAGTGGGTGGGGTACAAAGGCAGGTAAATATGCAAAGGCGGGGACGATAGTCCGAGGATCCAAGACTCACCCACATGCATGTGCTAGTTAACCAATAGATGTGATTAGTAGACCACCGAAGCAGTGCCCGCAGGCCCACCAAACACTTGGACGCCCTCCACAAGCTGTGGCTGGTGCCGGATCCCGGGGACACGTACGCGACGCGAAGGAAGAAGCCATAAATTTCAAATTCTCAATTGCGTTCGAATGCCATACAACAACCGCGAAGCGACGGCGGCTAAGAAGCCTGCCATAGGGGTATAATAAGCGGTGAGAAGGACGTTACTGTAATAAGGATGCCAGCGAGGCGGGTAGATTGGTTCCGAAATTGCGAAGGATGCGGTGGAAGACGTCCATGTGCATAAGGAGATATGAGATAAGTATGAGCCTAGAGGAGCCTGGGGGCCTGGCGTGTTTGAAGGTGATCTCCGAGTTATTGATTGGCGATTGGCGATTGGCGACTGCTGAAGCGCTGAGCTGATGGCTTGGTGTATTCAGGTCCTCAGAGTCCACGCACGGACGACAAGACTATGATCCCGTTCGAAATCGGACGCACCAGGACGCGACGGTGACCAGAGCCTCATGAGCCTCGAAAGTTAACGCATCACAGAATACTTGCGTGTCGATGCAGGGCTCGGAATGAAATGAGATGACAAAAATATATACACAAAGAGGGAAGCCAAGGCCTTCTGCGGCTGCGGTGGCGGTGGCGGTGTTGAAAGCGATGTGCGTGACCGACCGTGACGTTCCTTGCTTCCATCTATTCTTTGCCTCTGACCCTTTGTCGTCATGGTACCACCGTGCAGGGCCTGCCGTTGTGTAGACCACCGTCGGAGCGGCGTGCATCTATGGGATGTGTTCGTGGATGATGCTTCGCGCGCCAGTGGCATCTGCGAGCGTAACGCTCAGCCCTGCATGACATCCACACCGGGTTATGGAATGCCAGCATGATGAGTCCCTGCTTAGCCAGCGGGCGGCCTGTGGTCTTGATGCGGGTGGCAGCTGTCGCATCTGAGACAAATAATTTCAAACAGCTCAAGGTGCGGTGTAGATGGATGCATATGTATCTATCATATACGTATTTTACTTGACTACAGGCTATGCATACGGCGGGAAGATATTGATATTGGTGATTCGATATTTGTCCATGACCAGAAAATAGATCTATCTGTCTTGGATCAAGTTCTGCGATGATGGCTTCTTCCAAACTCGTCAAACTTCAACAGTGCCCAAAATTGCCCAACTTCGTCAACCTCCATTCAAACATAAGATCTAATCATGCTTAAGATATATAGTATATCCCGCCGATTCAAACACAATTATACGCAAGTACCCGATTCAATAAGAGATGCTCAATCCCAAGTGCAGGGTGACCGCGTATCCAACCCCTTGTATTAATTCCATCGATATCGTGTCGTTCAATGTGAACATTCTTCATTGTATATATACCCCTCCATTATTATGCTCAATTGTATTATATTTTATCAGTCACATCTATTGTCTTTACATTGGTAATGTAGTCTCGTATCCGTGTAAACATACCCAATACGTTACCCGCTTGAGCAAGCTAGCAGCGGCCCGGCTGGGTAATACAATGACACGCATAAGCGAGTCCCCATCCCTGGGCCAGGGCCCACTCGTCTAAGGTGATGCAACTGCCATGTTCCGCCATCCCCCGTGATGTTCTAATTTAGGAATATAACCCCTTTTCGGATCCTCCTTATCAGTAAACGTCCTTTATTTTCGGCGTCTACTATAATCAAACGAATATGGCGCTTCCTCTTTGAGATATCTGTCTTCTAGGATCGGGTCCTTGCGTAACGAGTACCTGGCATCTGGCCATGGCACCTTGGACGTTGCTGACGCATGGTTGCAGGTATTGGATGACGGAGGGGGTGCTGGCATGCGTCACACGAACTTTCATAAAGCAACGGGCACCACTCAGGCATAACTTGATTTTACCGCCATGTTGAGTACTCTGGTACAATGGATACCCACCCTAGTCGCCTAGAAGGAGCCTGGTCATGACCCTCCTGCGCGGCTGGGACTGAGACCTGAGGCCTGAGGTCTGACCGTCACGATTGGGCTAGCGCTGCATGGGGGTTCGGTCGGGTGATATACTTAATATATACAAGGACCAGTCGCGTACCGAGAGTGCGCGCGGGTAGCACCGGATCGTGTAGATCGACTCAATTCGGAGGACATGGCTCATGTCGCTAATGTGATGTCGCAGATCTCGTGATGCACGCATTAGTACGTAGCTCGGAAGTTGAGAAGAGATTCGCAAGTACTTACAGCATAGGCAGAGCGAGCGAGCTAGATTTCTGACGAACCCCCGCAGCCCAACGCTAAGCTGCGGTCACCGTCAAGCTGCAGGGCTCGCTCAATAGGACTCGAAGCAGGTTGGCAGAACGTCCGCTGCCAGTATCATGATATATCTGAATTGGTTTTAAGATAAGAACAGGTAATTTGCCTTTCATAAACGACAGAAAAAAAAGCAAAAGCTGGAAAGGAAAGCTAACCCATATGGCACTGGCATTAGGCATCGTAACTAAGTCAATAGTCGAGTTCGATGTCTTAGGAGATGGTGGAAAATCGCAGAAGCTGAGAGCGATGTGATACAGTATAAGCAATATTTTGGATATGCAGTAAACCTTGAATAAGGATATTCCTATCACGGCGTGCGTGTACACACACATATATATAAAATACATACGTCGTAATACTCACACCACATACATCATACGTCACTGCCATCTGCTGAACGCTCGACGACTGTCACGAACCAGTGCCAAGGCGCCAAATCTCGATACGTGCGCCAGGAGCCTGATATATGATAGTTGGACTAGTGCGTCGCGGGGCCTGACCCCTATGTGGATAGTATTGTTGCCTGCCTGTGTGCGATGCAGAGACCGGTACCGCAACCACGGAGCAAGGCTGCTAATGCAGAAACAGGCCTCGAGGAAGGGATGCACGGCACTGCAGGGCAATCAGGCGTAGCTGGCACTATAGCACATGGTAGCTTCTAGATAGTCACGGTCTGGTTGCGGTCACAATCTAGCCGGTCACCCCTGTGCCTCCAGTCCCTAACTTCGGCAACCCCTCCGTACTATACGGCCTTTTCTGGCCGCTGGCTACCCTGTGCGAATAGTGAGCGTGAGCGCCTCAAGCCAGCCGCCAGCGAGAATCAGAATCAGCGGTGAGCGAGAGATTTCCCCAGGGCCCATCAGAATTCGAAGGATGTTTGTTCTAGTTACCGGCTCGCTCGTTAATGGTCTGGCTATATTGATCGATGTATCAATATATCCGGGAGTCGACTGAGTATATGGTCCACCTGGACCTGGCTCACCGGGGGTCTCTCTGGGTTTGTTTGTAGCGCTGGATGCATTCCTGGCGCTCTAGCTTACTATCTACTGTCTGGATTAGGGCTTGACCCTCCTGCTCTGTTTTACCACACACCGGCCTGCGTCCACCCTCTGCTTCGATTCTGGCTCCATTCGTTCGATATTAATCCCCTCCAATTTCTAGCTCTACTGATCAGCCTCGTCATCGTCTTCATTTGATTGTCATCAAATCATCTAGCCAGATCTTTCTCAGGGTCTTTCTGGCTGTATTGGCGTTATCTCTGGCACTGGATGGTTCTACGTCCTCTACGATCTATACCACGACGCCTCGCTGCACTGCTGCCCTGGCCTCACTTTGCTTCCTCCCCGTTTTCGATCCATTGACTCATCCGATTCATCACCCTCACCATCGATTTTCGACCTTCACTGAGTGGGCACAAGTACAGGATCAAATCATGGTTACAATACCCAAACATTGGCATATCCAAAATAACCAATGACCAGCGAAGCATCGATGAAATATACCTGGGAATGTGCCTGCCTTGATTCAGGCTTGCTTCTTGACCTACTCGCACTGTTTCAAGATGGTGCCCAGCCAGGGACCCAACCAGTGAAAGTTAGTTTGAAGCTTGGATCGAAGTGTATGCTTACAGAAGAATTAGAGTGTATAAGCGGACACCTGTGATCTTTCAATTATAGTGTAGACACAGCGTGAAATGATATGTATGACGGCCTCAGCTCTATCAGTTACTACGTCAGCGTTCCGCCACCACCACTTCACCACTTCCACCTTCCTCCGACATAGAGATAGAGGGGGCCTGTTGTGGATGCCAGGGGTGCTGTGGTACCTTCAGAAGGTTGGGTTCGTGAGTGGAAAGAGGTTGGTGTGGGAGGAACTTCTCTCTCCAGCTTCAAATATTGACCATTGATGTGGGGAACAGACTGCGCAGCACACAATGTATTGCAAATGAAGATCCAGCCATTCACAGAAGGGAGATGTTATGACATGATCTTTCAGAGGGAGGGTGACCAAGCTCAGGGGTGAAACCCAAGGTAAGGTCCAAGGTTACAGAATGAGGTTCAAAGAGGGAAGTCAGAGAGGGACTTGGCTTCAGCTCGTGTGCTGTGCCTGCCCTATGTACAAGTCCCAATTTCTTAGGTAAACAAATAAGAGGCGAGATTTGACTCAAGAGGTGAGTACTTAGAAAATAGCTAAGGATCAAAGGGAGTACAATAGTCAATATTCAGACTGAGGAATAAGAGTGCACATAGCAGGGTTTATATGGGCAAGATAATGGTCAGGGGTGAGCATATGCAGGGATACAGGCAAGTTAATTATAACTAATTGATGTGTGATGGAATGGAACAGATAACTAAGGAGATAAGATCATGTGGTTAAACTTGGGCATGAGCTCAGGGTTGGGCATGGTATCACAAGGCTCAGGGTCAGTACAAAGGTAGTACAGTTGCGGACAATCAAACTCAGCAAACTTGAGATCTCATGATCAGATTTTTTTTTGGACAAAATGAGTTCAGAATTGGATTCAGTGGGTCAAAATACGTCAGAAAACATGTCTCCTAGATTTTTCCTACAACTTTTGAAGGTGGCCAAATTTTTGGACCCAAAATTTGAAAAATATGTATGCTGTTGGGTCCAGTTATGCTCCTGCACCAAAATCAGCATAATATGTTCGATTTATTGTATGGTGTTTCAATCTCTTCTCACATTGTTCTTGTACCATGCATTCATTTCTCTGATTATTTTCGAAAATTTCCAGTCACTCCCTATCTCTCCATTTCACTTTGTTATCTCTATTTTCACAGGCGGCTGCACCCAGCGGAGTTTGAAATGACTTCCGATGCACGAGCTCTTGAGCGCTAAAGGGCCGGGTGCACGTATATGCATTCTGAGACAGAATAGTACTCCTCTCCCAGTGACAATAAATTCACTGAGAGAGGCGAGTAGTATCTTTTATATTTCCATAGCATGTTGACTGAAAATCATGTAGTAAATTTGATTCTAGGTATTGTATTAATATAACAGTGACAATAAATTCACTGAGAGAGTAAATTTGATTCTAGCTTTCTAAGAACTCTACAGAACCTTCCCTGCCATAACCCCGAGTTGCTAACAAGTATGCTAAGTTGGGTTCAGAATGGCCTCAATTGACATCATTGCTCTGTTTGAAACCTGCAGATGTTGCTTTTGCTTCCTGACGGCCATTCAGCAGCATTACCAGTAAGCCCCATCTGGTATGCATTCATGAACCTCCAGGATCGATTGATAAATCACTGGATTACATCGGTAGGGCATGTGTTAAGATATTGCAATGCGACTTTCTTCACTTCTGCAAAAGTTGGCTTGGATACCTCATGATAGTGATACTTGACTCATCCCCAGTACTCTGGTTCAAGCCTGTCAGACTAAATAAACTCACCACAAAACATTGAACTTACCATCTCAATTGGATTGAGCTCACAGTGAACTTGGGCAGGAAGATGCATTCATGCCTGGCTTTCTTGATAAGAGCCTCAAGCATAGACTCTTGATTCAGGAAATCATTCTGTTTGCTGAGGAGACAGCCCATGCAGCAATCAGTATTTTTGAATGGGCATACTGGTGCACACTTGGCATGCATCTTATGAACATCAAAACCATGTTCAGTAAGAACACATTCCAAACCTTTTGATCTGCCATCTGGAAGTGTCATCTTCTGTACCTTTCCTCAGTGCTCTGCAACTGGATTGGATTCAGGGATGACTGTGTCATGCTGTCGACACTGCTTCCCACCATCCGACTTGTTCATTTCCAAAGCTTTGAGTGCATCTGGACCCAATGATACGTGAGCTGATGACTGATCAAAAATAAAGAGTGTGACACAATTTGGGTGCAATTTCTCGAACACCTGGATTGCGTGCTTCACTTGAGTAAGCAGCTGTTCTGTATCCCACCAGGCATTGCCATTGGAACCAGGGTAAATGATTTTCCAAGCTTCTATTGTATGAGCAACCTCTAGGCAGTTTAGAACCTAGACGGTGTCAGAGAAGTGTCTGAAGCGCCGTTGTACACGTATTATGCATCTATACTAGTTGCTGAGTAATAATAACTGTAAAAAGAGAGGATAGTGCAGACTCGGCAATCGGTCACTCGGATTTACAACACTCCCCCACGATTGAACCATCCTTGAGTCCTAGCTTCGAGCGTAGCCTTTGGTGCTGGTCATGGGTCAGTGACTTTGTTAGGAGGTCGGCGATGTTGTCCTTCGTGGATACAGGTGAAACTGATAGAGTGTTGAGTCTCGAATAGAACAGATGTGTGTGGCCTTTTAACTCGAGGCCAAGTTCGGTGTGAGATGTAAGAGAGTAAATGACTCAATGGACTTAGAAGCTCAAAGTCAAAGGGCTCAAAAAGTTCGTTTGTATTTTACTTGTACATAGTGAGCTATTTATGCAGACTTGGATAGGGGCTTCGATATGGAAGGTGGAATGATGGGGATAGTGTAAGTGTATACAGTCGGTGCATACATACTGGCAGCATAGTATACCCATGCCGCTACTTGCCTGCTTGGTATTGCCCTCACATAAGGCTGAATGGTGGGGGCTCGCTTGATGGCTCGAGAGATAATGCAGAAGGGTAGGTGGAATTGTATAGGAATGAAAAACTCGGCGCGTAGGTGTTGGCGTGAAGGTGTCATTAGATGGGATCGGTGTATGGCTCAACTCGGTGTGTTTGGAGTACATATCTGCTTGTGTGCATGTGATTCTCGTACCTTGGCTCAACTCGTCATGTGTAAGTGTGGACTCGGATGTGGACTCAGATGTGGTTTCAACTCGTACTTGGGGGGGGATGAACTCGTTAGCGCAGGTGCTCAGGATGGACATGTATACAGATGGTGAATGAGATGTCGTTCAGATAGTCGTGTGATCATCATGAAGGAATGTTATAGGCTTTTCCTCATGACACTCCCCCTCAAGCCCGACGTACCCCTAGAATTTCTAGGGTATGGAGGTGCTTGCGCGGTGCCAACGGTTTTGTCAGTATGTTGGCAGGGTTATCAATGGTTTTGACATAGCGTAAGTCGATATTGCCCGCCACTATCTGTTCTTTCGTGTAGTGGTAATGGATATTGATGTGTTTGGTACGGCTGTTACTGGCGCTGTCGTTGGTGAATGCAATAGATGACTGGTTGTTGGTAAAAAGGGGGATGGGAGTGAAGACATGTTTGAAATCCTTTCCCAGTCATATGAGCCATATCCCTTCTGCCATTGCGAATGATCTGGCCACCACCTCTGACTCCATCAATGACCTGCTGACAAGATTCTGTTTCTTAGATGCCCAGGATATGGGCGCACCATTAAATGTGAAGACCCATCCCATCGTCGACTTCCTATCATCTTGATCTCCAGCGAAGTCAGCGTTGGTGAACCCCGCTAGGTTGTGAGTGTACCCTTGGACTCCTTCCCCCTCTCTGACGTACATGATCCCGTATTCTTTTGTGTTCATCAGGTAGTGCACAATGCGTTTGGCCACTTCCCAGTGAGTGAGATTTGGCTTTGACACGTACTGGGCACATTTATTGACTGCGTAGGATATGTCTGGTCGCGTGGCCACCGTGCAGTAGTTGATACTGCCGACGATCGATGCGTAAGCTGAGTCAATTACGTCGAACGGGCTGGTGGAGACGCGTAGTTCGATATTGGGATCCATGGGTGAGTTCACCACACGTCTGGATGTGATATCGAAGCGGTTGCCGACGGTGGTGATGAATGAGGGTTGTGAAATGTGAATAGTTCCGAGGTCACGCCTTCTGATGATTTGAATGCCAAGCAAACGTGTTGGATCGCCCAAGTCCTGTATGTCAAAGCTTCCCCTTATGTCACTGATCATCCTCTCCATCGAAGTCAACGAGTTTGATGCCAAGAGCCTGTCATCCACGTACCACCCAGTGATCTCCGTGTTTCCTCCCTCTCCAAACCTGAAAAACACAGTCGTATCTGCCTCCCCCCCCGTGAACCCGATCCTCTCCATCTCTCCCCTCAGTGTCGCATGTCACACTCTCCCCGACTGCTTCAACCCATATATCCCCTTATTCAACTTGCATACAAGATTTTCCTCTCCCGGCTTGATGAATCCTTCAGGCTGGTGCATGTATACGGTATCTTTGAGCTTACCGTTGAGATACGCACCTTTGACATTGATGTGTCGTAATTCTAGGTCATATTTGCATGCTAGCGTGAGTATGAGTCATATGGAGGTGAGTTGAATGGTAGGGGAATATTGTCTTGGTAGTCAACTCCTGGAATCTGTGAGTAGCCCTGTGCAATGAGCCTGGCTTTGAACTTATCGATTTGTCCCAGGTTGTCGCCTTTGACTTGGAATGTCCATCGGCTACCAACAATGTTTGTGTTGGCTGGCCTTTCGACGAGCATCCACGTGTAGTACCCCCTCAAGGTGTTGTACTCCTCCTCGCATGCTTTCTTCCACTTCTCCGGGTGCTCTGACCTCATCGCCTCTCTATAGCTGCCCGGCTCGTCCTCTGCAAGCATCACAAATGCCGCTTCTGTCTCCTCGAGATCCGTCCTCCCATGTGCCATCGCCGCTATCTCCGTAAGCAATGCCGCGTGTCTCTTCCCTCTGCCATATTCCATGTTTGAAGGATCCATCCAGGGTCCCTTTAAAAACTCCTTTGGTGTGTTATCTTCGTCATTCTCCCTCTCCTCACTGACTTTAGACTCTCCTGTTCCATCTTGTTCTTCAGCTGTCCCTTCCACATGCTTCCCGTCACCGAGCACATCCGTGCGCTCCTCCTTCTGTCCCCGTCGACCCCATCCTCAAGTTCCTCGTCCCCTTCTCCATCCTTTACGCCAAACGACTCGTTCATGATGAGCGGGGGTAGTTCATTGTTGTGATCCCACATCTCGTTGGACTTCGTCTCGGTAGGCCTGAGGAAGACTGGTATTTTGTTTCCATGAGTCCAAAGCATTGGTGTGTCATCGTCATCAGTGGCATGGATGGTGACATGTTCGATATGTTTCAGCTCGTCAAATACGACGTCCCTGGCCTTGATCAGTGTGTGGGTGCGAGGAATCCACACCTTGTAGGCTTTTGAAGGTCCTGCGCGATGCATACCACGAAGATGCCATGTTCTCGAAGATCATGGCACACCCGGATGTGCACCCAAGGTTCGGCATCAAGGATGGGCTGATATGGACAAAAAATCAGCTCAAACGAGATGTCATTGCCATCCCCCGGACTGTTTTCCATGGGGGAAGGAGGCTGATCGAAATCATAATCAATCATGCACACAGGACAGTGGGTCACTATGGCCACATGAAGACTTCGAATTATATTCGAAGGGCATACTGGTGGCAAGGTATGGGCCCTGACATAGAGATGTTCTGCGTCTCATGTGCGAGGTGCCAGATGAACAAAACTGGCACCCAGAAGCCCAAAGGCCTGCTGCACAGCCTGCCCATCCCAGACAGGCCATGGAAATCGATCGGAATTGACTTCATGGGGCCGATGCCCAAATCAGATGGCTGTGATTACCTTATGGTAATCATAGACAGACTGACTTCGCATGGCCACCTCCTCCCAACAACGACAAGGGTCACAGCGAAGGAAGTAGCCTGGCTATTCCTCAAGGAAGTTGTCAGGCTCCACGGAGTCCCCGACTCCATCGTCTCCGATCAAGACTCAAAGTTCACGTTGATCTTCTGGCATGAGCTTCAACAGCTCATGGGGACCAAGCTCCTCATGGCTACCACATTCCATCCACAAATGGATGGAGCCACCGAGCAGGCCAATCGCTCAATAGGACAGATCCTATGGATGGTTGTCAGAGACGACCAGAAGGATTGGGCACACAAGTGCCCGATGGTTGAAGTGGCCATCAACAGCAACGTCAGCGCCACCACAGGGTTCACTCCCTTTGAGCTGAACCACGGGTACATGCCGCAGATCGACATGCCCATGACAGTGGACACTCCTTTCAAGGGAGTGTCCCAGTTCCCACAACAGGCTCGCTGGAACCTGATGATGGCACAGGACACCATACTGGAGCACTGGGTGACGCAGGCGTTTCACGCAAATAAGAAACACTGGGATAGTGATATGTATGCGGTCGCCGACCGTGTATACCTGTCCACTCAGAACCTGACCCTGACCCTGCCCAAAGGAAGGGCCAGGAAGCTGGTGCCACAATACATTGGCCCATATCACATAATCGAGGCCCACAATGAGGCCTCGATGGTAACTCTCGAGCTACCAGATGAGCTGAAAAACAGGCGCATCATGCCTGTCTTCCACACCAGCCTCATATGACAATATGAGGCCAACGACGACGACCTATTCCCTCGTCGAGAAGCGAAGTCGTTCTACGACTTCGGCACGAACGACGAGGAAGAATGGCTCGTCGATGAGATTTTATCCCATAGATGGATAAACTCCAAGGACCTGGAATTTCAGGTCCGATGGACCCTTGGCAAGGTGACATGGGAGCCCATGCCAGCGTATAAAGACCTGGAAGCTCTAGACCACTACCTAGAGCTCCGGGGTGTGACTAAGCTGCACGACCTGCCTAAAAGACACCAGGTCACATGTAGATCACGTGAGACACTGGGTCATGCCGACAGCATCACTTAAATTTTCACCTCAGATCTTTCCGAGGTGCATCGCTTCTTGAGAAGCAACCACCATCACCCCATCACCTTCTATCGAAGATGATGCCAGCCAAAGATGGCATGGACATCGATCACTCGATGTCCGTGACACCACCAGCGGCCCCTGAGCAAGGGGCTGCAGCAATCCTCAGTGCTCCTACAGCGTCTGAGGAGCATTGGAAAATCGTAGGATGGAAAAATGGCCTAGCCATTGTCCATCCCGATGGGTGCAACAACTGCACAACCTTCGTAGCACACCTGAAAACCGCCACAGGCGCCAACCGCATCCAATTGAGAAGGATGTCGGCACCGCCGTGTACACGGTGTGGCCAACGTGGGTCGACAAGGTCGAATGCCACACAGTAAGGAAAGTGCAGTTGACTATGCGCGACCTTAGGGAGGAGATTGCGGCCCTGAAAGACAACATCAGGGCACTCGACAGCGCACTCGAGACCGAGCGCGGCAGGACACGAGACCTGGGGAAGTTGGTCCAGACCCTACAACGCAAGCTTGTGACCATGAAGTGAGTAGAGCCTGCCCCACGACCCGTGGTGGGCCCATCGTCCCGCGCAATGGCCCCGTTGCCGTCACGTGCCAAAACGGGGCTGGCAGATCGGATCGCTGCCCCTAACCCCACCCCAGGCCAACCCGCGCCAGGTCTCATGGCGTGGATAACCAGCCCCACCAGCCCATCCTTCACGGGCCCCAGAGAGCCACTGGCATCAACAGATGACATTCCCCCAATGGCTTCTACTCGGACGACCCAGATCTCGAACACTACGATCCGGGCTGCCCACAGCATGTCTCAAAAAAGAGACATGCCCCGGGTTATGACAAGCTCATAACCTATGACCCCATTGGTGACCTGCGCAAGCGCATCACCAGTGAGTACCTGGCATAGTTGCCGAGTGGCACTGCAGACGACCCAGCACTGGGGCTGGCACTGGCCACGGCTCAGAATGAGTATCTCGCAGCCGAGCAGGAGAGGGCCAGACAAACGGTCCTCCACCCTGCGCCATCGGCGTCATTTCCCCCACCGGCGATGACAGTTCCCAACCCTCTCCCGGGGGAAGGGGAGCTCATGCCTCTTGGGGACCCTCCATTCGCTGTAACGGGCCACCTGCTGCGGCCTGTTGGAAAAAGAATGCCGCTGTGAGCCGAATGGTTCGACCTCTGCAAAACCAAGGAGCAGAGGTTTCAGGACCTCCTGAAGGAGGCCAGGGAGATGCCAACGGGCTCCCACATGTGTGGGATGGTGACCGCGATGGGACAGGCCCGGGAGGAGGCCCGGGCCAGTAGCCAACGGTCAGGCTACTTCCTCATTGGCAAAGGCACCGCTGATGATATTCAGGACGTACTCCATGGCTGGTTACGCAACCCTGAGGGCATCCCATCAGCCATCTGTGATGAGCCGGATGGCAGCCTGAACATCCATGATGTGGATGTATGGATGTGGATGAGGAGGCTTGCCCCAAAAAACCCCAAGCCCCCCTCTCCCCTCAGGGCGCAGATGTATGATCTATTCCGTGTCACCAACCAATGGCGGGAGCTCGTTCCAGCCAACGAGGTCCAGTACACCATTGGTGACACCCTGAGGGCATCGATCACTGGGATGTTCCCCATCTGAGGCCGCTTGGCCCAGGACATCCCTCTGGACAAGGTCGCCTGCTGGCTCGCCAGATACGGTGGGGTGACCTGGGACAGTGCACCCCAGATCGAGCTATTCATCCAGCGCAACCTATCCGGGATGACTTTCAGTGCGCCTGCCCACATAGGACAGGAGAAGCTGCGACAGGCAGCCCTGCAGGACCGCCACAAGGCGGCGATCATGGCTGCGGAGGCGTCAATGGCCACCCGTGCACAGCTAGACCATGAGCTAGCTGTCACTCGTGGCCCCTTGCCAGCCCCCAACCCGGTCGCCGAAGCGGCCTTTTGGCAGGACATGGGCATCGACTCCCCACCCCATGTCCCCACCAACAGCTTGGAGCTCCCAACAGACCCGCGCCCACCGCCGGCTCTGTACACTGACATTCCCATGTCGGATGCAGACTCCGAGGACCTCACCAGGTCCATCTATGAAGATAGCTGAGTTGTTTATAGAGGGGGAGGGTGTAAATATGATATTTACCCGCATTGCCCTCAAGGCAATGCGGGCTACTGGACTAGCTTAGCTAATCACTGTATAGTTCTTGCATGGGAACCACATGGTGGTTCCTCAGATCTTTCCTTACACTGTCACTACGTAGCACATGGAATAACCACATCTTGGTTGAGTTCCGTTTGCCCTTGTGACACAAGGCCCTAAGATATACATCTTTACAGATATAATCCCTACTTTTGAACCCGATCGCAAAGTGAGTGCACACACTCGACCTCTAGCTTGTCAAAACCTGGTGTCCCCTACTCCTGCCAGAGGCAAGAATCTGAAGACCCTCAATTTATTGACCTACAAATTTCACGCATTAGAGATACGTCTCGACAATTCACTGGCGCAGAACCACTGATTCCTACTCCAGGCAAACAGTTTGTCCAATGGACACTTTCTTTTATGTCATCTGACTTTACTTTCAGCCTAAGCTAGGGCATCACACCTCCAAGGCATCTTACCCTCGCACTAGCAAAAATAATCCCACCAAGCAACTTGCTTCCATAGAGCACCACCAAAGTAACTTGCACCGCATTGTAGATGCCAGAAAAGAGGCAGGAACCAGCACAGGTCATCGCATGCATCACCTGGACTTATCATGAGTCTGAGCCGATGTCAAACATGAGCGCTGACGCACACCATCACGTCACTGCAAGTCAGAAAAACCCAGTTCATATTGGGACGTGGATTAGAAAGAATGCCAATGACCCTGCCCTGAAGGTACGTTCTAAGTTCACGCATTTTTTTGGTGTCGGCTCATAACATCTCTAGCATTTCATCCCTGACTTATGGGACCATCTCCTCACCCATCTCCTTGACATCCCTTATGATGGCGATGAACATAATTTTACCGAATCTGATCACGCCACTGTAATCTTCAAGGACAACAAAATGTATTCTCACAAGGTGTTACGCATCAACTACACCACTTACGACCTCCGTTGGGGACAAGACATGATTAATCCTTCCACTCCGGGCTGCTATGTCATGTTGAAAGCCCACGATGACCAGACATCCCAAGATGCTCACCCTTTTTGGTATTCGAAAGTTCTTGGTATCTTCCATACTTGGGTTGTCCATAAGCCCCGCAAAGATTCGATTTCCTATGGATACACTGGCTAGGAACTGAACCCAGCTACCATGCAGGCTGGAAAGCTCTTCATCTTGACTGGGTAGGCATTGTAGGTGATGAACAAGATAGCCCTAGCTTTGGGATTCTAGACCCTGCCCATATCATTCACGCGTCCCACATCATCCCTGCGTTTGCATATGGATGTACTTCCAAGTTTCTCGGCCCAGGCCCATCAATTATAAGAAGTTATCCAAATGAGCAAGATTGGGAATCTTTCTATATCAATAGGTTGTTACGACCATGCTGCTCAACCATCTCCGCCACCTCCGGAATACCTCTGCAGCACCTCCGACTCTATTCCCCAACATCTGCAACCCACGACCTCGACCCCTTGTTCTTCAGTACCCCTGGTCAACTCTACCCACTGGCCTCCGTACTTGACCCTGAACACAGCAAGATACCATTTCCGTATTTCTGTTTGTTCTGATGCCCATTGTACTTACGCACCTTTGTTCTTTTGCCATTGTTCTTACTCTACCCTGCACCCCCTTGTTATCCCCTTATTCCGCATTAGTTACTTACCCCATATGTCTATCCAATTCCCGCTCCCTCTGGACTTTGCTTAGTACCACCCTATTACCTGTTGTCTCAGCTCTTTGTATAAAACCCCCATATGTATGTCTCCGTTCCTGCAATCAGAAAATCAACTTCAATACCTGAATCCCTTCGCACTATCTCCTGTTCTTAGCACAGCGAGTCTTGCAAGCTTTGTCTCTCTCTCCGCCCTCGACACTCTGTCTTCTGCCTCTTCCACCTCCTCTGACCTCTATCCTCTGACCTTCGACTCTCAGCGCTCTCTTCCCAGCTTCTGCATTCTCCAACATCTGGAAGTCAAATACAAAATACTTAGGACGATAGTTCATCAGGGGCGCAACACATAAGTTGAAGCCGTTGTCCTTTCTAGTTCCGACCTCCAGGATTTCCGATACATAACATAGGTAAAATCATCATGCTGTCGTAATTGTTTCTTTACTCTAATTAATTCTTCACAGGTTTGTGGACGGGGACATGTTTACGCGCTACTTCGGTGGAGGTATCAGTCATCTAGAACAGGAATCGTCTCATATACACTGGGAAGTGGCCAATGATGATGATAGTGATGATGGTGAGGCTGGTGAATCTATGCCGTTCCAACAAGCGGAATATGAGGGTGTCGGTTCAGATGAGGACTTAGATGACCTTGACGAAGCCAACTCATAGTCAGATGATGGCCTCGAATTTGACAATGATTTTTGATGGACCTGTGCTTTCCCTGAACCAGGTCATAATCATCCACTGTCCGCCAAAGCACTTGCAAACTGTGCCCTCAAGCCAACAAGCTGCAACCGGTATAGCCTTGCACCCACCCCACCACCCTTTTCTTCTTTTCGTGTTTCGTCGTAAGACTGCGAATTGCAAAGACTCATCAATATCGCCATGCATGTATTATCACCCGTATGTATCACAAGTTGTATAAAAGAACTGTGGATTTCTCTCAAGCTCTTGAATTGAGTTGCAATGGCAGGAAAGACTTTGATTAGTCTGACAACATCGCTAAAATGCCTATATATGTATCACAAGTGGTATAAAAGAACTGTGGATTTCTCTCAAGCTCTTGAATTTAATTGCAAGGGCAGGAAAGACTTTGATTAGTCTGATAACATCGCTAAAATGCCTATATATGTATCACAAGTGGTATAAAAGAACTGTGGATTTCTCTCAAGCTCTTGAATTGAGTTGCAACGGCAGGAAAGACTTTGATTAGTCTGATAACATCGCTAAAATGCCTATATATATATCACAAGTGGTATAAAAGAATTACATATCCCTGTAATTACTTAGGTAGGCACGAATTTCCTGTTGTAGACTGACAAGTTACATAAGCTCATACCACGTCCGCGCCGTTTTGCTGATGATGCGTGCTATGTGAGCTATAGATCTCTATAAATAATTCCCCTTTTTTCCTGCAGAACACGGCACACAACGGCCTCTAGTATGTGATGTCTGGACATGAGGTTATTTGTTTTATATTACATGCTGGGCTCACGATGCATGTCATCAAACATCCAGGGGCACTGTCTGGTTAAGCCACCGCAAAATCAAGGTCACCACAGCCCAGCATGCTGGGACTACACTCATGGAGATACTTACCGCGATGGTAGGGCCTCTATCCTAGTTTGGGGCAGTGTTCTGACGTCTGATATATAACATACCGGAGGATGAAGTTTCGCTGGCGATCGAGGCAAAGCATCAAACGGTCTTCAACTCTCGATGTCTAGAGGTACTGCGTCTTCAGGATGGGGAACACCGTTCCCCGACCCATGGCGAGCTAACAACTCAGTCGTGCCTGGGGTAATCACCATGGACTCCTGGATTCTAGGTACTGTAGTGCATCCCCTTTAGGTCAGGGTCTGATGTGATTGAAACTCCAACATACCATCATATCTAACCAGATCGACACGTTGTCAACGAGGGTAAGTACTCGTAGCGGTGGCTTTATTTAACCCCGGTCTCAGTTCCGTCCCCCTCTGCCATCCTATGCTATAAGGTTCTCTCAGTGGACGGTTCATCTTTAACATCCAGATATCTATCCTACTTAGTTTACGGTATATAATCACCGTATGGCATCTCAGCAGAGCATGGATATTCAGGTAATATCAGATAGGTGAGCAGGTCGGGCTATTCAGTGGGGGTAGAATCTGACAATCTACAAGTCTGGCTAATAACTATGTGGGGACTGCTACCCTCGGTGTGTAAGGACTAATCATGGACTGTTAACGTAGCCCTGACCCAAGTAGCACTGCTCGCCTATGATACTCTCTTGACCCTCCCGTCCGAAATTACCTATATCTGGCACAGAAGAGTCAGATTAGGAAGTGTCCTTTACCTGCTCGCTCGCTACCCTGCCTTCCTTGTCTTTATAATGGTGCTATACACGGATATGGCCAATATCCCACTCGAGGTGAGATGGTTTATTCGTGAAATTCAGGTTGTTTACATACATGTGATGTGCCCAGTACGACATTTGCGTTTTTCTATACATAATCTGATACCGAAACAGTCTCTGCAATTCATTGCTTCATCTCCTAGATTGTCTAGCCATTGTGATACCTCCAGCTATAGAAGGTAACTATATACCGATAAGCACTCAGTCATAAACTTACATACCCCCCTTGCACTGGCAGGACTCTTATTGGCACGAATATACGCCATGATGTCCCAGCACAATCAAAGCATGCGGTGGGTCCTTGGAGCCCTCGGTCTTCTTCTGTATATGGGCAGTTTGGTTACCGGAGTGGTATGCACACTTCCCTTTTCAAGTTCAAGTCTGCCATTACTAATCTATCCTCAAACACAATATGGTATTACAGTTTCTCGCAGTCAAAAATGGATGCAATATCACAGGTCAGGATCAGGGTGCTCTGAATTTGTGAGTGACGATAGCAGATATATTGAAGCAGGTCCATATATCATTTTGTCAGGGGTAAGAAATTCTTATGTTCAATTGCGAGTTAACAGACCATTTATTATTCCAAGTGCAAACAATAAATGACGTGTTCCTTATACTTTTTGACACATTGGTTGTTATCGTCACATTGCACCAGTACTGGCAGTACAATACCCTTGGGCTCGCGTGGCGCTCAAGAGAGATTCAGATGCTCCCTCGAAAGTCATTGGCCCAAACTTTGGCTGAACAAGGTCTGTTAATTCACCCTTACACTTTCAAATTGCTCATTGCTAGTCTAGGTCTCATAAGATATGGGTAGATACTTTCTGACCGCCGCCGTTGAACTTTCCATCTAATACCAACTCAGATTTGTATTGACCATAACATTAGCATCTGGCATTATGATTAAGGTAATGTATAGTGTCCAAATTATGAGACGGACCTAATATTAAATATAACAGGTTTTAAGAGTGAGTCCATTGCTCTCGCATGCACTTGGTCGTTCAATTTTACATGTGGTCAATAGCCCAGTATTGGAGCGATTCTTTCAACTGTGCAGGACAGGTCAGATCCAAGGAGCCTAGATAAGAAGATATATGGCTAACGCTACATGTAGCCTGTCTACCATCATCATTTGTCGCTGTCATCTTGCCCTACAAGAGGTTGCTCACCCTAATGGCACCACCCATTCTGCACACCATCCCGTAATGAGCTTTACTGCAGCCGCACGACAGATTCACAATTCACTCATGGAGGAATTCGGCGATCCGAGTGCCAGTGAGACTGGAATCTCAGAATCTCGCGAGCAGGACAACGCCTCTTCTACTGCAGTGGTGGGCATCGAGCTTGAGGAAATCCCTTGTGGAAGGGAGCTTGGCCGTGCTGTGGATGTTTCCTACGATGAGGTCTGTGCTGAACCGCAATCTGGTAACTCATTCCTGTTCTTTTCATGTATCATACCTTCTTGCGACTAAAGACAATGCCCCTTGTAGTGGTGGCGTCCACCGGCAAGGTATCAATAGAGGTATGATATGTGTCTGGGGGTATGACACGACTGGAGGGAGAGGAAGAGTAGATGGAAGGCATCATGTATAGGCATGGAAGAAAGAGGTGTCCTACCCAAACATCCATATATATGGCACACAACGAATAATGGTACTATTTTGCTAAAGGTATATTTATAAGTGGGCGGCAGATTGTCTCGAATCATGAAACTTACTTGAAGTATCAGAGGTCGAACGTGAACTGCATTACGCGGATAGCCGTCAGATGCCGGCTGTTGGAATCATGTACAGCCAGTTGTAAATTACATGTACAACCTGCTGTCAATTACATGTACAACCTGCTGTCAATTACACGCGTGTTCAAATCAGACGCCCATACGCCTCCACATGCGGTTCACCTGAACCGTCCCCTCGCATCCTCAGTACGGTGCACGTGCACCGTAGCCCGCCGCCTGTCCGTACGGTGCACATGCACCGTGTGCCGCCCGCTCCCTGCGGTGCACCTGCACCATAGGCCGCCCCTCCGTCCGGTCCACATGCACCGTACCCGGCCTGTCAGTACGGTGCACGTGCTCCATAGGCCGCATCTCAGTACGGTGCACCTGCACCGTAGGCCGCCAGTTGGTACGGTGCACGTGCACCATAGGCCGCACCTCAGTACGGTGCACGTGCACCATCCGCCGTGCCTCCGTACAGTGCACATGCACCGTAGGCCGCCCCTCAGTACGGTGCACCTGCACCGTAGCCGGCCTCTCAGTATGGTGCACGAGCAGCATAGGCCGCCCCCTCGGTACGGTGCGCCTGCACCGTATCCCCCCTCTCAGCACAGTGCATGTGCGCCATACGCCGTGCCTCAGTATGATGCACGTGCACCATAGGACGCCCTCTCCCTATGGAGCACACGCACCATAGGCTGCCCCTCAGTACGGTGAGACCGCCTGGTGGTACGGCGCACATGCACCGTATCCCGCCTCTCACCACGGCGCACGTGCACCATCCGCCGCCCCTCAGCACGGTGTACGTGCATCGTATCCGCCCTCTGCCTACGATGCACCTGCACCGTATCCCGCCTCTCCCTACGGTGCATGTGCACCATAGGCCACCCCTCGGTACGGTGGACCTGCACCGTAGGCCGCCTGTCGGCACGGTGCACCTCCATCATACCTCAGTACGGTGCACATGCACCATATCCGGTCTGCTAGTACGGTGTCCGTACCAGAGTCGCATGTGATTTGGGCCACTATCCATCAAAGCGATATCCACAGCGACGGTGCTTCAAAAAATACCACAGTACAGTTAGCCTCATTCTAGAACTATCCGAGGAATGTACATAGTAAAAATGAGTCGAAAGAGACCGAAATAGAAACGCGTGTCAGTACAGTTAGCCTTATTCTGAGAACTATCCGAGAAACGCACATAGTAAAAGCGAGTCGAAAGAGTCGGAGAATACAAAGGCGTGTCAGCAAAGAAACCGACATTACTCCACCCATATCGGCTCGTCGAAAGATGCGGCGATAGCGACTAAACCTGACCAAAAAAAAGGACTAGAGACATGTTGATGACATACACGTAATACGAAAGATGAAAAGAGGGAGCAACTGACTATCCCCAATGGACATGAGTATGACCATAGCAAGCTCTAAGTAAGATACTCCTTGGACCAGGCCGCTGTACTGTGTCGGGTTGACGTATATGAGCTCACACTAGAATAGAACATAAGATGTGCAGTATGCAGATGGCGGGTGTACCCACAACACATACTATTCCTATGAGATAAGGAGTAACTAGAAGCTATTGATCCTATTTCAAAGCAGCTTCAATACAATAGTCGACTGTGAACTCACAGCGTAGTAAGTTAAATGAACTTACTACGGCTTACATCAAGTTCCTCTTCTATTTCATGTCTGAATTGGGCATAATTCTCGGGATCTTCAAACTCTCGATGCTCCGCTTCGGTGAAATGGTCTGGTAATACGATACCATGGCCCTATAACATCAAAGGACGGGTGGGATGAATATTCCACGCATCACTCACGGTGGTCTGATGAGTTCTCCAGGACCGCGCACTTGAATCTGGTCTGACACAAAAGGTACAGCGATCCCTGTGTGGTCGTCAGCACACTGTACATGGCAGCTCGTACCGGGACTGGTCGGCTGGAATAAGAGGCATACAGGCGACGCGTTTGTTTGGCTTATATCACGTGATCTAAGCGTAGTTCCGCACTCTTATGTAATGAATTTCGCAGCTCGAATGACCAACCTGTCGTCTTGGCCTCGGGTTTGGGAGCAGAATGAGTCTCGCGAGAGAGTTCACCGTGACGTTCCCAATACCTCTGGTCGATTTTCTGAATGAGGTCTTGGAGGTCATCAAGGGTTCGGGGTTTGTCGAAATGCACCATCTCGTCCTTGATTCGCTTCGGCAAAGCCGAATCGTTATACTGGAGGATGGATGCAAGCCTGTAGAATTCAACAAATAACTGAGTTGCCTTGTGGTTGTCCTTCATGACCAGATTCTCAAGCTTGATTTCGGCATCTGCAACCTGATCATAGGGGCTGAAATTCAGATAGAGCTCTTCTGTGAATGCCATATAATCTGAAGCCCATGCGGGTTTGTCGGCAGGGTTGTCTGCAAGGTAGGGCTTGAATTAATCCAGAGCTGGTCCCTTGAGGAAGGACAAAACGTAGTTCACTTTCATAGAACCATCTCGGAATGCTTGGGGTTTGGCATGGAAATTCAATATGCATTGGAGAAGGAATCCTCAGAGCTTCTTCCGGTCCGAGCCATCAAACTGGTTGGGTTCCTGGAGTTTTGCCTTGGAGTCATTCCGATCTTCACCACCACCAAGCCCATTGTTGGCGAGCCTTTCCAAAGCTGTGAGTAACCGCCCCACCTGTTCCTTGCCGTTTGCTGCTGCATTCAGGTTGGGATTAGGTCTCGGGCCAGCTACATTGGGATTGGAATTGTGCTCAGAATCGGAATCACCGTCACCTCCACCACCATTGCCAGGGTCACTCGGTTCGGGGGGTTCAGCGCTCAGTTCTTCGGCAACTTCACTGACAGGCCCTTGGCCAGCACCAATAACTTGGCACCGGGGTGCGGGTTGAACTGACGGGGGGTTGGAATACTGGTGACGGAACGGGGGGTTTTCCAGGACGCTCAAAGCACCTTGTGCACGCCGAGCTTCGATTGTCGGTGTTACGCAGCTGCCTTCGGCATGGGTGTAAGAACGGGTGATTGGCATTCTGAACAATGAGTGTAGAGAGTTCAGATATACTGTTAAGACTGTGAATTATACTGTAGTTCACCTTTACCAAGACCGAACTCAGGTCTCAGGTCAGAGGGCTTGGCTTCAACCTCGTGAGTTGCGCTCACTCAGTGTTCCACCCTAATTTTGGGAGCGGTCTCAGCTAGAAGCCAAGGATTGGATTTGATATCAAGCAGAGGGGTCTAAAGTACGAGAAGCTAATTGTCAAGATTGGTTTTTAGGCGTTAATATCGTGTATTAGTGAACACAGCAAATGCCCGAATGACTTGTGCGAATAAGTATGCCGTTCGGCGAATAGGTGAACCAATAAATGTTCACAAGATAAGAGGGCTGCCCGAGCGGAGCTCGCCCTATCTACAGTCATAGCGAAAAATCCCGTGGCACTTGACGATGTAACGTGCAAGGTGTCACAGAAGGGTTGTCTAAGTAGCGACAATCCCTTTGCCGGCGAAGGTGCTCCTTCGGAGCCCTTCGCCATCAGCACAGAAAATAGTTCGAAGGCTAAGGTAACGAAGATGAAGTATGAGAACTCACCAGTGATGCCTAAGTCCTCTTCTGGTCGAAGATAGAAATCTCCAGGAGAAGGCTCAAAAACGATGATCACAGTGAGGTCAAGTTTGCACAAGATGGACGACGTATGATAATTGAACTGAGGAATGTACATGCGAATGCAAACTACTTATATCGAATGCTCGTAAGGTATCAGCGAATAGGAAAGAGGCCGTCGTGAGTCAGGGTTGGATAGGGGTGCGCAGTCATGATACTAAGTAGATGGAATAGACATACAATAGAGTGAGGGAAGAGTACGAACATGAAACGACGGAGAGTAAAGGTGGCGAAGGCACTTATGTATGAAACCATGTCTTGGGACCCGCATATATGCTACACTGCACGGACTCTTCGTCTACTGGGTTGATCCCACACGACCTATGGAAGGGACGTCCTGCAAACACACTTTGGCCATATGAATACCCAAAGGGGTTGGATTGAGAAGGTGATGGGGTTAGTGATGAACCATCATGCCGGGTAAATGGTATCGATTCGTATTTGATGGCGTGCCTGCTGGCGAATGATGCGAGCAGCAAATGGCTGTTCGGCGAATGCAACGAAGGGCAAATGGAGAGGACATAGGGGAGGAGTGGTCGAAGTGAGGGGCGAAGCCGAGCGAAGGCGGAGGAGGTATGGAGAAAGGGGAGACGGGGATACCAAGGTGCAGGAAATACACAGGTCATGACAATCTGATCATAGGAACACCATCGAAAGAGGGTTGAGCAGAGGAGGTGATAGGACCAGTGATGAACCACCAGGTCGGTCCAAAGACGTCGATCGTGCATTGATGGCATGGCTATGGTGAGTGGCACGAACAGCAAAGATCGGTTGCCGAACAGGGCAAGGGTGATTGGAGCGAACACGGAAATGGAGTGAGGAATGGGAGGATAGAGTATGCAAGTATGGGAAATAAACACGTCATGACACTAATTTGATATCTGAACTGAGGAACTATGATACATGGACTGGGGGTCTATATAGTAAAGTAGCATGCAGGGTCGAGAGGGGTCAATGATCAGATCAATGGACAGGGGAACAAAGGGTCGGTCAAACGGGGAACTAGCTAGAAAAGGAAGTCAGGGGTGCTGGAAGGTACAAAGAGAAACCCGAAGGAAGCTGAGTGAAACCCAAGGTTCCTGAATGAGAACCGAAGCCCAAGGCTTCAGGACCAGACTCAGGAACGGATTGTAACAGCAGTCATGTTACAAACAAATGAGAGACATACTGTATAGAGTGGAAACTGGAGCAAAGCTAATTCTCACAAGAAAGAGGGCATCCAAAAGATTAGTAGAGATTCTGAGCCTTGGCAACTCCTACCGTCCTGCCCTGCAGCAGTACTAGTCCCATCGATCCCAACCTGCACAGAGGCTGCAACCAACACTGTCCAAATGTGTGCTGAGCATGAGGATCATTCATGGGGTGGGAGTTTAACAGGTGATAGGTTCCATGATCAATGATGGCTCCATGGACCAGTGTCCTGACGGGAATGATGGGATCAACGAATGCATACTGCGAAGAATATTTTGGTGAATGGCTCGAAGTTTCAACAGCGGGGATGTTCATTTGCTAGATGTTGATGGCTGGTTCATAGAATAATGAATCATGACAGCAGTGCAGGTGATTTCAGGGGACACTGTAAGAACCCGGGCTTTGGCCGGTTACTTACCGGTATAACCTTTCTTCCGAGCCCGAGCCTTGTGATACTCGTGCCCGAGTACTTATGATGCTTATCCTGCGCCCGAGCCCGAGCTAGAGCTCATATCCGACCTTGATCCCATGCCCGTATCCCCTTAGTTACTGATTCCGCTCTATCATGCATCATTTGTATATTACCCGCCCTGACCTCGCTCCCCCCCCCTGACCTCGCCCTGACCTCCCCTAATATGCTCGCCCCTGACTCATACCCTCACTCGTATATAAACCCCCTTGTATGCATCCCTACTCCTCAGTCTGAAAATCAACTATCGTATACTTTGATCCCTAGTTAGTTTCTAAGCCTCGCCTCTTAAGCCAAACCTCACCTCTTATTCGTTTGCCTCCGAAGTTGGGACTCGTGCGTAGGGTCGGCGCAGCACATAAGCTGAAGCCTAGTCCCTCTCTGACTTCCCTATCAAAACCTCACCCCGTAACCTCGGACCTTGCCTCGGGTTCCGCTCCTGAGCTCGGTCAACCTTACGAAGGATCGTATTGTAACAGACACCCTGTTTTGCAGTTCTGACACCATGCCAAGTTCCAACTCCACTTCTGACTCCACCTCCAGTTCCACTTCAATTTCCAACTCTGCTTTTGGAAATGGTTCCGCTTCTGGGAGAACTTCCACCAGTTCCGTTCGCCTTGCCAACTCCACTCCACTCTCTGACTTCTGCTCTCGGAACAGTGTCGAAAGTCAAGTGACTCACATAGTATTTGGCATCAAGGGTCGATCAAGGGTTAGGGAGGTCAGGGGGATGCAGGGTTGATGGCGAGTGCCAAGTGTTGTCCCTGGTTGCAGACTAGCATAGTATAATACAGGCTCACTGACATTGGGGGTCCTTAGACTTTTCTCTTCAGATTTCCCCTTGTCAGTTGCATGGTAGTGTGACCTCCACAGCTAGGGTTGCCCTTACAGTCAGGCCTTGTGTTCATTCCTATGTTTTCAGTGTTTCCTTTTGCTTTCTTTCGACTGTGATCTTTTCTTGACATACCCTGTCTTCACTCATATTAGAAAATTATCCGACATACCACACAGTGTATAGCATCCCCATCCCAGTTCTCAATACTTTTCCATCGTCACATACCATTACAATTCAGGTAACAGACAAACATACAAGTAGCAACAAATAACATGGATTGTGTAAATAACCTATGTATCCATGTATGTATACTAGTTATTACCTAATCCCAGTGGGCCCCTTACGGACCCACTGTATAGTTTATGCGTGGGAACCGGTCAGTGGTCCCCATCGCATCTTACTCTTACCTGTCACTACATAGCATTCAGAATACCACACTGGTCAAGTTCTGTTGTGCCCTTGTGATACAAGGTCTTAAGATTGACACCTTTACACCTTTTTGAACTATCCTGCAGTTGATCGCCACGCGACCAACCAATTGTGGATTCGAAGCAATCTTGAAAAAGATCGCTGCGTCGACGACTGAACATCATTGATACCCTCCAGTAGACCCTCTACTGTCGGCTGCAAGTGTGATGATTCCACACAGTCGACAACGGACACGAGCGTCGAGCTCGCGGTCCACGCCACAGGCGCAGCCCAGTGACACGACGGCTGATGCCACCCTGGACCAAGAGTCCAGGACGCCAGAAGACGGAGAGATAGTAGATCTCACCGCCTTCATCCCCCCAATAGAGGATGAAGAAAACCCCGACCACATCTCACCGAGCGTGGTCGAGTGTTAAGAACGTAAGTTGTACTTAAGACTCAACCCGAGGGCTAAGCTGAGGTTAGCTGAAGTTCGGAACAGAGGGCTTGGCTTCAACTTTGTAGGTTGTGCCCACTACAGTGTTCCGCCCTAATTTCGGGAAGCGGATTCGGGAACGGGTTCGGCTGGAAGCCGAGGTTCAGAATGAGATCAGACAGAGGAGCGGAAGATAGGAGGAATCTAAGTCGATATCAGAACTGAGGAATTAGCGTACATGACGGGGGGTTTATATACTAATTGCAAGGAACGGAAAGAGGGCATCAATGCCCGTATTGAGCAGGAAGCAGGGTCGATGGACGATCATCAGAAATGGAACAGGACTATCTAGGAAAGGGGATCAGGGTGAATGATGAACCGATAGGGAACCCGAGTTAAGCCGAAGGTTCCCAAGCAAGATCCGAGGCCGAGGCCTCGGGTCCGGACTCGGGAACGGGTCTTAACAGTAACTCCCCCTTATGGCCGAACCCATGAGGCCATAAGTGAGATCCCGGAGATTGCCGGGATGGGGGTACTACATAAGCTTTGTTTCGCGTCCCTTTTTCTGCTTCCTCCCATCACCATCAAATTTCTCATGTCAGACATCCAAGATGCCCAGGAGTCCACAGTCGAGAAACTCGACGCAGAACTCGAGCACAAGGAACAAGAGGCAGAGAAGAAGAGGGAGGAGTTGAAGGAGAAGCGTCGCCTTTCCCAGGAGTGCAAGGACGCGGCGGATAAAAAGAGGAAGGAGGACGAGGCCCAGAAGGTGAAAGAAGCCGAGGAGGAACGGGAACGGCAACGCAAAGCGAAAGCCGAGGAGGAAGAGTGCAAGGCTCGGGAAGCCAAGGAAGAAGCGCGGAGGGCCCGAGAAGCCGAAGAAGAGGCTTGGGAGGCCGAGAAGAAGGCCTGAGAGGAGGAGGAGGCCAAGAAAGCCAAGGTAGCTACCCGTGCTCATCTAAGACAATGTCTTGATGATATGATTAAGGAATTTCAGGAGCGACAAGCCTCGGTTAGCCAGGAGATTCAGATCCCTTCGCCCGAGTTGGTGGTTGTGGACTCGGCTGCCGCGAAAGTGCGGATCCTGATGTCACTGCAGGCTCAGGAGCGGAGCCAAGTGAAAGCGAAGCCAAAAGCAATGGGGGTGAAGAAACGGAAAGTGATGGAGGAGGAGTTGGAAGAGGAAGAAGTGAGTATTCCGTTTTATGGATCGGCTCGGTTTCTGACTTGTTTTTTTTTTAGGAATTCCCTTGTGACAATTGTGACAGGCGGAAAGTCCCTTGCATATGGGGGACTAACATGGCATGTCGGGATTGTAATGTGCGCAAAGTGCATTGCAGTTTTACTGAGGGAAAACGGAAGTGCAGGGTCGGGGCCAGGACTGAGGTGCTGACAGCCAGAACGCCTAGGCCGATGCCTGTGAAGCTGACGGGAGTCAAGCCATCAGTGGAGATTAAGGCGGGGCCTTCGGGATCCGGATCCGGAAAGGGATCAGGACTGCCTACCGAGGCCGGGCGGCCCAAGTTAACTGGCCTTCAGGGAGATCAGGCCTCGGCGGCCATTTGGGAGCTTCTTGCTCAACAAAACACGCTCTTCGAGCGCATGCATGATACGCTCCAGGGGATACTGGAGTTTGCCGAGAGAACGCATCGGCAAAACTCACGTCTTAGCAAGCGGGTTCAGTGGTGGACAGGTGCGGCTGAAGAAACCGGGGTATGGGGTTCGGGTTCGGGTGTGGATTGGGAGGGGTTCAGGTTCGTGGGGGGATCGGGTTTGGGAAGTGGGGACAAGGGAAAGGAGAAGGAGGATAAGGAAGAGGAAAGAGTGGGGATGGATATGGGTTCGGGGTCGGGAAACGGAGACGGGATGTGGATAATACGAGTGACGGGGGTTCAGATGCGGAGTTGGGAAATGAAGACGGGATGGATGCGGACAGGGATACAACTATGAGAGAGGACTAGACTACTGATGTTTTTTTGGAATAATGTGAATCTTTTTTCTTGGTGTTTTTCTGTCTGGGGTTCGGAATCGGAAATGGGAGTGGAAAATGAAACAGGGAATGAGGGGACGGATGCGGGGCCGAGAACTACAAGCGTAACTATTCGGCAAGGCGGCCGAGATAAAACATAGCAAAAGAGTGTTTGTGTCTAACTAAGAAAGTGACCATATAATGAGTGAAAAGAAATGAGGAGCCAAAGCTCAGGTTCAAGGAACCCATGGTCCAGGCTTGGCAGGGTAGGCCGAGTGGAAGTCAGTCACGATTTTGGATGCATGGCCGAGCTCGGTCGCGAGGACCCATGACGTCTCCTCATCGGTACCTTCATAACCAGCCCAACAGACAAAGTACAGGAGGTTACAAGGTCTGCGGCGTTGGTTGATCTTGGAATCAAGGATCTTGGAAATCTCGTACTCTGTTTCGCCGTCAATTTTGACTGGAGGCGGCGGAGACTGAACCTGGTTCGGGATGGTGTTCGGGGTCCTGGGTTCGAGCATTGAGATATGGAAGACCGGGTGGACTGCCCGAAGGCTGTCCCGAAGCCGTAGGATGTAAGCTCAGGATCCGGCCTGGCCAATGATCTCGAAGGGGCCGAGGTACTTTTCAGCCAGCTTCTTCGAGGGCCAGGTTGTCCGGAAGAACTGCGCTTTTACAAACATGGAGGATCCAATCGCGAACTCGGGGGCGGGAGCACGATGCGTGTCAGCCGAGACCTGGTACTGAGATTGAGCGGATTTGATTTGCTCTTTCAAGGCAGTGTGAAGCTGGTCAAGGTCAATTGCGAAGTCTCGGGCCCGAGAGGAAGCGAGGTCCCTTTCAGGGTGAACTGTCAAGTTCGGGTTGTAGCCTTTGTTGGCAAAGAATGGCGAAATGCCGGTGGTGGCACTGGGAGCATTATTGTATGCAAACTCGGCAAGCAGGAGCAACTCGGACCGATTGTCTTGTTGGTAGTTGCAATATACCCGGAGATATTGTTCAAGAGTTTGATTTACACGTTCGGTTTGACCATCGCCTTCGGGGTGATAACTGGAGGTAAAATGCAAGTTCATGTCGAGAGCTTTGCCGAGGGAACAGAAGAAGTGGGATATGAATTCCGAACCTCGGTCCGATGTCACATGGCTTGGGACACCGTGCTTCGAGAACACATGCAAGACAAACAGGCGGGCTAGGTCGGCGGAAGTGATCGTGTCATACGTCGGAATGAAGATGCTCTGCTTGGTTAAGCGGCAGACTACCACGAGGATCGCAGTGAATCCCGAGGATGCCGGCAACTGCTCGATGAAATCCATAGAGATGGAATTCCATGGTTGCTCGGGTATCGGGAGCTGCTTGAGGGTGCCATAGGGCCGGTGACGCTGTGACTTCGAACGGGAGCAAGTGGTGCAAGACTTGCAGAAGTTGATGACGAAAGACCAAATTGCGGGCCAGGTGTATTCCCGGCGGATTAGAGCAAGGGTCTTGTTTTGGCTGAAATGTCCCAAGAGTACATGGTCATGTTTGTACTGGAGTACTCGGAGCCAGAGATCGTTGGCATCGGGAACGTATATGCGGCCGTCGTGGCATAGAAAGCCGTCGTCGGTTTGCGTCCATCTCGGGTCAGAACTATCACCAAGATGCCGGCAGGCAACGGGGTCAGATGCCAGATTGGCCAAGATGTCTGCATGAAGCTTCTCAGAGTCCATCATAGTGCTCACTTGGAGGATGGGTGCAAGCAGATAAGTTGCCCGGAGTGATTCCAATAATTGTTGATTTGTGAAAATCGGTTGGAAGTTTTGTGGATTGACTGAGCCGTAGTCATTACCTCCCTCTTTAAGTTAGACGTCCCATCATCTAGTTAGAGTGTCGGGTTTTGTACCGAGCTTTCCGGGACGGAACCGAATAATGAGGTTAAATTGTGAGAGGAACTCGGACCAGTGGGCTTGTTGGCGGGTTAGCAACTTAGTGGTGGAAAAATACTCCAAGTTTTTGTGATCAGTGACAATGTCGATAAGGGAGCCGGAGCCCTCCAAGTAATGTCTCCAATGTTGAAATGCTTCAAAGATTGCCAGTAGCTCTTTATCATGGACATCGTAATTGAGTTCGGCACCGGAAAAAGTCCGAGAGTGGAAGGTGATGGGATGTAGTTCGCCTGTGTCATTGAACAGAGACAGGATCGCGCTGAGGGCATAATCCGATGCGTCGGTTTCCACAACCATAGGTCGGTGGGGAACCCAGTGTGACAGGATCCGAGCCAAAGTGAAAGCCTCCTTGAGGTAATTGAAGGACTTTCGGCACTCTTCAGTAAATGCCCATGGGGTGCCTTTATGGGTAAGCCAGGTGAGGGGAACAGTGATGTCGGAATAATTGAAGATAAAACAGCGGTAAAAATTGGCGAAGCCGAGGAAGGACTGTATGTCTTTTACCTTCCGAGGTTCGGGCCAATTGCGGATTGTTTGTACTTTGTCTTCGGACATGGTAAATCCATCGGTAGAGAGCATATACCCAAGGAATTCCATGGAGTCACGGTGCCATTCGCATTTATTGGGTTTGGCATAGAAGCCGTGTTTCCGAAGACGCCGCAATACTTCACGGACGTGTTCCCTATGTTTGACCGGGTCATCGGAGTAGATGAGTATGTTGTCAAGGTACATGACGACGCATACATCAAGCATATCTCCAAAGACGTCATTCATGAAATGTTGAAAGACCGCAGGACCATTGGTAAGGCCGAACGGCCTGACCAGCCATTTGAACGAGCCGTACCGGGTCCGGAAAGCTGTTTTCCACTCGTCGCCTTCGGTGACTTGGACTAGATGGAATGCATGCCGAAGGTCTATTTTTGTATAGGTCCAAGCCTTTCGGGGTGCATCCAACAAGTCGGTAATTAACGGAAGTGGATAGCGATCTTTCTTCGTAATCTTGTTGAGTGCTCGGAAATCGACGCAAAGCCGAAGTTCATGGCTCTTCTTTTTGACAAAGATGATGGGGGCTCCGTGCGAAGACCGAGTGGGCCGAATGTAACCCATATTCAGATGCTCATCTATGAACGCCCGAAGCGTGGCAAGCTCCAAGGTAGAGAGTGAATATAACGGAGGTTGAGGGGGCGTAGCACCGTCCTCCAGAGTGATCTTGAGATCGTAGGGTTGGTGTGGAGCCAAGGTATCAGCTTTGGACTTTCTGAACACATCCACGAAGTCGTGATACTCTGGCGGGACGTCCTTGAGGTCCACGGGTTTGGGTTTTGCAGAAGCCGAGCAGACCGAAGCCTCATTCTTGGGCATTGCCAGATTTAGCTGGAAGCACTGGGAGCCCTCTAACTTGCAGGCATGGTAAAATGCCGCAGTGTTAAGGAGGGTAACCCGAGGAGCCTCCAGACTCAGGGGTGGCTCGGCCATTGCGGCGCGAGCCAAAGCCAGTGGGGGGTCCACAGGACTGCCCGGAAGGGAAGTTCAGAAAGTAATACTGCCCAATACCCAGTCAATCAACGGATTGTAGTGGGTGAGCCAGTTGTGTCCGAGAACTACCGAAACAGACAAATCAAGGGGGGTGACATAAAAGTCTACGGAATGGGTGTGACCATCGGGGAAACAGATAGGTAGCTCTACAGCTTCAGTAATTACTGAATTAGTACTACCATCAAATAAACGGAGCGGGATCAGGTCTACGGAATGGGTTCGGAGATTGTATTTACGGACAAAGACAGATTCTATGAAACAATGGGTAGAACCAGAATCTACTAGTGCTTTAAATTTTTGGTTCGGGACAAGAGATGAGGACAAACTAATTACAAGAGAGTTTGGAGAAAAGAGAGCAGAAGCGTTGATTCTTACCTCCCCTACTGCACAAGTTGAGTCAACGTGACCCTCGGTTTGCGCAGAGGTCGGAGGGTCGCTGATTATTATTTTTTTGCGCCTGAAGCCGAAGATTCGGTCTTGTTGTCGGACATCTTCCTGTCAGAAGCTGTTGCAGCCCGAGCCGATGTGGCTTTCAGGCATTCCTTTGCATGGTGGCCACTCTGCGGACAAACTAGGCAGAGATTTTTATCCATGCGACGCTGGCATTCTTCAGGCATGAGTTTGCCATCCTTGCTGAGCTTGTTAGTGTAGTTGGGTTTTTTCTGACCCTCAGATGCGTTATTCCCCTTGTACTTGTCCTTTCCTTTGCCGTGGTTGTTATTACCGGCATTGGCATTGGAGTTGCTGGAACTTTGACCTTGACGTCGGTCATTGTTCTGGGGGGCTTGGTTTTGGTTGGACTTGTCCTTGGCCTCAGGTTTGGGTGTGGATTGAGTCTCGCGAGAGGCTTCACCGTGACGTTCCCAATACCTTTGGTCAATTTTCTGGACCAGATCTTGGAGGTCGTCAAGGGATCGGGGTTTGTCGAAATGCACCATTTCGTCTTTGATTCTCTTCAGCAAAGCAAGATAAGCTCGGCGATGCAAAGCCGAGTAGTTATGCTGAAGCATGGATGCAAGTCTGTAGAAGTAGACAAAAAACCGAGTCACCTTGTGACTGTCCTTCATGACGAGGTTTTCGAGCTCTACCTCGGCATCGGCAGCCTGGTCATGGGGACCGAAGTTCAGGTAAAGCTCTTCCATGAAGATGCCATAGTCTGAGGCCCAGAGGGGCTCGTTAACGGGGTCGTCAGTGAGGAAGGGCTCGAAATAATCAAGAGCTGTTCCTTTGAGGAAGGACAGGACATAGTTCACTTTCGCAGAACCATCTCGGAAATCATGGGGTTTGGCATGGAAATTCAACATGCACTGGAGAAGGAAACCTTGGAGTTTTTTTGGGTCCGAGCCATCGAATTGATCAGGCTCCTGAAGTTTCACCTTTGAATCGGCGTGGTCTCCTCCACCGAGTCCATTGTCGGCGAGCTTTTCCAAAGCCGCGAGCATACAGCGCCCAACCTGTTCCTCGCCATCTGCCTCTGCATTTGGGTTGGGGTTCGGTCTCGGGGCCTCTGCATCGGGATCAGAATTGTGCTAGGAACCGGAGTTGTCATTGCCGCCATGACCACCGTCTCCAGGGTCACTAGGGTCAGGGGACTCACCGCGGGGGTCCTCGGGAACCTTGCTGATATGTCCATGACCGACACCTATAACTTGGCCTCGAGCCGAGTTCGAAGACGGAGGGGGGTTGTCGTAGCGGTGACAGAATGGGGGGTTTTCGGGGTGGTGTGAAGCACTTCGTGTGCGGCAGGCCTCTATGATCGGGGTGACGTGGCTACCGCCGGCATGGGTGTAAGATCTAGTGATAGGCATATCGAACAACTGTGTGTGGAGAGTTCTGATATACTGTTAAGAACGTAAGTCGTACTTAAGACTCAACCTGAGGGCCGAGCCGAGGTTAGCTGAAGTTTGGAACAGAGGGCTTGGCTTCAACTTTGTAGGTTGCGCCCACTACAGTATTCCACCCTAATTTCGGGAAGCGGATTCGGGAACGGGTTCGGCTGGAAGCCAAGGTTCGGAATGAGATCAGACAGAGGAGCGGAAGATAGGAGGAATCTAAGTCGATATCAGAACTGAGGAATTAGCGCACATGACAGGGGGTTTATATACTAATTGCAAGGAACGGAAAGAGGGCATCAATGCCCGTATTGAGCAGGAAGCAGGGTCGACAGACGATCATCAGAAATGGAACAGGACTATCTAGGAAAGGGGATCAGGGTGAATGATGAACCGATAGGGAACCCAAGTTAAGCCGAAGGTTCCCGAGCAAGATCCAAGGCCGAGGCCTCGGGTCTGGACTCGGGAACGGGTCTTAACATTGAGGATGAGACGTCACCGGGTGACAAGCCGGCGCCACCCCCCCAATCCCCTCTGCCCAGAGACAAAGGAAAAGGCAGAGAGGTCTCGCCGTCGTCAGATGGCAGAGCATCAATATTGAGATGGGCACAAAGCCATGACTCGAACCGCCGCTCATGAAGTAGAGCGACAACGATCGTCCCTGAAGGAGGACGAAGGCAAAAAAGACAAGCCCCCGACAACGGTCAGAGCTCAGAATACTCAAGCTCAAGTTGCAAGAGCTCGAGGACTCACGCCATCGACAACAAGACGGCGGAGGCAATGAACAAGCAGGTGCAGGATGCATTGCACCGGAACACCCTCATGGGCCACAAGCACGATCAAATAGCATTGCAGCTTGACAACATTGCCGCTGCTCTCATGGAGATTGGCAAGGAACTCCACCAAACTGAGGAGATCAGGCTGTGAGATGCGGCCACGCTGGAGGACGTCCAGACGGCCCTCCGCTCATGTGGGGAACGTGAAGTGCCACGTCAAAGCTCGCGACAGTCTGCAGCTAGTAAATGTGGCCATGACGTGGAAGACCCATGGTGAAAGGAACTGGACAGGCAGCGAATGCCACCGCCAGCCGTCCCGGTCAAACAGGATGTGCGGTTCAGAAATGAACCACAAGGAGAGCTGGCGGGCCCAACGGACAGCCGGAAGACGATCCAACAGATCGTCAGAGAGCACGTCGCCTCAGAGCCTGACTCTGAAACCACGACGGAGAGCTTAGAGCTCGAAGCCACACACTGGCAGCGAAAAGAGGCCACAGCCGCACGCCACCACATGCAGGCCCTCGAGCTGCTGGCGAAGAATGCTGAGGAAGCGGTGGCTCAAAGCCACACCGCTCAGCAGCCCGATGAACAGCTCACGCGAGCCGTGCAGGACGCACAACAAGCATGTGCAGCCTACAAGAGTAGGCTGCGGATCCACAACGCGGGGCTGACGGGGGACACCAGGCACAAAATGCTCCCGATCCCAAGCCCGACCTGGGCCCGGGGCCCGTCAGGGCATACAACAGCCTACCCCGCGCGGCATCACAGCCACGCAAACGATCCATGGCCCCAACAGAGGGCCAGGGCATACCGGATCAGGCTGATGTCGTACTGCTGGAGCTATACGATGGGATCACACAGATGATCCGCGTGGCGTTAGCAGACGCCGCCGACACAGACCTGGAGAAGTCTGTGCTTGCAAAAGCTGGTGTGAAGCTGGCTCACCCCGAGCCATACACCAGGGGATCTGACCTCGAAGAGTTTGAGATCTTCGTCGCAGCCATCTTATGATGGCTGAAAATGAACTGCCTCCTGGGGCCAACCAGCATAGACATGCAGGTTGGCTATGTGGGCACTCACCTGACCGGCAAAGCCCAGGAGTGGTTCCTTCAAACGTAGAATGCTTTGATCGCCAGGTCTGCAGTTGGACCCTGGAAACAGTGATGCAGGGGCTTCAAAAAAGGTTCCTGCACACACTGACGTACCACACATCGAATAAGTTCGACGCGGTCATGCAGGGCATGAAAACCGTTCAGGAGATGCTAAACAAGCTCACAAAATATGCGGTGCATATGATACAGCCGCCAGACGACTACATGTTCCGGAGATGGTTTGTGTCAGCGCTGCGTGAGACGCTGCACAACGAGGTCCTCAAAAAGGGCTATAACACCGAGAGCAGCTTGATAGAGCAGCTCTTCAAGATGGCCCAAATGATTGAGGAGGCATCCCAATACAATATGGGGATGCGCCGCGCAGAGAGTGCAGCGGCAACAGCAAGCGCTGCCCAGCTTACAGGGAGCAAGCCGGTGACACAGACAGGCCTGACCAGGCCTAGCCTGTTCTTGAGGAGTGGAGCATCGCAGCGACCGCCGCCCCCACGCCCAGCCCAAGCTGGATGCCCACCTGAAGCTAAACAGCCTCAAGCGTCAGGGTCGTCACCGCGACCTGCCCCACCAACAAAAGCGTCGGGCCGGCCTAACGATCAGCCCAGCGGCAGCCAAAGCAGTGCTACATGCTTTGAATGTGGCCAACCTGGCCACAAGAAAGCGGAGTGCCCCCGGCTTAGGTCCGGTATCAGGACAGCAGCCACGAGGCACGATGATGAGACCGAGGATCCAGATGCGGATCTCGGACAAAATTCTCTTCAACAGATTGATGAAGAGGGGGAGGGTGATCCCCAACCCAACGAATCTCTGGAAAATGGAGACGTGCCCGCTGAAGAGTGGGATCCGGAGCCATCCCAGTACTATGAATGGGATGAAGAGGTGGAAGACGACGCTGCCATGAAGGTCATGGCGGCACGCACGTCGGTTACGCCAGACAAGGCGGCCAAGCCGGTGTATCACCACCGAAGCAAGCATAGGACACGGCTGACGCGCCCACACAGTGAGAACCCTACCCTCTTGGGGTACTGGGAAATAAATGGCGTAAAAGCCCACTGCCTGCTGGATAGCAGGAGCGAAGGGGTGCTACTACCTGAGTTCACACAAGCCACAGGGATGAAAACATTTGCCCTGGAGCAGCCAATCGCACTGCAGCTGGCCTGCATAGGCAGCCATTCCACAATCAATTATGGAACGAACACGACCATTAAATTTGGTCGTAAAATATACGACGAATATTTTGACATAGCGAACGTCGAATATTACGACGCAATCTTAGGGACACTGTTCCTAAGAATATTTGGCATCACCCTTGACTTCTCAAGCCCAGGGACAATCCGTAAGGGGAACGAAATAATCCCCATGGGCAAGGTCTCGTTCGACGATAATGAGTCGATGAATGAGGGCAAGGGGCCAAGGGTGAGCAGGGTCACTCCGGCGCCAAAGCCAAACCTGGCTCATTGAAGCCAGGAGGACAAGTCACATAACGACTCGTCCTCGAGCTCCCCCTACAACCATAGGGAGAGGCGCTCTCACCTGATGGTGAAAGCATTGGGGAAAAGACAGGTGGTCCCGCACGCCACGGGACCTAATAGATGCACACAGCACCTAATGGCCTCTAAGCCAACCACCACCGTCATCCTCACGGATGACGACATCCCTTGCCTCCGTGAGGAATGGATGGAAAGAATCACTGACCTAGTCAGTGGAATTCCATTAGAAACCGCCACTGTGGGAGATCAACCATGAGATCAATCTCATAGATCCCAACAAACACATGCGGTATCGACTACCGAAGTGCCCAGAACATTTCTGAGAGGAACTGTCGGCAAAGATAGAATGCTACACCACTGCAAAGTGGTGGATCCTGGCAGTTGCACAGCAGGCCGTACCCATGCTGTGCCTGCTGAAGAAGAATGGTACACTACGAACCATTTTTGATCTGTGCCAGCAGAAAGAGAACACTGTGAAGGACGTTATGCCCTTCCCAGATCAGGACATCATCTGCAGCGACATGGCTCACTGCCGGTATCGCACGAAACTTGATATGTCCGAAGCATATGAGCAGATCCAGATTCATCTGGATCACATAGCAAAGACTGCTTTTGCTATGATCCTTGGCACCTTCAGGAGCCAGGTAATCCAGATGGGAGGCAGCAACACCCCGTCAACATTCCAACGGCTGATGACAGCCATCTTCCGCGACTGCATAGGTCGCTTCATCCATGTATACATGGATGATATGTTCATTTTCTCTCTCTCAATACAAGAGCATGAGGAGCACCTCTATATTGTCTTTGACACACTGAGGAAGAACCACCTTTTTTTGAGCAAGAAAAAGGTTGATCTCTATTCCATCTGAATGGAGTGCCTCGGCCACATCATTGATGGGCAAGGTGTACACGCCGATGAGGACAAAATGCAACGCATTTGTGAGTGGCGAAGGCCATGGACATTCAACAACATCCAGTGTTTCCTCGGGCTAGTACAATACCTGGCACATTACATGCCAGATGTTAGCGCATACACGACCCCCTTGTGGGGTTGTGCATGTAACAATTGTCCATTCAAATGGACTCCACTACTAGACAAATGCTGGCAAAACATTAAGGCGTTGGCCTGTAAGGCCCTGATCCTGTGTCCAATTGACACACGGTTCCCAGAGCCAATCTGGGTGATCACCGATGGGTCAAAAGCCGGTGTCGGTGCGGTCTACAGCCAAGGCCCCAACTGGAAAACCTGTCGGCCAGCCGGCTTCTTGTCAAAGAAGTTCAGTGTTGCTCAGCAACACTACCGGACTCACGAGCATGAGACAATCGCGGTGCTCGAGGCTCTCATGAAATGGGAGGATAAACTACTGGGACGAAGGTTCACCCTCATCACAGACCACAAAGGGCTCAAATACTTTGAGACCCAGAAGAGCCTATCTGACCGCCAGGTCAGATGGTGGGAGTTTCTATCCCATTTCAACTTCAACACCGTACATGTTGACGGTGTAGAGAAAAAGGTAGCAGACTGCCTGTCGTGCTACTACGAGAGCGACACGAGTGATGACAATCACCCGGACCACGTAGTGGCGCTGTCATGACCTGTCTATTTCTCTTACCCCACTGCCTCTATGTTCCCCCTTGTCACTCCCTAGCATCTTCGCCAGAGTTTGCCTCACCCTCCGACCACTCCTCCTCTACATCCACTCTATCCGCTGTTCGCCCCATTCTCCGAACCGCTATTCGCTGCTCGCACATTTCGCCAGCAGGCACGCCATCAAATACGATCGATACCATTTACCCGGCGCGATGGTTCATCACTAACCCCATCATCTTCTTAATCCAACCCCTTCGGGTGTTCATATGGCCAAAGTGTGTTCACGGGACGTCCCTTCCGTAGGTCGTGCGGGATCAACCCAGTAGACGAAGAGTCTGTGCAGGGTAGCATGTATGCGGGTCCCAAGACATGGTTTCGTACATAGGTGCCTTTGCCACCTTTACTCTCCGCTGTTTCATGTTCGCACTCTTCCCTCACTCTATTGTATGTTTATTCCATCTACTTAGTATCATGACTGCGCACCCCTATCCAACCCTGACTCACGACCGCCTCTTTCCTATTCGCTGATACCTTACGAGCATTCGATATAAGTAGTTTAAATTCGCATGTATATTCTCCAGTTCAATTATCATACGTCATCCATCTTGTGCAAACTTGACCTCACTGTGATCATCGTTTTGAGCCTTCTCCTGGAGATTTCTATCTTCAACCAGAAGAGGACTTAGGCATCACTGGTGAGTTCTCATACTTCATCTTTGTTACCTTAGCCTTCGAACTATTTTCTGTGCTGACGGAGAAGGGCTCCGAAGGAGCACCTTCGCCGGCGAAGTGATTGTCGCTACTTAGACAACCCTTCCGTGACACCTTGCACATTACATACTCAAGTGCCACGGGCTTTTTCGCTACGACTGTAGATAGGGCGAGCTCTGCTCAGGCAGCCCTCTTATCTTGTGAACATTTATTGGTTCACCTATTCGCCGAACGGCATACTTATTCACACAAGTCATTCGGGCATTCGCTGTGTTCACTAATACACGATATTAACGCCTAAAAACCAATCTTGACAGGCGCTTTGATAGTATGTAGAAGGGTCACAGGGAAATCAAGTGCCGCCGGCGCATTATCATGCACCAGTGCTCATATCTCGGTCAGGGACCCGAAGCGCAGCTTTGGATCTCGCTCTAGAATTATCTTCACCATTAATAACACTCCCCTTCAAACCTTACATGCCCGTAGAGGCTCTAGGGGATGGGAGCGTTTGCAAAAGATCGAAGGACATGGTGGTGAAGGTAATAGGGTACCATGGCAAACAATGAATGGTTTTGGCAGGTGATGACGAATGTAGCGGCAACATAAACAGTGTGGGGGGTCGAATACGGCACTGTCCTCATGGAAATGAATACTAGAGTTGTCAGTGCGAAGAGAAGCATCACATGGGTTGACAACTGCACTGTGAACGCTCTGGAGATGCCTTGGATGCCAGTGGAATAGAAAACAGTGGCCTCTGCACTATATATGGCGATGATACTGCATGGGGTGAGGTTGCCAGTGTTGTTTATAACGAAAAACGCGGTGGTGAACAGTGAACGGATCACGGGTATGTGAAAGAAGGGGTCCAGGGTCAGTATGGATGCGGCGATCGGTGCTTAAACGATGACCTGAACACGTGAGATCCGTAATAGTGTGAGAAGCCCTTTGAGGGCCATGATCGCGAGGAAATGAAAACTGCACGGCCGGCGCGACTTGTGCAACAGAAGGAGGGGTCTGAGGAACGCTTGGCGGCTCACAGACATGGGTACACTCCCCTTGAAGGGTGCACTGTCATCCGCGCTGTCCTGGGATGATCTGGAGCGCGGATGTAGTGAAAATAGAGTGGACACGATGGAAACGGTGTTGACGGTGTGGCAGTGAACGGGATGAAGGCCGGTGTGAAGTTTTTGATCGATTGTGAGTGGTGCAGTTCCTGAGTGGGGTGGCATGCCCGGGTCAGGTCACAATCATGAGACGACAAATGCTGCATGGCCGGTGCGGCTTACGCGTCAAAAGGAGAGGCCTGGGAGCTTCTGGATGTCTCCTGGAGGTGAATATACTCCCCTTGAAGCCAGTGCTATCGTCCGGGGTGGTCTGGAGCGAGCAGGAGGGCGGATGCGATGATGGATGACATTGGGCGGTGTTTGGGGCTTGTGTGCCATCCAGGAATATCTAGAAACGTCTTGAGAGTCCCTAGTTATGGGCACAAGACACTGTGAGTCTGTAGAAACATCGAAACTCCCCTTGAGTGAGCTTGCCGGCGGTGTGTGAGTCCAGCGGCATGAGGACATACGGTCCGCTGCGCGAGACAGTCTCTCAGAGACTCAGGGAGACCCGTGCCTGAACAAACAGTACCCCCTTGATCGGACGGTCAGGTACTAGCTTTTTCATCTATATTTGTAAGATGGGCAAATCTATGAAATAAGGATGTTTTATGTATTTTAAGGAGTTTGGGTGGCAACGCCAGGTGAAGACGGTCAGCCTGGGAGACACACTGCAGCAAATGGATCAGCCCCCAGAACGGTGTCTACATGGCTCATTGTGTGACTCGCTGTGGTTCGCCAAGTTCGCCATCCTCCTCAAACCCGCTATTTCATTCCAGCAGTTAGATGTCCGTTCACCACCATCCGAACTGCCTCTACATGTACACACGTTCCTCTGTGATGCACTGAGTTTTGACAAGTACGGCAAGGAACGGGGATGGGTTTACTTTGTGGACGCGTTGAGGGTGTCAGTAGATGATGGATCACTGTTTGGCTGCGGCAGTCTCAGCCGAGTCTCCGGGAGTCTCCGGGAGACAGTCTCGCACAGTGGACCCGATTCTCTGAGTGGCATTGACGGTGTGGACAATGGACATGTGGTGTGCCACATCATGTATGGCGTGGGCATGCCGTTGAGAATATGTGGTGTCGGGAATACGATGGTATGCTGTGTAGTGTATTCCTGTAGTGCCCAACTTGGTCCACAGACAGAGGGATGAACAGAAGTTGAAGGAATGATTCTTCGACGGAGTCGACGACAATGAACATGCCGTCGAGGCTTGATGAATGATTAGATAGGGATCGTTCAGATGTATGTACGTAGAGCCCGCCATCTATGATGATGAACAAATGGATGCCGGCTCGGGAATCCATGAGACTTTTAATCTGTAAAGAATACCGAGTAACTATGGAGTGTGCTACTAAGTGTAGCTAAGGGATTAGGGTCTGGAGTGACCCGGAATATTTCAGTTAGGACTCGATGCGCTTAGAACTCGAGCGCCGGGGGAAATGACCAGCAGAAGTGGTGGTTTAATTGGGAACAGTGTTCTGCCTTTTATACAAGCATAACTAGGGTGACTAACAATGAGATTGAGGGGGCATGGGCGAGAGGAAGGTCAGAAGATGGTGGGCCGAGGGTTAGAGATGGGTGTGGAGCGTTCATGGGGTAGATCGGGAAGATGGAACTACCTATGTGTACATATTGTGGAGCAACATGATGTGATCACAAAATGGTACAGGGTCAGGTCAGGTGCAGAGGTAGAGAGAAAATAGATGAGACTCAATCGTCCGGCTGATCTGCGATGTATATGCGGCATTGTGAGCCCATGAGCTCACATGGGCTCACGTGGCTCCTCAACTCGGCTCGACTTGACTCGACTCGACTCGACTCACTGCGTGCATGCGCGCCTTGGTGGACTCGTTTGACTCGCGGGGTGATGGAAACTCATGGAGGGGAAGTAGTGGTAAGTAACTGGTGGATCAAACTGGGTGAGGGGGTGACAGAATACCATACAGTCCAATTCCTAACACCAATGACCTGGCCGTCGAGCCATGCTCCGCGAGGACACCGGCCTCGCCAACCAAGCGGAAGCCCCCGCCAGTGGTGAGGTAGAGCCACCTCACCCAACCACCCCCGCGGATGCGGAGGTGCCCCCGGCGGAGCCGCGTGCTCCACCACCCCCATACAATGACGATGTCATCGTATCGGAATCACTAGAGGATGCCATCATGGATGGCCTCCATGAGTCCTAAACAGCTCCCCATAGTTGTCTATAGAGGGGGAAGGTGTAAATAACCTATGTATCCATGTATGTATACTAGTTATTACCTAATCCCAGTGGGCCCCTTACGGACCCACTGTATAGTTTATGCATGGGAACTGGTCAGCGGTCCCCATCGCATCTTACTCTTACCTGTCACTACATAGCATTCAGAATACCACACACTGGTCAAGTTCTGTTGTACCCTTGTGATACAAGGTCTTAAGATCGACACCTTTACAGATTGTGTGCACTGCTACCCCCAAAATTGAGTTCTGCATCCCAGCTCCATGGCGTCACTGATGCCCACAGTTCTAGACTGACATTCCGCATCCAAGGCAATCCGAAATCTGCTGGCAGCATTGACCCACAGTTGTGCCATGTTCAAACTGAAGGCCCAGAGTTCTTGCAACAATGTTGCACTGATCAACTAAATGGAATCAGGTAAGAGCAAAAAAAAGCAGTGCAACACACATACCTGTAAGGTCACACAGTGCAGCTTTGGTGGTTGGGAGACATGAATCTAGAGCAATTGCAGGAGGGTATCAGATGAGGCTATCAAGTAAAGCAGATGTGTTGTATAGCCAGATTGGAAGGAGATTGTCCCTGAAAAATGGTGAGAACCCAAAGTGAATCATGTGATGGAAAATTAAACGGGCTTACATAGTTTGCAAACATTGATTGACCTGAACGAGTGTTTCGCTTATCTGAGCAAGTGTCTTGTTCATCTGAGCAACATCGTGATTGGTTTGCACATTTTGCTGGGTCATCTGAGCAATGATGTTGGCGTTTTGCTGAAACAATTCCTGAACATGTTCAGCAAGCGGTCTTGTTGGTCAACCCAACAAGATGTCAAAATTCTAACAAGCTGATTATGTGTTCGTTCTGCTTATGTAATCAAAGGTTTGCGTGTACCATTGTCAAGCCCTTTGTTCTCCTTTTCTCCTTGTTTCTACTTTCCTATTGTTCCCAGAACATATATAAATCTTTACATTTCATGTATGTATCCATCCATTTGCCCCAACGAGCTCACAGGACAAACAATTCAAAGACATTCTCTTGCATTGTTCTTATTTGTGCGTCTCACTTATCTTAAGACACTGATGAATGGTCGCAAAATTAGGTTGAGCCATGATAAGATAGCGGCAGTATAAACCGTGCAACCTCTAAGTGCCCATCTAAGCCATCTCACCAGAACGCATTCCCTATTGTAGACACTTGAAATATCAAAAAAGTAAGACCATACATTTGTTCATAAGACACTATTCAACAACTCTATGGTGTGTTTCTCGTACATCTTCCACGTTCACAAGTTTTTAGCCATTCACATAAAATGCTCCGACTCTCCCGAATCCTTGTCGCCGTGAAGCAGGCGGTCATTCGTGGCGTCGTGAGGCACGGTGACGTGAAGCTGCCCAGCGTCGAGGCACACGTCGTCGAGCTCAAGAAGGACCTGACGACTGCTCCGTGGCTCGCGCTTGATCCCATGATATGGCCTTTTCAGCGCACTGACGAGAAGCCCGTAGTTAGCAGGGCTCCCAGTGGCTCTGCATTGATCAGCAATAGCTCGGACTTTCTGCCCTGTTCCTCCTCCCCCTCCTCGTCAGCCACACCGTCCATGTTCTCCGAGGACAATTCCTCGACCGTTAGGGTGCTCACCATGCCGCACCCTTGTATCCCCAACATCATCCTCCAGTCCGAGCACCTTCATACTGGCGTGATCCCCACCATCTCAGATTATGATGCTGAGAAATCTGGTCGCATGTTTCTTAAAAAAACTGCAAAGGTGCGTCAGCTTTCAGAATCAGATCCTAAAACGCCGGTTCGGGAAGATCCCAATACGTTGGGATTTTGGCACCCCCTGGCGCTTTCCCTGTTTTGAAGAGGAAGAGAGTTACTCCTAGGAAGACCTGTACTTTATGAATGGTCACGATACCCTCTTTGGATCTTGTTCCGGCTGCAAAGGTGCCTCAGCTTTCAGAATCAGATGCTAACACGCCGGTTCGGGAAGATCCCAAGTCGCTTGGATTTTGGCTCCCCATGGCGCTTCCCTGTTTTGAAGAGGAAGAAGAGAGTTACTCCTACGAAGACCTGTACTTTACGAATGGTCACGATACCCTCTTTGGATCTTGATCCAGTTTCAACTGTATCTTGCCCTGTTCCATAGTGGATTTTATTGAATAGATAGGTTACTGTAATTCCATAATGCAATCTCGCCGTATGTCAGTAATTCATCACACAATAAACGCAGCGAAGGACAAAATCTCATTTTGAGGAGAAGTTGTCAAATCCTAGCGTGAGCGTCTTCTATAGTTGTCTGTTAGTGTTGTATCCTCACTATCGTGGCGGTCTGTCCCAATATATAGTACATTGAGAGAAGCGGCGCCGTCTAATCCTAATATACTGTATCCCGCTCCACCTGCTTGTATACCAGCTTCACACCCTAATTATGCATAGTTATATTCCTGACCAAACAGCTAGCTTGCACGGCGATGAATGTTCTCGAATACGACACCTTGACTATACTCCGCCCCTTGCGTCATGCGTGTTGTTTAAGCCATTTACCGCCTTGCACCCACCCACATTGTCAGTGATCTGGTAAGTTGAACTCATTAGAGATGCCATCCATCACCCTGGTCATACATTGGTTCATTGGTTGCATTCTAACCCAGAACTTTGATCTATAAAGAGACGCGCAGGCTACAAGACCCAAAAACAATATCTAGAGGTGGTCGATTGCCATTTAAGATACGTCATATGATGGCCGATTACCGCCTACAGAAAGTCCAAGAATCAACGTCCAACTCACATGAAAACGAATGTTGATATGATCGTTATGGTGTCATTCTTGCGCCCATCAACAGAAAGCCCTGGCTCGATGAAAAACAGCAAGGCACACCTGCTTGCCCCTCGGAGTGTTGAAAATACGACATTCCTCAGACAAGCGAACTCACTTACAGATGTGGCTTGGAATCATGCTGACGGTCAAGGAATCGGCGTATCTGCAGTTGAAGTGACAGTTGAGTCAAGCTACGGGCCAATGAAGGGGGTCACGCTCGAAGGCGGCGATAAAACAGTCGAATGCTTTGAAAAAGTATATCCTACAAACGACTTGTTAGGAATGTGTCCCTTGTATCCACGAATTCCTCGATAACCCTGACCCAGACATCTACTTCGAAATATTCATACCAGACATGCCCAAAGTCGTAGTTCGGTACCTGACCCCGTTGAGATCCTATTTCGACCATACGAGCGTGGGGGATCGAGCGAAGGATCTCCTCTGCATAGGAAAACGGAACTACGACGTCTTCTCTACCGTGGATCACGAGCACTTTGGTAGAGGAAGGGATATTGATGAGTTCCTCGCGGAAGCTGAACATTCTGAGCTACGTATGCTTAATGAACACCCATGCATTACACGGAGTGAAGAAATTCACCGCCCTCCCCTGTTTCACTATAATCCCTCCATTAGCATCACAATCCCTGGTTGATCAATATAAATGCGCACATAAAGTCCGTGTGGGTCTAGGAGCATCGTCAGCCATTTTGATATGATATTAAAAACGACGGAAGAAATAGTTCACCTTCCAGTTAGCGAGCGTTCTAACCATAGCTCGTATCGGGCTTTGTTCTCGGGCAACGCCACCCACTTCGGGCCTAAAGATGCATCGACTACACGACGTAGGTCGTTCTTTTGTTCTGTCGTCATCAGTTGACCCGAAGCAGGGGCGTTTATTATAGATGGAGGCGGTAAAACCCGTCGAGGTTGAATGGGAGAACACATGGTACCCGTGAGCAAGGCATGGTGTACACGGAAGGGAAGAGGGGTAGCCTCGGTCGCATGACAAGGGAAGAGCAACAATTGCTGCAGTATAACACCTAATACTGGTCATTAAAAATACATAGTCGCCTGACGATCGATTACCTCCCATGGAAAAGCCCAGGATGTTAACGTCTTTCCAACCTACATGTTCGACAAGAGCAAGAAGATCACGAGCCATTGATACGATAGTGCTATCATCATTCTTGTCTGGCGTAGAGTAAGTAGAATCGCCGATTCCCCTACACGATCAACATGAGTTGCAATTCACCCCGGGCCACGTTTGCACAACCTGTGATCATATGCAAGGACTGTTGACAATGAGCACGGAAATAATAATAAATAAGAGGAAGACAGACCTGCTCGCTTCTGAGATAGCGGTGGAATCAAGCGCTCCCAATCAGTCTTGATGTGACTCCTCCCACCAACGAGTATGAGCGGCAGGTTACCCTTCTGCAACTGTTCCAAGCCAAAGATATTATAAGCCAGGGAAGCGCCATTGGACAAGGACAATTTCAAGAAACTTGAATGCTGAACCATGTAGAACCGTACGTACAGGGCCGAATCTCTTCTGCCATCAGTTCCGGCTGGCGGTCACGGGAACATCACGCAACCGTCACGGTCACTCACAGACGTTGAACATGTCATTTGTTCCCTTTGGAGACACCTCGGCATGGAGTGATTTACAAGCCGTAGATGCAGACCCAGGGGATATAATTGCTAATGCAATGAAGAAAGAACGTGTCATAAGGTACTCCTCAATCTAAGTATTGTGTAGATCTAGTCTTTGATCTCGAAACTTCAGGGACATTGTCGCGGCGCAGGAGGATCTCAAATGTTCGTGTCGCGAGCCACTCAGTTACCTCTTTGCCGAGTGCTTTATTGACTCCTTTTGGTGCGTGTAGCGCTGTTGTCTCGCATCAAAACAGTACAGGGCGAGGTTGATAAACTTACCTTGGGGAATCAAACATTGCAAATGTACATCGACAATCTGACCAAACAGATTGCACGGCGATGAATGTTCTCGAATACGACACCTTGACCATACTCCGCCCCTTGCGTCATGCGTGTTGTTTAAGCTACGACCTCGCGCCCACCCACATTGTCAGTGATCTGGTAAGTTGAAGTCATTAGAGATGCCATCCGTCACCCTGGTCAGAAATTGGTTCATTGGGTACATTCTAACCCAGAACTTTGATCTAAGAGACGCGCAGGCTACAAGAGGCTACAAGACCTAAAACAATATCTAGAGGCGGTCAATTGCCATTTAAGATACGTCATATGATGGCACATCACCGCCTACAGAAAGTCCAAGAATCAACGTCCAACTCACATGAAAACGAATGTTGATATGATCGTTATGGTGTCATTCTTGCGCCCATCAGCAGAAAGCCCTGGGCTCAATGAAAAACAGCAAGGCACGCCTGCTTGCCCCTCGGAGTGTTGAAAATACGACATTCCTCAGACAAGCGAACTCACTTACAGATGTAGCTTGGAATCATGCTGACGGTCAAGGAATCGGTGTATCTGCAGTTGAAGTGACAGTTGACACGGGCCAATGAAGGGAGTCACGCTCGAAGGCGGCGATAAAACAGTCGAATGCGTTGACAAAGTATATCCTACAAACGACTTGTTAGGAGTGTGTCCCTTCTATCCACGAATTCCTCGATAACCCCGACCCAGACATCTACTTCGAAATATTCATACCAGAGATGCCCAAAGTCGTAGTTCGGCACCTGACCTCGCTGAGACCCTATTTCGACAATACGAGCGTGGGGGATCGAGCGAAGGATCTCCTCTGCATAGGAAAACGGAACTACGATGTCTTCTCTACCGTGGATCACGAGCACTTTCGTAGAAGAAGGGATATTGATGAGTTCCTCGCGGAAGCTGAACTTGCTGAGCTATAGTATGTATGCTTAATGAATACCCATGCATTACACGGAGTGAAGAGATTCACCGCCCTCCCCTGTTTCACTATAATCCCTCCATTAGCATTACAATCCCTGTTTGATCAATATAAATGCACACATAAAGTCCGTGTAGGTCTAGGAGCATCATCAGCCATTTTGATCTGATATTAAAAACAACGGAAGAAATAGTTTACCTCCCAGTTATTGAGCGTTCTAACCATCGCTCGTATCGGGCTTTGTTCTCAGGCAACGCCACCCACTTCGGGCCTAAAGATGCATCGAGCATAGGACGTGCTAGGTCTTTCTTTTGTTCTGCCGTCATCAGTTGACCGGAAGCCGGGGCGTTAGATATATAGTGAGGCGGTAAAACACGTGGAAGTTGAATAGGAGAACACATGGTACCCGTGAGCAAGGCATGGTGTACACGGAAAGGGAGAGGGGTAGCCTCGGTCGCATGACAAGGCAAGAGCAACAACTGCTGCAGTATAACACCTGATACTGGTCATTAAAAATACATTATCACCTGACGGTCGATTACCTCCCATGGAAAAGCCAATGATGTCAACATCTTTCCAACCTACATGTTCGACAAGAGCAAGGAGATCACGAGCCATTGATACGATCGTGATATCATCATTCTTGTCTGGCGTAGAGTAAGTAGAATCTCCGATTCCCCTACACGACCAACACTGATGAGTTGCAATTCACCCCGGGCCACTTATGTTTGCACAACCTGTGATCATATGCAAGGACTGTCGACAATGAGCACGGAAATAAACAATAAATAAGAGGAAGACAGACCTGCTCGCTTCTGAGATAGCGATGGAATCAAGCGTTCCCAATCAATCTTGATGTTACTCCTCCCACCAATGAGCACGAGCGGCAGGTTACCCTTCTGCAGCTGTTCCAAGCCAAAGATATTATAAGCCAGGGAAGCTCCATCGGACAAGGACAATTTCAAGAAACTTGAATGCTGGACCATGTAGAACCGTACGTACAGGGCCGAATCTTTTCACATGGGGCCATCAGTCCAGTGGTCGGTCACGTGGGAACATCACGCAAACCGTGGGTCACGGTCACTCACACGACGTGAACGTTGAACATGTCATTTGTTCCCTTTGGAGACACCTCGGCATGGAGTGATTCCCAAGCCGTGGATGCAGACCCAGGGGATATAATTGCTAATGCAATGAAGAAAGAACGTGTCATAAGGTACTCCTCAATCTCAGTATTGTGTAGATCTTGTCATTGATCTCGAAACTTCAGGGACATTGTCGCGGCGCAGGAGGATCTCAAAAGTTGGTGTCGCGAGCCACTCAGTTACGTCTTTGCCGAGTGCTTTATTGACTTCTTTTTGGTGTGTGTAGCGCTGTTGTCTCGCATCAAAACAGTGCAGGGCGAGGTTGATAAACTTACCTCGGGGAATCAAACATTGCAAATGTACATCGACAATCTGACCAAACAGCTTGCACGGCGATGAATGTTCTCGAATATGACATCTTGACCATACTCCGCCCCTTGCGTCATGCGTGTTGTTTAAGCCATTTACGACCTTGCGCCCACCCACATTGTCAGTGATCTGGTAAGTTGAAGTCATTAGAGATGCCATCCACCACCCTGGTCAGAAATTGGTTCATTGGTAACATTCTAACCCAGAACTTTGATCTAAGAGACGCAGGCTACAAGAGGGTACAAGACCCATTCCAGCGAAGCTGAAGATACTACAAATTCTTTTTTTTTGGTCCGAAATGACAACTTAACAACAAACACAACTGACATATGTAGATGTGGCGACAACAACATCAATAACAGCGATAAATGAAAAATGGTTAAATAGTCAGCGCAGACGAAATGGCATTGGGAGCTGTGCCCAGATCATGAGAGCAACTATGTGCAAACGAAAGGTATTAAGAGAGGCAAGGGTATCTATCTACTGTGGCAGGCCCGACAGGGATGTGAGGTCGAGTGGACGTGAACGCGAGAAAAGCGTCGATGGCAGGAGGCAGCAGCTTGCTCGCAACTCCGGGTATACAAGGTGGCAACGCGAGGTTGCTACGCTACCTCAAACTGTAGAAAACCGACGGGGGGGAGGAACGTAAGTCCAAAGAGTAAGAAAACTAATAATTGCACTCACCGACAGCAATAAATTCAAGGGTTGTCAAGTTCTAGGCAGTTGAGCGGAACAAGGCCGCGGTCGTTGTTTTTCTCGTTCTGGATGAAAGCCCAACCATCCTCGTACACACTAACGACGCTTACCTGGTCGCCTTGCTGCAACTGGACTTCGTCCCGTCGCTCCTGCGACGGATGAAAGCCCAGTTTAACAGAAGCGCGACGTGGATATGACGCGGTGCCTGTGGCGGCAAACGTGGGCGATACAGGTGAGTCGGGGAAGCTGATAAGAATGCCTGGTAGCTGCAGGAGGTCGTCAGGGCTCCCGATGGCGAATCCAGTTGAACTAGAGCCAGCGGTCGGGGGTGGCATGGGGAAATTCGCCTGAGTTCGAAGCGTCGGGTCACGATTTAACCCGGAACCGTGTCCAAACGTAGCGCTGCTTATATGCGACTCTGAGTTGTGATCCTCAACTATGTGTCCGTGGGCATCGTCAAAGGGATCAGGGGTATCAGAACCAGTAGAAAGGAGGCTGATACGAAGCGGGAGTGAAGACAAGGGTTTAATAGGCTGTCGGGAGGCGTTTCCATCTGCAAATGGGTTTTCCGGACTATAGGAACGATCCTCTACAGGAGAATGCACTGGCATGGGAAGTACCGGAGCTCCGGAGTGGCTGGGAGCGTGGGGATATGGCGACTCAGCATTATCGTATGCGCTCTCCTGCGTATTGACGACATGCGGCGCACTCCATCGGAACGGATCACTGAATCGGTGCTCGATTGGTGTCCCCCAGCTACTTCTCATGCTAGTGACACGCATGTCGGCGGTCTGTCCGGTGACGTAGCCATTAATCCATTTCACTTGTCGTTCGGCCTTGCGGCGTTTGTGACGTTGGCGCAGAATGAAGACCAAGAGACCACCAATAATCACAACTGCGGCCACGATGCCACCAATGGCTGCTGAACTCAGGTGAGAATGGGATGCAGAAGACGAGGCGTGATTATTGCCAGGGGAGCCTGAGCCCGAGGTGCTCCCATTGCCTCCTCCAGGAGCATTCGGGCTTCCTAACGCTCCTGAATTTGGGACGCCATTAGTACCCGCGGGCGTGAGCAGGGTAGGTGAAGCCTCGCTGGCACCGGAGGACTGGCCAAGATCGCCTTGTACACTATTACTGGGAGTACTACCACTCGAAGGGCTGGCGGCCGCATTATTGAGGGGCATGACAACACCCGTTGAGGTCGCTTTCAAAGTCGAGCCGCTGCTTCCGTTGAAAGATGCGGGTGAGGCAGGCCCCGAGACGCCGGATGGCGAAACAGAGGGCCCTGCGTTCGGAGGAACGACTGAGCTACCCGTGGACGGACTAGCTGAGGTTACCGCGGGAGGACTAACTGAGTTAGAACTATCGCTGCCTGAGTGGGGGTTACCGCTTCCACCGTTCCCAGAACCGGGGGGGTTGCTTCCGCTTGCTGGATTGCCTGGATTGGGGTTACCGCCACCAGGATTGCCTTGACTACCGCCACCAGCTCCCCCTCCACTGTTCGGGTTAGAAGGGGGCGGCCCCTTGGAAGCAGGAGGTCCCTGCGGCGGCGCTGGTTTAGGTGCAGGTAGAGAAACGGGGAGAGGGGGTAGAGAGACAGGTAGAGGGGGTAGAGAGACAAGGGGAGCACTGGGCGGGTTAGAAGCGGGCGGGGTTTGGGGAGCAGGGGGTTGCTGTGGCGGCGGGGGAGCCTGGGTGGGTAGAGAGACGGGGAGTGGGGGTAGAGAAACAGGTAGGGGGGGTAGAGAGATGAGCGGGGCAGGTTGAGACGCGGGTTGGCTAGACGCGGATTGGGGCGCTGCGGGCGTTGGAGAACTGGCTTGATTGTTACCCTCAACGAGGGGTGTGAGGATAGGCGAAAGCACGGGGATAGAAGGGATAGGGACAGGAAGATTAAGCAGGCCAGGATGGCGATTCTGCAAACGAGCATGCAAGACGGGCCTCATTCTGGAGTGAACGGACTGAAACAAACGAGTGTGGGGGCCTAGCGCCGTGCTAGGATTCACCGCTAGAGTTGCTGGTGGGTGGGTGGTGAAGGAGAAGGAGATTGGGACTAGGAAAGTTAGACTCCACACACGCGCCCTAGTTGACCTTTCCCGTTTTGGAAATGCGCGTCGGTGGCTGACTGAACGTGGGAGTGTGATCAAGTTACCCGCGACTGAGGCGAATGCTTGATACGACAGAATGTGGACTGGGGTACATGAATAGTATGTTATAATGGGTCAAAGAGAGCCATCCAGCAAGGGTCCGGTGCGATTTTCAGCGAGGTGTGTTATTTGGTTAGTGTCCGGTTGGCCGAGTTACATCACCTGGCACCCTTTTAATTTAGTTCCTCGTATTTTTTGCTCAGGCGGAGTGCCATTTCGGTATCAATTGATGTAAGGCCGTGACCGACGCTACTAGCGTCGCGAATTAGGATGCTTTTTATCACATACAGTCTTTTCCTCTCGGTAGATCGGGCTGGTGTATCTCAGTCTCCAGTGGCCCCAAGCCTTGGCCAAAGTTTTTTTCGAGAGTGGATGTTCCACTGCAATATGACTGGCATGTCCACAAGGCACCACGCGACGAGGATTTTCTGACAGATCCGGCGCTTCGGCTGCTGCATCAAGGCAATAGTTATACCTGTACCTGTTCCACCGAGGCGAGACATATCACCATCGTTCTCAAGGGCAACTAGGAACGGTTTGTGGGACAGAGCACGCTGTTGCGTCACGTCGCTAGGAAGACAGAATCATGACAGGTATCCGTGCCACCGAGTGTCTGATTGGCTGCAACAACCCGCGTGGCTCTCCATGGCGACAGCCCTGGAAGAATGTATTCCCTGGGATGCCGACATGTTCGGCAACGAGCAAGCTAACACAAGAACGGAAACAAGCGGAGAGACTCCAAGGGTGCCGCGCCGGCAGGAGATTAGATCAAGTCGCCCACGAAATACCCCGCGATCGAATAAAATGAGGAAAAAAAATTTTCCGAGCAAGGGTACTGCCGGCACCGCGGCCCTAGTCCTGTTGACGTAACTGTCATCACCCACCCTCGAGTCAATCATTTGCAGGTACCAATTTGTTCGTCCAACCTCCACACAATAGCCATGACTCAGATCTCTGGACAATAATCTTTTTACAGTAGTATACCATACTGTTTTCGACATACATCAAGTTGATTGCCGAGTTACATCTGATACGTATTCCTACGCCTCACGTGCTCACGTACCGGAGCATACTGGCCAACTTAGTCGATAATATAAACAAAATTACATACAATTACACGCTAAGCTTGCGAACATTGAACAGCCTGAAAATGAGCAGTGTTCAGCAGTTTCTTTTGAACGATTTTCACACCGGCTCATGCATACGTAGCCTTAGCTTCATCCTCAAAGGCGTGAAGAGCTGGTGGTGGTGGCTCCGATATTTCCTGGCCAGTATTGAGGTTGGAGAGACATCATATATTGTCATGAGCCGGGTCTGATGACGTTGTGAAAGGAGAGTATACTATACATGCCCCATGCCCGAAGGCGAACTCACAATCGTGCGTGCACTACAATGAAACGTTAATACACGACATAGTATGGTGCCACTAGACAGGAAATCTGCCATCATTTCGCAGAGTTCAATATTATTTGTTATCGATTTTAACAAGCATGTTTGATCTCACGGTGAGGGCGAGCATAGGCTACTCTTCGCGCCCGGATGGCATAACGGCACCTCATCGAATGGGGAATCTCCCTGCCCAGTCATGATGTATTGTGTATCAAGGCATGTGATCTCTTCAGCGACGTCACACGTGTGCGCCTGCCGGGTAGACTCTGCGGGGCTACGTCGTTAGACAGGCTCGCTCCGATTTAGTAAGTCTTCTGACTGCTTGGGCCAGTGGTCAATGATGTCATGTGTAAAGTGATCGGCTTTCTCAACGTGAGAAAGGTTGCAGTTAATCTTAAGCTAAGCTTAAGCCTTATATGCATGCATGTTCAGAGTTCGAACACAGCAGTACCACATCAAGACATCCAAAATATGTGCGCAGTTGTATTATGGTTCTCTCGTTGCAGTAATATTTGCCGGCTACGTCCCTGGCTCTTATATCAAAGCACCAGAAATCTAGTAGTTGATTTTGTCTCATTCATTCATCTATGGAGAATACATACAATTCCTTCTTTGTCTTCGCTCACCCGTGAGCACCCCCATAGTTAACGTTAATAATCGTGTACTCATTTCCTTTCAAGAATCCCAAATGGCGCCGAACGCTGGGATGCCCCTAGAAGTTCAAGTATCCGTCAGTCATGGATTACACTTCAACGACCAGGCGAAAGTCTGACCTGCTCATCATACCATACACAACTTGTTCGGTAAGTTTTTGGTTTGAAATGACGCATACCGCCTCCGCTCTGAACTCGCGCACGAGTTTCATGGTCAGTTTTACCATGTCTGGCTTGCCATGCTTGCGGGTGTCGTACACTACAGCACCGGGGGATACTTCGAGGAGAGAATCGACGAGTTTATCCCCGAAGGTCTGTCGAACATTGGGTGAGGTCCAAAGGAGACGGATCGGGACCTTTTGTTCGAGGATACACGGCGCACAGGGCCCAATTCCGCTGCCCGTTGCGACAAATACCAACCGCCTAAAAAGTGGCACAATGCGCAGAACTCCGAATGTCGGCACGCCTCGCACCCACAGGTGGGTTGGTGGATGTTCAATCTGTTTTGTCGTCCAGTCACCAGCTTTAGACACCACGAGAGAGTATCCTGTTTTTCCCGGCTCGGGGACCGTGGCAAATGAGTGCCATTCGAGAAGTGGACTTTCCGAGATGCGAGTGTAACTTCCCGCGATGGGTGTGACTATCAATCATGTGAGCCTTCGCACAAACTGCTGGGCAATTGACAAACCATAGTCGAAGTATAGCCGGACGGCATGTGAGGAAAGAACCTCGGAACGGACCGGAACTCGACGTAACCTGGTCCAAGGCAATATAATTGAAGCCGTCATAATGACAACCAGCCAGAAAGGAACAGCCGCCTTCAGTGCATCTCCCAGAGGTTGTCCTGGAGCTTTGTAATCGTTTATTAAAAGGATAACCTGGCTTCTGTAAGAAACGACATAGCGATCATTCTACATGTGCTCACCTGCACCCAAACCAAAGCTGTAGCAGTCCAACCCATAAAGCCTGAACAATAGTCAGCTACATGTCTATCAGTGAACAGCAAACGTACGGTGTGACTTTTCGAAGTTGTTGTGCGCAACGCTACGGAATCGGGGGTATGCAAATATCACCATCATCAAAAGAAGCATGACTATCAGATAAGTCATTACGACCGTGGCAACAGAAACCTAGGAAAAAGTCGGTCAGATGAAGGAAATAAGCTAAGGGTTGAAAATAATGGCTACTTTGCCCTGAGTCATCTCGATAGTAGCCTGAACAGCAAATAGGATCAACCAGACAATGGCTGAGATAGCTGCGCCCGAGTGTACTAGTGAAAATTGACTTAATATCAATCAATAAGTTCCAAGCGGATGGATGCTTACGACCACCAATGTGATACACTCTTGCACAAACCCGCCGAATAGCAAGTGGCCAACTGTAGCACAGTCAGTGTACTGAGGTGAACACAATATATATGGCTTGCCTGCTTGGAACTGAATCGACAACATGCGATTAGCCACGCACAGAAAAGGAAAAAGTACTGTACTTACCAGCACAGAAAACATTGAAGAAAGCATTCACGACGTAATCCTGCCGCATGAGAATGGCAACGAAGAAATTGGCAATCACGATTTGACCAAGATAAAGTGCATTTGCATGCCCTTTGATGAGTGTCGCAATAAAAATAGCCACATTTGTGACAAAGACGACGCCAAAAAGTCTCCTATAAAGAGTGAAGATCGAGTGTCGGAGCCTACTCAGTGTGTTACCGAGAGTTTGGGGAGGAAGTTCCTCGTCCAGATAGCCTTCCCAGCTTAACGCCACGTCGGCTTCACCTTTCTCCGCAATTTCGGGATTAGGATATACTTGGCTTGATAATTCTTCGTTGACCTTCGTATTGTTGCTCTCAAAAGATGGTGCTTTTGAAAGCTGCGAAATAAAGGACCGATTGTCGGACGCGGAGAACACACGATGTGAGAAGAAAGCTCCCGGTAGGTACGGTGTGAAATTCTGTTGATAACTTGGCGGAGGAGTGGCTGCCTCCTGTACAAGGGTCGTCCAAAGGGGGGCGGGAGCATGATGATCTGCGTCCGTGACCATCCAGTTCGAGACCGCTCGAGAAACGTGGTGCGAAACGCGATAAGGAGTAAATACGAAGTCTTGACTCTTGAAACGGCCATTTAAATCCTGCAGTGGCTTTTGGGCAGCGGAAGTAACGCGTGCTGGTTCGGCAACAGCTTTCTTCTCGGCAACGGAAGCACCGCGTGCTGGTTCGGCAACAGCTCTCTTCTCGGCAATGGCACGCAGGGCCCTTTTGTCTGTCTTGCCGTTGCTGCGATCTCGATCAGAGGGAACATTGGGAAGCAAAATCAGGTTCGGGGACGTACCTGGTCTGAGCGAATGTATCCATGGCGACAAAATGTGTCGGGACAGCATAATAAGGCTGTACACGAGAGGCAGCAGCCTTTACGGCCTCCGTTTCGACGGTAGCTGGAGTATAAAAACCCCAAAGTTCAGTTCCAATCAAAAGCGCCACAGCGACTTTGACTGATGGACAAGTCTGCAGCGATACTCAACGCGTGTCAGAACAAAGGAACACTAGAGCGCACCTCCATCGCGGCGGAAACGCCGTCCAATTCCACTCGAAAGCCCTTGACCTTGACCTGATCATCGGCTCTTCCCAGATGGTCAATCATTCCGTCTTCTCTCCACTTCCCTATGTCACCGGTGTTGAACATCATTTCCCTGTGCAGAAAAAAGGATTGATATCAGGCATGCATTACAAAGTATGTTACCAACTTACCCAACTCGCCAAGGGTCTGGCCGATACTTCTGTTGTGTCAAGGCTTCCAAACCAACGTAACTGCCATTCATGTGAGTTTTCCTTACTAGGATTTTCAAAAAATGGCATTTACCCTCTAGTAATGCCCTTTCCACCAGCCCACATGATACCTGGCTGCCCGATCGAGACCGGTAACATAGTCTCTGCGTCTAAAATGTAGACACTGTTGTTGGGAGTGGGCTTTCCTATCGAAAGAGGGGCGCCCTCCACATGTGCTTCCACAGTGTTTACGATAGTTATCTATTTAAATTCACAAGTCATCGGAATATATTTGGCACTGAATAAAAGCAACGCACCTCGGTTGGACCGCATGAATTGTGAAACGTCGCGTACTTGGACCATCTATCCGCCAATGTCTGAGGGCATACTTCGCCGGCTGTTGCGACAGACTTTATGTTGGGATAGTCTTCTGGGTCATGAGGCCCGAGGATAGATGGAGTGGCTATGACAATATCAACATTCTTAAGGGCAGTTTTCCAATCCTTGGATGTTTTGCCACGAATGACGAGTGTGCAACCGTTGGATAGTGCTCCCAGGATTTCCTGTAGAGAAGGTTGGATTATGACATTCAGGCGACATGCAAATGGAAATGAAATACCCATGCAGCCATATCAAATGCTACATTCAATAGCTGAGAGACACGGAGACCAGGACGCATGCCTATATTTCCTGGGGAAAGACAAACCACTATCAAAGGCGGAAGTTAGATGGTAGAAATGAAGTATATGTTGAAGAGCTCACAGTTGGTTACATTTGAATGCATGACGTCAACACCTTTGGGCTTTCCGGTCGTTCTATGACAAGAGTGAGACAGTCTAAATGTGTGATTTTCGGTCGCGAACGACTCACCCTGATGTGTAAATCACGTAGCACCCATTGTCTCCCTTTCCAGAATTTCTAAATTCGTTCCTTTGAACTTCCTCATGGACGCGATTTTCATCTAGATCTTGGCTGGCTTCCACGATGATATCCTCCAAGACGAACTTATGCACTGTGGGATTTCCCTGTGTAGCTAACTGCTCGTTAAGAAGATCGACTCTATGTGCCCATTCCTTTCCTACGGCGATAATATGTGAACCGGAGTTTGCAGTAACATGCGAGAGTGAGGAGTCGGTAACGATTCCGCCATCAAGGGGCACATAGGCAGCGCCCGCCTTTAAGGTTGCCATGATCGCGACAAGCATAGGGATAGAACGTTGAGCTGCAAGAAATAAATGAAATTATCAGCAAGCGTATCGCAGGGGAGCTGTCTCGTACTGACTCAAGATAACAACGCGTTCGCCCTCCTTCATTCCCGACGCCTGGAACATCCGTGCAACTCTAGTGCTCAATGCATCGAGTCTTCCATACGTTATACGTTCTCCTTCTCCTCCATGCGTGATGGCCGCGAGTGCATCAGGCGCTCGTTGGGCATGGTACGCAAATGCGTGATGCACACACACAAATGGGACTTCCTCCGTCACACCGTGGGAGAAAGGTGGAAGAGAGGGTGGAGGCGGCGCTATGTTTTATCGATATTTAAAAACAAAAGGCTGGCAAAAGAAAGGCCGGCTTACCGGTGTTTCGGAATTCGACAGAACTCCTGCTTGCGGCAATATCCAGTTTGTCGTTTAGAGTTTCAGCGAATAGGTGGGTAGCAGGTTGCAATACTGAGACGGCCATTTCTTGGATCTGAATGCAGAACGGGGTAGAACCGGAATCCGGCAGAGTGGCTCGGAGAGTAAGGGTTCAAGGGCGAGGCTAGTAAGACAGTGTCTGATATCCCGACGACCTTGCGCGGCGGGAGTGATGGAAGTTGAGATGGAGTTTCAGAAGGCAGGGCCAGGGGAGGAAGCGTCAGGGTGCAGCCTCGAATCGAGCCTGGAGTAAACATAAACAGAATTGCTCTTTAAAAGCCCTGGAGTATACTGCCAAAGCACAGGCACACACAGACAGCAAACTACGTCTTTCGTCACACGGAAGAGCTCCAGAAATAATCAGATAACTGCGCTGTTGTCGTAGACAACGAGAGGATGACGGTGGCCGAAATTTTGGGAGACAAGCCGTGAGCTCACAGTAAATGGCGTGGTGCCACATAGACAAGCAAAGGCCATAGTGTCAGACAGATCACTCCAAAAAGGTTGAGAAGGCAGACCACGTCAGTGGAATATGCACGCGGGGTAATGGGGCTGGTACACTTGTTGCAGTAGTAGAAAATCGAGAAGAATAGGAAGCAGCAACGCTAAACAGACGTTTGTCCGCCATTGACCCGTACCGCAGATGATCCGAAACAACATGATCGCAGATGAGTATTGATGACGTACTGAGCTAGTAGGGAGGGTGCTGTAGCGTTCACGATGATCGCTGTCGCCTACTTCTTTGCAGGCTGTCGTCATAAAGTGGCGGTCAATCGCAGCAAACAGCGTGACTGTATTTGGTCGTTGAATATCGCAAAGGACCACGTCAGTGAATACGCATGCGGGGTAATGGGACTAGTACACTTGTTGCAGTAGTAGAAAACCGAGAAACATAACGAGCAGCAACGCTAAACACGAGACGTTTATCCGCCAATGACCCGTACCGCAGATGATCCGAGGCAACATGATCGCAGAGAACAAAGATGACATACTTAGCTAGTAGGGAGCTAGCTGTACGTGCACTCATGAGGATCGTTGTTGCCTACTAGTTTGTTTGGAGGCTGTCGTCGTAATCAGGACGGTCAACAGCAAGCGCGTGTGACTGCAGTTGCCCGGAACTGCTGTGAATTCATCGCATTAGTCAGATAGCCAAAAAGATTCGGCTGGTCACGGCTGTCAAATGCCTGAACGGCCGCCGCCAACGTGCCGATGAACAACTTGTAGCTTATTTCGATCAGCGAATGCCGGACCAGCTTGGCGACAGCGTCGGACGAACATCAAATAATGTTGGAGCTCGGCGTCTCCTTGTAGCCAACGCGGAGAACCGGCCAAGCACAGCCAAGCACGGCCAAGAATTTCGATTTGCGCGGCTCACACACAACGTCGTTAGTACAGGACACAGTTAAACATAAGTATATCCCAGCCTGCGCATGGCTACCTCGGCGTCGTCTGGGAACACGACTCCCTTTCGGGCGCCCAGCAGCATCCAGTCTTCCTCTCGTGATTCGTGATAGTTTGCTTTAATTAAGTGAGATCATAACGCGAATCGAAATCCGCCATCTATCCCCTCCGCATACCTCGTCAGCTCGAGGTCGACTGCTCTCGTGGTGAAGACTTAGTAGCCACGCGCGACGGACAAACCACAGGGTTCTTCCGACTAGCTTCCTTCACCAATCATCAACGCCTGTTGCCCTTCTGCCATCACTATTGTAGAATCGAGCCTGCTTATTCTCCGTTGACCAAAGTGTAGGTACCATTGGAGAAACGTTGTCGCCCATCCGAAATATGTCCACCCCGGCCGCGCCAGACTCTGCCAACGCAGCAAACTTGCAACACTCGGCCCGGGCGTCCATTTCAGCTACGTCGTCCTCTCTATCCCCCACCGCCACTGCAGTGTCGAGGTCACGCGGTTCATCTACCAGCGATGTTACATCAAATACTGAGCCACTGATTTTAACCGCCCGACCTCCCAACTCGCGCGTTTTAATCATCCGCATTAACCGTCCCCGTGTCCTCAATGCGCTCTCGACGACACTCGTTGAAATCCTTCTGTCTGCACTCCAGACCGCCGATGCAGACCCCGATGTTGGTGCAGTTGTCATTACCGGAAACGACAAGGTCTTCGCTGGTACGACCATTTGCCGTATAGGATAATGTTACTGTCAGTGGTCTGAATAAGCTCTTTAACAGCTGGCGCAGATATCAAAGAGCTCGGGTCACTTTCATTTCCTCAAGCATATCTTTCAGATTATCTGCGAGGGATCTCAGAAGGCATTTCTAATATCAAGAAGCCCATTATTGCTGCCGTGAGTGGACATGCGGTACGTATTTAATTTTGGTTCGGCGAGGCCTCACTAACAGAATTGTCATCAGCTTGGAGGTGGATTAGAGCTTGCATTGGCCTGTGATACTATCTATGCTTCAACTACTGCAACATTTGGCCTACCGGAAGTCAAATTGGGCACAATTCCTGGGGCAGGGGGAACCCAGCGGCTGGTACGTGCTATTGGAAAAGCCAAAGTGAGTGTCTTGTTGGCAGCAAATGAGATGCTCCATAAGCTCCGCGTTTCGCCTCTCACACTGCCAAATTTATCACAGGCCATGCATCTTATTCTCACAGGCGACACGTTGTCCAGTAGCGAGGCACTCTCTGCCGGCCTTGTCGCCATGGTTTTTCCTCCCGAGGAAGTCCTGAATGCAGCCGTGGACGCCGGTTCGTACGTTTCGTTCTGACATGACCAAGTGTTCTTATGTCACCTCTCTTCTCACGTGCAGCTCATAGAATAGCGTCATACAGCACACCAATCGTTGCCATGGCTAAAGAAGCGGTGTTACAGGCAGACCAACTATCACTCGCCGATGGTATTCGTTTTGAACGAAAACTGTATTACTCTACGTTTGCCACCGCAGATTTCGTTGAAGGGACAAATGCATTCTTAGAGAAAAGAACTGCCGTTTGGAAGAATGCTTGATTTGTAAAGGTATTGGTGTGATGGTGGCGATCTATCAGCTCCCGCGTCGAATTCGTTGCTACTTATATATCTGATATCGTGTTATCTGAAAGATCAAGCATATGATTATCTGTCACTTCCATCCCATGTGGAAAAAATCAATCGACTTTGACTTGGACTTATATCTGATATCGTGTTATCTTATACGATGTCCCAGAAAGATCAAGCATATGATTATCTGTCACTTCCGTACGTACCCACGTGGAAAATTTTGACTTGGACTCTGATTCGTCGAAGTTTGAGGAGAGCGACTCAGAGTCCATATACCTCGAATCTCTTCTCGCGAAGGCGAAGGCTGCCGCGGCGAACAAGATACATAAAAGTCGAGGCAGGGGCAGTGCGGAAGAGAAAGAGATTCGATTAGATGGGAATGGGGACCAGATGTGCGTATATATGCAGGTCAACCTAGCGCAGAGCTTCATGAATAGTTTAACGCAGACCTCTTCCTCCCTTGGACCCTGGGCCGTCACATCCTCGACCATATTTCAACCTTGGGACTTCTCGTCGGACAGAAGCGTCTTCACTCCTTCACGACCTTGAAGCCGAAAGCATAAAACTTTCTGCACCATGCCAACAGTTCAGCACCACCGCCTCCCAAGGATGGTAAATTAATCACAAAACGGCAGACGAAATCGGAGGGATGTGTCTCATGTGACGTGGCGCTTCATGGCTTTCTGAAGCAAGTCCTGAACAGCAAAGGAAAGCAACGGCATGTGGCCCAGACTGGTAAGTATGATCGACTAGCAATTAACCGAGACTACTAGATCGTGAAGTCGAGGCCCTTCGACTCCGCAATTCATTGGACCCAAAGCGATTCTGCCGTAAGGAGGAAGGTGAAGCAAAAGGGCAAAGGCCTACCAAAGCATCGCCGTACGTTTATCCTGGCTTCAAGCCTTTTTTTAAATTCCAATCGCAGATTGGTACTATCCTCCCTTCAGCAGCGCCATTTGAGACACCTAGTACCGAAAATCTTCCAAGAGAGTGTCAGGGAAAAGAGGGTAGTCTATCGGCATCACAAAGTGCTCTATAGCACTTCGTAGTGTCGCAGAGCAAGCGATAGACTACTCCTTTTTCCAGGATCCGGGCCAGCGGAAGCGAGCCATAGTTGAATGTTGAACGTTGATGGCTTGTGGATGATGCTGCGGAGAAGCGATATGCTAAGAAAAGTTCCCGGATCTTCAGGGCGTTCGAGGCGAAAGTTTATCCGATATTTGCCGACATCTAGAAGTAGTAGATCATAGCGTATCGCTATTATTGTGATTTTTATCGTATCTGCATCCATCACGACTCGGACGTCACCTCGGCGAACGGATACTTCTTATGCTGCGCCATGCTTATACAGAATAACACAAATTGTTTACCCTGTGAAAATAATGGACAAATCACAAGGCGAGGCTCCTAGCTTGGTATTTTGAACACTTGTAGTCTACAGATGCGTGGTATCACAGTTGCCACGGTTTTTGATAAGGAAACACAGGGGCCATTGGACTTTGCCAAGGCCAACGGGACAATACAAAGGGAAGGGTTTCAGGCTGAAATCATGGTCTACTGCAAGAAAGTGAGATAATACTATCAGCGGTGAAAACTAGTTCTCCATACCATGCACAAAAACATGAAGTCTAGACCGCATACGCCACACGGGTCTGTGTTGATCAAGATATAGTGAGGACATGCAAGCCCCGAAAATTATGTGACGCACGGCTGGTGATGATACACCAAAATCTGGCTCAGTTTTTGCCAAAGGTGACATGGGCGAAAGTTCTTGGGTCTGTGGGGAAGTGAAGTCAACATATCGTTGGAGGCACCAGTCAAGCATACGGACTTTGCTCACACTAGACAACTCCTGCATTCGCACAGAAGTGAAGATGGCTGACTGTCTACCGCCCACACCAGAAAGTTTGTTGGATCCACTGTCTCTGATCTTCAAGGAGTGGCGCGAGTTGAGGCTGGAGGCAATACATGAGCAATTCCCCGATGCAAGGGAAAGCCGAAATAACGCACATGGTAAGGAGAGAGTTAGCATACACTGGTCGGACACCGATAGTCAGATACAAGTAGCGAGCCAATAACTGACTCACGTTTGCTGATGCAGACCGTGATACCTTAAAATGCAAAGCGCTATCAATCGCAGTGGCATTATATCATTAGGCATCGCTTACCAATGAAGATCCAGTTATGTGGCATTGTCAAGATACAGACGGCGTCGACCGTAACAAATATACTAGAATTTTATGTTTTAAAAATTTGCTGCTGGGGGGAGCGCATACACCTGCTTACCTTGTAACAAGACCCGTCTCGATGGTATAAACAATGAGCAGCCGAATAGCTGACTGTGTTCTATCGCAACCTCGTGAATACCATGCAGTACAGTGACCGATATCAGGTGCATACTCGTTGAAAGCAGACTGTGCTTTGTGGAGGTACCAACACAACACTATGGTAATGAACAGGTCGTTCACTGCCATAATAATAAGAGTTGCGGACATGACGCCCTGTTTATAATTAAATACAGGATAGGATGACCGGGGACAAGAAAGGCAAACGTCACATACCAAAACCTCGGGGAGTCTTGAGAAGAGTTTTATCTGGAAACTGAGCAATCGTGAGCATGGCCACCTAGGATTACGTGTAGCATTAACTACAAACAATTTGACAGTTGAAGCGATGCCGGTGCCTGACGGACACACGATGAGCTGGACAGACTATGCCTAGAGCATAACTCTCGAACCTGCATGGGCAAGTGACAATATGACCTTTGCCAATAGTTAAGTTTGTAGCTCGAGCCCAAGTAGCTTAAGACGCACAATTGTCCCAGAGAGCCAAATATTGTTTTGGGTTACTGGTTTCCCTTAGATTCAAGCAACGGGATTGGGTGTTAAACCATTCCACTTACACTTGTATACACGATGCGCAAAGAAACTAAAGTAAATGAGTATTTTCCTTGATGTGAAGGTGAGGCGAGTGTGGAGTCCGCCACCCACCATTGGACGAGTACAGTCACCAAAACCTAAGGTGAACGAATGGGTCAATGCCTGTTCGTACTCTTCGCGCGTGATTCAAAACTGACAGTTATGGCGACTTCCATCTACTCAGAGAGAGAGATGAGTAGATCGGATAAAGTGCAGGAGAGCTGCGTACAATGAGACTCCTAGATTATCAAGTGTTAAAACGTCGCCAATGGAGCTGTTGGAGTCTCACCATTCACCGTCCAAAAGCGAAGCTGGATTGCCATACTGCAGTACCAAGAAGTAGTACGCTGTATGTGCTATGAAAATAGTGTGCGTAAGATCTAACACCCTTTTAACGAGGGGGGAATTGTTCAGCCAAGGGGGTGGTGTTTGCTATTAGGGGTAACATGCCATAGCACTCCAACAAGCCATTTGAACGCGGCTCTGTCTTTGGCATAGTTTACTGTTGGTGATAAGTGAGTTGGAGGATCTCAGAACAACTTGATGTACGGGCACTCGCACCATAATACAAATAAGTCTGCAGAGTCGTGAGCCCAAAGAGTCTGATCGTGAGGCGTAGAAAGGGTGAAATCAGACAAGATTAGATGAGGAAGAAGAAGATCTTACGTGGTAGAAACGAGAACGCCAACCAACATCGCTCCCAGAGTGTTGTCAAATTTGAGACCTTGCAGCGACGCGATGGATGCCATGGCATGCCCTGGGTCCCAAGCCGGCGCTTAATTTAAGGTAGGTAACTTGAAAGAGGGGCAGCAAGCAACTCTAAACAGCAGATGCAGAAAGTTTATTCTGTAGTTATATATGTGTCCGGAGATTACAAGGCCCGGTGCGAAGACGGGCTTGTATGTTGGGCATAGAAGCTAAGGAACAAACTCCCACTCGGAGCGTCGCGACAGCGGAAGACCCTAGATACGTTTGCCATTGAATAATTAGAGCGGGGCTGCGCTAGAAGTTTACAGTGCGCGTGGCGCCCAACGAAGAGCAGCTCCCAGTGGGAAACTTTTTGGCCCCCGAAGAGTTCGGAAGATTTACCGGGTCGCGCCTGAGTGAGATATATAATTGGTCCTTTGGGGGAATTTTGAGCGCTGTAAATCACGTCAAAGCGTTCCACTAGTGACATTGTCGAGGTCGTAAGTGGGATCCAGCTACCAGAATATCGATGTCACTTGTAAAGTATTGACAGATCTAGGACGATCGTTCCAAGGTGTGCCTTGCCGAGACGCGCCATCAGTTACGGAGTCGGCTGTCATCGCCACAGAGCTTACTTATAGTTCCGGGACGGCGGCGGGTGATGCCGTGGATGCCGATCTTCTGGAAGAGCTCTGATGCACACGGTCAGCGAACACTTATAAACTTGTAACTTACAGAGGTGGAGGGTATCGCCGTTCGCGACTCCGAATATCTGATTGTACACAGTGAGTTCGAAATTCACTCACCAATATTGGCGTATAAGATAATAATGATCCGCTATACGTCTTACTTACCAACCATCCCACATGGTCCATTAAGCTATATCAGCTTCGAAGACCAATTACTAAGGGTCCAAAGTTCTCGGCGCCAGGGCAGTCCAAAGAAGGAATGAAGATTGTACGGCGGATTGGTGAGAAATATAAACCATGGCAACGGCTAGAACCCTCGCATGGCATGTTTACTAGTTACAGCCCGACGGCGATCCTGGTCCTGGGAAAACGACTGAAAAGTGAATCAGATCTCACGTATATGATTTCGTGACATCACTGGGATTTGGGGTGTTCAATCAGTGAAGCTTTTTGTGTAATGCAATGTGTGGTGCTGCGGTGTGTCGGTAGACGATACTCTTCCATGTGGTGGTGCATTATACGGTTACTAATATTCCGCGCTGGGAGGGTATTGATTGTGCCTCCCGACCATGGTGCGTCCCGTGTGATTCTCTCGAACAAGACGGTTAGCTCACCGTGGCGTGATTGGTGTTGTCGGATTGTAGCTTCAGAATCACACCGGGCAACGAGGATAATCCGATCATAGAAGGTGCCGTCATGGAGTGTTGTCGTCGCGGCTCCCAACAACCGGTATGTCGATCCGCCCACGTAAACACCTACCATACACCCCTCTGACCTGCTCACAGCTAACACTCCGGCTCTCTCTCGGGGCCCGTCTACTTGGGCATAAGCCAGAACACGATCAGGTATCTCCTGCAGCAACTCGAGGTCGCCAATTTCCTACAGGATTATGCGTGGCAGCATATCATCGTGGAGGGTGAGTGCAGGACTGTTTTTCGGACATCGGAATCATAGTCTCTAGCCTTTTTAGGGACACATATTACAGCAAGCCGCCCGCGGCGATGACGGCTTAGATTTGATGATTACGTGAAGGGCGTACTTGTGTTTGTGGTGTCGTAAGGGAATCCCCCTCACGCCCACACCGTCCGCATCTTCTACAAAGCGCTCGCATATTTCTGCCAGTCCATTGACGCATTCCCGTGACACTTGTGCATACACCCTTGTCCATGCTCCGAGAGGGAAATTCGGCGGAGGCATGGGACTTCGCCACTATGGTATAATAATGGAAATGGGGAATGTGCATTGTGTCTATTGATGTTGATACGCACACCTCCCCTTGGATTGGCCTGTTTATTTACCAGTTAATTTGCACTGCTGTTGTGCCACCACGGTCAACACATCCCGTCGACTTCCAACGTCTCCATGTTATGGGCACTGTTTATCCTATGCGCATGTCTCGCTTTGAAATGTTCATCGTGAGTGAGAGCCCTGGCTCTAGGAGGATGAGGGTGCCGATTCGCAATGAGAAGAACCCATGTCCATCAGGATGTTTTTTCTTTACCCTCCGCCATGTGGTGTCATCAGCATTGATAAAATATTGATGTACCATTCTGCCACCACTATTCACGGCGTTTGATTCTCGGCAATATAATCCACCCATTTAATACAAATGTAAGGAGCTCGAGTCAACCCTATCGGATACATCCTGTTTCTCTAAGGGATTGAGAACCGAAGAGGCCTCTTTTTTTTTCTTTCTTTTTTTATCCATTATTATGTATTGAGTCGCATGCTCATGTAGGATATTGCAAGGCGAGTAGCTAGCAAGAGTCCGTGATCAAAAAGCTGAAACATGAGCCCTAAGGCAAGGAGGTCCCAGACCGGACTAATATCCCTGAAGAATTAGTTGCTGTAGCGTAAGTACATGATATATAAATAATTGTGTGGGCATGTCCCGAACCACGAGCGAAAGAGACCGTCAATGACCTGACTACATACAAAAGAGACCTTGTTGTGAAAGAGGAAATAAAGAGACACTTCAACTTGGACCCGGTGTGGGCCGTGGGCAGGCGTGTGGGGCGGACGGGCAGGCATGGGAGCGGGTGGTTGGGCACGAGCGCAGGAGAGCGGGCGGGAGAGGCCTCTTATTTGATGCTGAGGTACATGCACTGTGATGATTATCAGAAATTAAAATTGATAACAAATGGAAATTTCTGAACCGTAGCACTCCTGGTGGATTCATGCGATGAGGGATCATTTACAGGGACATTGTTGCATGGCCGTGGCGTCCTGCGTAATGAAGCGTGAGTTATAGCTGTAGTACATTGTATAGGTGAGTCGAGCGTTACTTTCGACCGCGGACACGGGCAAAAAGGGTTCTCAGGTCTGTCAGATGACCAGTTAGTAAACCGCTCCAATATAATAACAATGAATGTTTACAGTTTATCATCTGTGTCGGGGGAGAAGTCGAGTAATGCAGCATCGATTTAGTGGCCCTGACATTTTATATCCCTCATCTTAACCTGGACGGGCCATATGGTAGACTTCAGTGCAGCTAGATGAAAAGAACATGACTCCACGGGGACATCGCTGAAGCGCCCAAGAGTCATCTTTGACTCGAAATATTGACGGGGTGGGCAGTTCTGGTTGAACGCTGATGATGAGCGCGCAAAGACTTTCAGGAAAGCTGTTCCATGAGTTACCTGTCGCAATAACTAGTACGTACTCGCTGGACGCATTGATGAAACCTTCAACGGACCTGATCAATATTCAACATTCTCGCTCCAGAGTTCAGATACTTCTTCAACGTTCAGTTGCATATTGAATCATATTGAATATAACTAGGCTGTGCACGAGAAATGAACCTGGGATCTGAGATCTAGAAGGTTGTGGCTAAACCCCTAGCTCCGGAACCGAGAGTATAGCTCTGGAGCAAGAAAGGGCCGACCGGTCGTCGCGCACCTACAGTCAAGTAGAATTCGAGCAGAGTCGTCCGAGTACCGGTCAACCTACCAGAAGGCTAGTGACTCTTATTCTCTTTCAGGACGGACCGGATACTTACGTTTCAAAGAGTATTAGCCGCTGCCGGCGGCTGCCTTGTAATCTCAAGCTGAGCATGGTGGTAAACACTCAAGGTTCCTCCTATGCCGATGCATGCTACCGCGCAGCATACGCCGTCAATAGGTCGATTTAGTATTATGACCTGCACCTCCTACGAACTCGCATTCGGGGCTAGCTGTTGGCATCGACCCGAAGAACTGCTTTAGGAACGCATCAGGCTCACTAGGTTCGGGGGATTCCTCTGACAGATTGATGTGAATGAGTCAGTGAGGAGCTCAGGACACTTCCCCCTCGACAGAGATGAGATCCCCCTTCAAAGTACGTCGGGCCGCCCGTCTTGGGGTCTCGATACTGTTTCCTATGGTGAGAACTACGTGCCGTAAGACGCGCGTAGATGATGGGGACGAGAACACTGAAAACACTGCACCCCTTGCAGTGAAAACTAATGTTGAAACCTGCTTCGCAGGAGGCAACGCTGCGAAAACCATCACAGTACTGTCCCTCACACTGATTGCCTTAGTTGGTGTGGATAGCCCGCAGGAAATTCTTGAAGCATACCTAATGCATTGAAGAAACGCCACCACTCATCGATGGATAGTAATATGGCGCTCCCCTCGTTCGTAGATACAAGATATTCCCTATTCCCTCCAGATCACAGCTCACAAATTCGCTGGCACTGTCCCGAAGAGCTCTTTGAGGAACGCATCGGACGTAGGATCACGTCCCAAAAAATCCTACGGATTGATGCGAGTAAGGTAAGTCAGCGAGGAGTTCGCGATCTCAAGAGTGGGGAGAGTAGCTTACTTTGAGGGAGGTGGCCTCATCTCTACATGCTCCTGGGACGAGGATCTTGTCTCGATACAGTTTCCCTTAGTTGCAAAAATGGTGAGAATTACCATTTGACGCTAATGTCAAGACAAGGAAGCAGGCAAGGAAACCCATAGAAACCAAGCCAGAAACAAAAGAACAACAACAAGCGGCTTACCGAGCTTTGGATCCAACGGATCCGCCTTGAAAACAGTCGCGTACATATCCGACGCGAATACCAAGCTGTACATATAACCATAATACCCCGCTTCATAGTCTCCCATTAGGTGCCCAAACCCCCCCGGGCCGGGCGTGAACTCCTTGTCATACTTCAAGAGGGTGATGGACTCGCGGAGGTTAGTCCAGAGGGCGGAGTAATCTTCTTCAACTGCAGGGTGAAGATGTGTTAGTTGTGGTAATCGTGCTCTCCGTCCCCTACCTTGATCCGTGTGGACTTTCATATCAAACGTGGCAAAGAATACCTGGAGGAGGTAAAACAAGCCCACATTCTTGTATCGGCTTAATCGCACGATCACACGAGGCGTAAGCACATGCCATTATCACATTTAGAGGCATACCAACCTCTTAATGAGCTTATTAATCAAGTCGTCCGAGAGCGGCTCTTTCGTCTGATAGTGGGAGGACATCTTGCGCAAGACCTTGGGCTCCCAGCACCTAAAACCATTCTGGATCAACAGAACGAAGACTGAAATCACACCCAGAGAGTACGCACCAATTTTCGAGCATCTGCGACGGCGCCTCTACAAAGTCTAGTGCAGCCCTACACCAAGCCCATCGATCAGCCACAAACTGAACCTACAAAACTGACGGAGGGGGTGAAAGCAAACAAAACTACCTACTTAGTGCCAATGAACCTTGAAAATTTTGCCCGACTCAGCAAAGCATGGAACACATGGCCCATCTCATGGAAGAAAGTCACCACATCGTGGTGCCGCATCAGCGCCGGCTTTTCAGGGGTCGCCTTAGCGAGGTTGGCCACCATGGCTGCGACGGGATAGTTGCGCCCGGTAGCTGTTTGGCCACCAGAGTAGTTGCTGATGGGAGGGAGCTGGGAGTCTACAGAGGTGAGCTGGTATCCGGCGATGAGAGGCCACACGGCGGCGTGGCTGTATTTATTCTCTGTGGGGTTGCGGTGAGCAGGGCAGAATGTAGATTATGAAGAAGGGGCATACCACGTGGGAACAGGTCAAGGTAGGTGTATCCTACGAAGCCAGTTTCGTCCTTCGCGCCTTTCTCCCACACTGAGAACTGTTGCACGTCTAGAATTATTCGATTTTCGCTTAACTCATACACAAACAAGAGCGCGTGACCGCCCACCTGGGTGCCACACTTCCCCCTCGCACTTCCTGAACTCTACTCCCAGTAAATCCTGGTATATTTCCAATATCGACCCTACGACGGTATCGACCTGGAAGTACTCCTTGATGAGAGACGCATTGAGGGAGAACGTCTTCTCGGTAAATTTTCGATCGTAATATCTGGCGGATATATGGGACTCAATTAGTCGATCAAGGTAAAGTTTGAGGGGAAGGAAGACGGCAAGCACCCATACTCCCAGGTATAAAGCTCGTCGTCGAACGGAAATCCTTTTTCGAGATATTCTTCCTTCTTGAACGCGAGGAGCGCCTGGCGGTCTTTGATACCCACGGGCTTTAGTTTCTCTAGGACGTCATCTAGGAACTATCACGGGATCCCAGCACCACGGCCTTGAGATACAATTTATTAAGAAATAAACATATGATCTGTACCTTGAACACTCCCTCAGCACTCCCCACCATTTTAACTTCGTTCACGAAATCTGCCCACGTCTTGTACCCCAGCAGGCTCGCAAGCCTCCGGCGTAGCGCAAGCGCCTTTGTGACGAGGGGCACATTGATGGTAAGACGGGCGTCGAAGCCCATTGAGGCGCGGCGACGGGTGGAGGGGTTGGTGGCGTAGTTGAGCTGGAGGATTCAGAGTAGGGGGCGGCGAGAGTATGAGGATGAATCGGCAGCCATGGTCTAAGGCACGACGTACCACAGGTGAGATGTCAGGCGTCTTAAATGTAATCTCGTACAACTCCGGGGTATCCCCCGACGCGGGAATCTTTTTGTACCCTGACAGAACGTCTGTGGGCACACCGTCGAGCTCGGCAAGTGTGAATCTCACGGTGCCCTTTGTTTTTGCTGTTTGCAGGGTGTACGAAAGAGTTAATCCGCGAGAGTGCTCACGTTTTCCTCGTTGAAGTTCTTGGAGAACTCCAGACACGTTTGAGAGAGCTCCTTCTTTAGCTAAGACCAGCTCATCAACCCAGGCACACGCGAAGAAAAGGCTTTTTTAGCCAAACACGGGACCCACATCCATGAGCACATTCCTTTCTGCCTCCGGCAACGCCAACCCCGCCCTCTTCCCGTCTAATATCATCTTCTCCACGAGCCGCTTCTCCTCGGCCTCAAGTTTCACGCCCTCCTTCTCCGCCCTCTCCACCGCCTCCGCCGCGCCCTTCACGGCAGCGTAGACATCCACCCGCATCGATGCCTCTACGCCGAAGTCACGGACCATCGCCGCCGCCTCATTACTGGCATCTCGCAGGGCCTTGTCGACGGCGACGTTTTGATAGAATGATAGCGGCTCGGTGATCGACTCGAGGCGGGCTTCGGCGGCGGCGAGGGGGAGCATGACGGAGGCGAAGGAGAGAGAGGAGGAATCGAGGGACGCGATCTTGTCATGGAGGGTGCGGGTGGCTTCAATGGCGGCGGTTGTGAGGGAGAGTATAGAGGAAGGGGTGTGGGACCATGTTGGGGGAGGCTGCGGGGGTGTCAAAACTGCGGGGTGGTGCATTGTAGATGATAGTTCACTGTGTTAGAAGTACGTTCACGCCTTGATCACCCTGCAATTAGCCTAGGTCGCCACCCATCAATATTCGTAGAGCCGCGCACGTGACCAACTTCGCGTACTTACTAACCTGGGCTAGCGTGATACACTGATGGGTCCATACCGTGGTAAAGACCATGGGACAGAAGCAGCAATAATCCAGATACTTACCTATACATCTATCGGTGCTGTATGTGGCCTCTGAATACATAACCATAACAGAACCCAGAACATGTCTATTCAGATTCAGCTAGACCGGGTGAAGCATCTGTTCATAGATGCATCATATTAGTGCACCCAACTCCCCCGCCCCCGCGCCCCTCCCCCCCCCTTCTAACGCTGATGCAACCCACTAGAGTCTAGGATATGTAACCACGGCCGTCCACACCTTGTCAGAGTTGCTACAAGATGAGCATTTCTCACAGAAAGCAGTGAAATGTTACATTATCCTGACCCACTCGCATCTCTTCTCAGGTCCGAAGACAGCGGGATCTAAACGCAGTCCACTTGTGCTACCTCGCGCCACCTCAGCCTCCATGTAAGCTAATGCCATGCCGGTGCAGCAACCGGGTCTTTCAGCATTCTGGCCGATTCCAGAGCAGAACCCTTCCCATACGCCGAGAGACCCCCCGTAATGGCGTAAGGGGCCCTGACTGCCGTAGTTGGTGTGGATAGCCCGCAGGAAATTCTTGAAGCATACCCAACGCATCGAAGAAACGCCATCACTCGTCGATGTATAAGTAATATGCGCCCCCCTCGTTCGTAGATACAAGATATTCCCTATACCCCCCAGATCGCAGCTCACAAATTCGCTGGCACTGTCCCGAAGAGCTCTTTGAGGAACGCATCGGACGTAGGATCACGTCCCAAAAATTCCTACGGATCGATGCGAGTAAGTGTGAGACTTCAAGAGTGGGGAGAGGAGCTTACTCTGAGGGAAGTGGACTCATTTCTGCTCCCCCCTGGGAGGAGGATCTTGTCTCGATATAGTTTTCCTTCATTGGAAAAGGGGGTGAGAATTACAGTTTAACGCTAATACCAAGACAAGGTGGCAGGCAAGGAAACCCATAGAAACCCAAGAAAAAAAAGAGCAACAAGCGGCTTACCGAACTTTGGATCCAGCGGATCCGCCTTGAAAACAGTCGCGTACATATCCGCCGCGAATACCAAGCTGTACATATACCCATAATACCCCGCATCGTATCCGCCCATAAGGTGCCCAAACGACCCCTGGCCGGGCGCGAACTCCTTGTCATTCTTCACGAGGGAGATGGACTCGCGGAGGTTGTTCCAGAGGGCGGTGTAGTCCTCTTCGACTGCGACGTGAAGATGTGTTAGTTGTGGTCGTGCTTCACGGCGAGCGACTCATACCTTGGTCCGTGTGGACTTTCATATCGAACGTGGCGAAGAATCCCTGGCGGAGGTAAAACAAGCCCACATTCGTGTACCGGCTTGATCCCACAAGCGCACGCGGCGTAAGCACGTGCGCCACTATCACATATAGCGGCATACCGACCTCTTAATGAGCTTATCGATCAACTCGTCCGAGAGCGGCTCTTTCGTCTGGTAGTGGGAGGACATCTTGCGCAAGACCTTGGGCTCCCAGCACCTACACCATTCTGGTATCAACAGCACGAAGACCGATACCAAACGCAGGGAGTACGCACCAGTTTTCGAGCATCTGCGACGGCGCCTCCACAAAGTCTCTTGCAACACTACGTCAAGCCCCATCGATCAGCCACAATACCGATGCCACAAAACTAAAGAGGAAGGGGGTGAAAGCAAAACAACAAAACAACCTACCTTGTCCCATGGAACCTTGAAAACTTGACCCGACTCAACAGCCCATGGAACACATGGCCCATCTCATGGAAGAAAGTCACCACATCATCGTGCCGCATCAGCGCCGGCTTTTCGGGAGTCGCCTTAGCGAGGTTGGCCACCATTGCGGTGACGGGATAGTTGCGCCCTGTGGTAGGGCCTGCCTGGCCGTCAGAGTGGGTGCCGAGCTGGGAGTCTACAGGGGTGAGCTGGTATCCGGCGATGAGAGGCCACACGGCGGCGTGGCTGTATTTATTCTCTGTGGGGTTGGGGGTGAGCAAGGCGGAATGTAGATCATGAAGAAAGGGCATACCGCGTGGGAACAGATCAAGGTAGGTGTATCCTACGAAGCCAGTTTCGTCCTTCGCGCCTTTCTCCCACACTGAGAACTGCTGCACCTCTGGAATGGTCCGATTCTCGCTTAACGCATATACACACCAGAACGCGTGACCGCCCACCTGGATGCCACACTTGCCCCTCGCACTTCCTGAACTCTACTCCCAGTAAATCCTGGTATATTTCCAATATCGACCCTACGACGGTATCGACCCGGAAGTACTCCTTGACGAGGGAGTCATCGAGGGAAAGCGTCTTCTCGACATACTTGCGATCGTAATATCTGGAGAGTATATTAGTCGATCACGGGGAAGCGAGGGGAAGGAAGCAAGAACCGATAATCCCAGAGATAAAACTCATTGTCGAACGGAAGTCCTTTTTCGAGGTGTTCTTCCTTCTTGAGCGCGAGGAGCACCTGGCGGTCTTTGATGCCCACGGGCTTCAGTTTTGCCAGGATGTCATCTAGGAACTATCACAGCGCAGAAAAAATCAGTAGCAGCGAAATTGAGCCCAGCACCACGCCATTGGGATAACATTTGATTAGAATTAACCCCACCTTGAACACTCCCTCCGCACTCCCCACCATTTTATCTTCCGTCACGAAATCGGCCCACGTCTTGTACCCCAGCAGGCTTGCAATCCTCCGGCGCAGCGCAAGCGCCTTTGTGAAGAGGGGCACATTGATGGCAAGACGGGCCTCAAAGGCCATGGAGGCGCGGCGACGGGTGGAGGGGTTGGTGGCGAATTTAAACTGGAGGATGCAGAGTAGGGGGGCGGCGAGAGTATGAGAGTGAATCGCCAGCCGTGGTCTAAGGAATCGCACGACGTACCACTGGTGTGATGTCCGGCGTCTTAAATGTAATCTCGTACAACTCTGGGGTATCCCCCGACGCGGGAATCTTTTTGTACCCGGACAGAACGTCTGTGGGCACACCGTCGAGCTCGGCAAGCGTGAATCTCACGGTGCCCTGTGTTTTTGCTGTCTGCAGTGCGCACGAAAGAGTTAATTCGCGAGAGTGCTCACGTTTTCCTCGTTGAAGTTCTTGGAGAACTCCAGACACGTTTGAGAGAGCTCTTTCTTGAGCTAAAACCAGCTCATCAACCCAGGCACACGCGAAGAAAAGGCTCGGTTAGCACCCACATCCATTAGCACGTTCCTCTCCGCCTCCGGCAACGCCAACCCCGCCCTCTTCCCATCCAATATCATCTTCTCCACGAGCCGTTTTTCCTCGGCCTCAAGTTTCACGCCCTCCTCCTCCGCCCTCTCCACGGCCTCCGCCGCGCCCTTCACGGCAGCGTAGACATCCACCCGCATCGATGCCTCTACGCCGAAGTCACGGAGCATCACCTCCGCCTCATTGCTGGCATCTCGCAGGGCCTTGTCGACGGCGACGTTTTGATAGAATGATAGCGGCTCGGTGATCGACTCGAGACGGGCTTCGGCGGCGGCGAGGGGGAGCATGACGGAGGCGAAGGAGAGAGAGGAGGGATCGAGGGACGCGATCTTGTCATGGAGGGTGCGGGTGGATTCAATGGCGGCGGTTGTGAGGGAGAGTATAGAGGAAGGGGTGTGGGACCATGTTGGGGGAGGTTGAGGGGGTGTCAAGACTGCGGGATGGTGCATTAGATCACATGGACGTGCGTGGTACCAGCACGGTCAGGTCATCATACAACCACCCGTCACGATTACGCTACGCAGTGGCACCCGTCGCACCACATAAAAGAGAAAAACAGCCAGCGCATAATAAGTAAAACGCACCAGGCTTAGACTCAGGCATGGTTCCAAAAGATCCAAAGGACACTGAAGCGAACGGCCGGGTAGCGTGACGGCTGGGAAACGTATACGTAGAGTGGTATATACGGTTGGTAGCCTTGTATGTAGAGTGTATGAAAGGGACGGATACAGCGACACCCAAGACGAGGAGTGCACGACGAGGGCTGATTGGGGATCTGCGAAAGAGATTGGGAGTACGAGACGGGGGGCGGGCAATGGTGCGGGCGATGATGCTAGGCTTCAGTGCGGGACTGGGGAGCATGCGCGCGGGGGCTAAGTCACGCAGCGGCGTGAACACGAACTCGCAGTCAAACTGGGTGCGATGAACGTTTGGATAAAATCACAATAATAGCTATACGGTATCTGTATCTACCACTTTCCACGTCGTGCGGCTTGTTTTCTCGCCCAAGTACCTTTCCCCCTTTCGCCGCGCACGCCCTGAAGATCCAGGAACTTTTTCTTAGCATATCGCTTCGCCTCAGCATCATCGACAAGCTCATCAACTATGGTTCGCTTCCGCTGAGCCCTTGGAAGATTGTCCGCACTAGGTGTGCCAAATGGCGTTGGTGAAGGGAGGATAGTGCCAATCTGTGATGGGAATTTAAAAAAAGGATTCGCACATGAAAGCAGGATAAGACTTACCGCGAAATGCTTTGGTAGACCTTTGATCCCTTTCGCTTCGCCTTCCTCCTTACGGTAGAAACGCTTTGGGTCCAATGAATTGCGGAGTCGAAGGGCCTCGACTTCACGATGTAGTCTCGGTAAATCTGCGGCTGCGGGGGCTGGTAGATCATACCAGTCTGGGCCCGCCGTTGCTCTCCTTTGCTGTTCAGTACTTGGTTCAGAAAGGCACCAAGGGTCGCGTCACATGGGACACTTACCTCTTTCTTCTGCCGTTTGGTCATTAGTTTACCATCTTTGTTTAACTCCGGAGGAGGAGGTGGAGCGGAAGGTTGGGATGGTGCAGAAAGATTTATGGTTTCGGCTTCAAGATCGTGAAGGAGCGAAGACGGTTCTGCCCGAGAAGACCCAAGGTTGAAATATGGACGAGGAAGTGACGGCCCAGGGTCCAAGCGAGGAAGTGGTCTGGGTTCAAGTATTCATGAAGCGCTGCTCTAGGGCGAGTTGCATACGCACGTCTGGTCCTCATCCTCGTCTAATCGAATCACTTCCTCTTCTACATTGCGCCTAGCTCGAGTTTTGTTCGCTGCGGCAGCCTTGGCCTTTGCGAGAAGAGATTCGAGGTATTCTGGTGTGGTGGAGTCTGAGTCGCTCTCGTCAACAAACTCAGTAATCATCGGTTCTAAGAATGAAACGGGCTCGGTGGGCCGTTGTGGGCGGACTTATATCAAGCCGCGATGTCGGCTTATCAGTCCTTACTCCAATACTGCTAACCGTAGAGGGCTTGCCTGGCCCGCGAAGCACATCGCCTTGACTGTCACACCTTCTTTTTAGGCAGGCCCCAAACGGCACAAGGGCATTGCCATAACACGAGGTAGCAGCCCTGGACTGTCAATATTTCCACCGTAAGTAACCATCGACTCGACGCAATGGCTGAAGCTCTGGCAGGTCTGGCAGTAGCAGGCAAGTCGGCTGTATTTATCTTCCTTCTAACTGCGATGCTCATCAACCCACTCAGCGAGTGTCATCGCCGTCGTCCGGACCACCGAAGATGTTATCACCAAATGCTCCGCGTATCGAATTGCATACAGGAATGCGTCCAAGGATATGACCAGACTCAGCGACCAAGTCTCCGGACTACAGGGGGTCCTTCTTGACCTCCACAAGCTCACAGTGGCTGAGGAATCCCAGACGTTCTCTCGATTGCCGACTTTGATGACCGCGCTCGAGATATCGCATGGCGATCAAACGACAGGCGGGATCCCTGAGGTGAGGAAGAGCGAGGACGACGCACGACCCGGCTATGGGCTCACTGAATCCATGCCAAGTGAGCGTACGGGTCTTATAAAACGCCTATTGAAGAACTTCAAGCGCCACGGAGGCAAGAACATGATAGACAGCCAGTGTGAACGCCCAGATGGCATACCCTCCCCCAATGCGACAACGGGTGATTCCTTAACAGCCGAAGGCGAAAACACAGCAGGGAATGCCTCGGAAATCAAAGATGATCACATGAACTTACCTCGGGTTCTCAGGGATTGTCACGTCCAGCTGCAGAGCCTTTCGAAGAAGTTAGAAACGAAGATTGTACGCGCATCTCGCAAAGAAGCGCTGGTGTATGCATTCAAGCAAGGCGAGGTTAACAAGATTCTCGACAGCCTGCTAAAGTTCCAGCAGCAGCTTGTTGTGGCCTTATCCATTGACCAAGCGTGCGTTCAAATCCCTACCCTCGATGGCCAATGATCCCTTATCATGCGGACAGACGTTTGGTGCTGGAGGTGCATGACAACCAACGTCGTCAGGATATCTACAAGTGGCTGGCAGCTCCTGATTACGAGTCGAAACATTTGAATGCCGCTGGGGAGTGGGAGGAACACACCGGCTCGTGGTTTTTGCAGGGAGAAAGCTTCCAGGAATGGAAAAGCCAGCCCAAGTCGTTCCTATGGCTTCACGGCAAAGGTACGTTCTCTACTTGTCTGATGATCGCCGCTGATAAGCACACACAGCTGGCGCGGGGAAGACTATCTTATGGTAAACAATTCAAATTTCTTCGGATATCTAGGTACCATGCTGACGAACTCGTTCACCAAGTTCTACCATCATAAGAGAAGTCTCTCATCAATGCATATCAGACCCCTCACTCGCAGTCGCATTCTTTTATTTCGATTTTCGCAGCAAGGGTATAGAACCAACCAGCCTCCTTCGTGCTTTGATCAAACAGCTGTCCTTGAAAAGCACCAAGACCCCTGCCACGACCTTCAACTACCTGGCCCAACTATTTGACAAAAAGAATGGTCAAGAATCGCCATCTCTGGAGGAGCTCAAGTCAACGCTTAAGTCCATCATTGGCACTTTCCAGAAGAACGTGTACATTATCTTCGATGCCCTCGATGAATGTCCCGACCGACATCCATTTCTGAAACTGATCAAAGAAATCCACGGATGGAACCTTGACACATTACGCCTTCTAGCAACGAGTCGATACGAGCAAGACATCGAGAAGACGCTGCGGGACTTGGTTTCACATCAGGTATTTATGGACGAAGGTCTCGTCGACAGCGACATCCGAGTCTATGTGTCCAGGGCACTTACGAATGATAACAAGCTCAGTAAATACTCGGCAGAGAAGAAGGAAAAAATCAAAACTACGTTGAGTGACGGTGCGCATGGAATGTATGTAGCCTCTTCACCTTTCCGAAGATCGTTGCCAACTGGGCTGCCAGGTTTCGATGGGTTGTTTGTCAGCTGGATGCCCTACGAAAGTGCCGATCTCCACACGAGCTCAAGAAGGCACTCACGAGTCTACCAAAGACCCTATACGAGACCTACGATAGGATTCTCCTGGACATCGATGAGGGTAATAGAGACTATGCCCTGAAACTGTTGCAATGGCTCGCTTTCTCAGTCGACAAGGTTTCACTCCGCGAGGCTGTGGAGGTGCTTGCCACAATTCCTGATGGCAAAAATGGACCGCTATTTGATCCTGATCGGCGCTTTGACGATCCACGGGATATCCTGACCCTGTGTTCCAGCCTGATCACAATTACAGACCTAGACGAACTGCCCTATTATTACCCAGGTTACTTCAAGGACGACCAGGGAAAGATCACCGAACTCACACTAGCCCATTTCTCCGTCCGTGAATACTTGGTCTCGGAATCTCTCCGTACCCACAGGAAGTTGTCATTCTATCACTGCGACACGAAACTGGCTAATACGTTCATTGCTAAGACATGCCTGACCTACTTACTGCAATTCAACCAGCATAGCATAAGCCGAGATATACGGATGTTACATCCATTATGTTCATATGCGGCGAAATACTGGATTCGCCATACTCAACCAGATAACGATGATGACCCGACTTTGCGCCGGCTAATCACGGATCATCTACAACCCGAGAGTACAGTGTACTCGACTTGGCTAGAGCTTTGTTACCCACATTGGTATTTGAGGAATCGTGCTCTTATCTATTACATGTCAGAGGCTGGCCTAACAATAGTATCCCGGGAACTTCTAGAGAATGGAGCGGACATCAATGCGCAAGGCGGCGAGTATGGCAATGCGCTCCAGGCGGCATCGTTCAGCGGACATCAACCTACAATTGAGCTGCTCCTGGAGAAGGGAGCAGATGTAAATGCGCAAGGCGGCAACTATGGCAACGCGCTCCAGGCGGCATTGTCACAGGGTCATCATACCATTATGCAGCTGCTCCTGGAGAAAGGCGCAGATGTCAATGTGCAAGGTGGTGAGTATGGCAATGCGCTGCAGGCTGCATCATTCAGTGGACATCATCCCACAAATGAGCTGCTTCTTGAGAAGGGAGCAGATGTAAATGTGCAAGGTGGCAGGTATGGCAATGCACTCCAGGCAGCATCATTCAGTGGACATCATCCCATTGTACAGCTGCTCCTTGAGAAGGGAGCAGATGTAAATGTGGAAGGTGGCCAGTATGGCAATGCGCTCCAGGCGGCATCGTCAAAAGGTCATCATGCCACAATTAAGCTGCTCCTGGAGAAGGGAGCAGACATCAACGGGCAAGGTGGCCTGTATGGCAGTGCGCTCCAGGGAGCATCGTCGAGGGGTCATCGTGCAATTGTTGAGCTGCTCCTGGAGAAGGGAGCAGAGGTCAATGTGCAAGGTGGCAGGCATGGTAATGCGCTCCAGGCGGCATCGGTAATTGGTCATCATCCCATTTGTGAGTTGCTCCTGGAGGAGGGAGCAGACGTCAATGCGCAAGGCGGCCAGTATTGCAATGCGCTCCAGGCAGCATTGTCAAGGGGTCATCATGCCATTGTTCAGCTGCTCCTGGGGAAGGGAGCAGGCATCAATGCACAAGGTGGTGAGTATGGCAATGCGCTCCAGGCAGCATCATCAAGGGGTCATCATTCCATTGCTCAGCTGCTCCTGGAGAAGGGAGCAGACATCAATGTGCAAGGTGGCCAGTATGGCAATGTGCTCCAGGTGGCATCATTACGGGGTCATCATGCTATAGTTCAACTGCTCCTGGAGAAGGGAGCAGACATCAATTCACAAGACGGCCAGTATGGCAATGCACTCCAGGCAGCATCGTCAGGGGGTCATCATGCTATTGTTCAGCTGCTCTTAGAGAGGGGAGCAGATGTCAATGCACAAGGTGGCCAGTATGGCAATGCGCTCCAGTCAGCATCATCAAGGGATCATCATTCCATTGCTCAGCTGCTCCTAGAGAAGGGAGCAGATGTCAATGTGCAAGGTGGTAGGTATGGCAATGCACTTGAGGCGGCATCGTCAATGGGTCATCATGCCATTATTCAGCTGTTCCTGGACAAGGGAGCAGATGTCAATGTGCAAGGTGGCTGGTATGGCAATGCACTCCAGGCAGCATCGTCAATGGGCCATCATTCCATTGTTCAGCTGCTCCTGGACAAGGGAGCAGATGTCAATGCACAAGGTGGCCAGTATGGCAATGCACTCCAGGCAGCATCATCAAGGGATCATCATGCCATTGTTCAGCTGCTCCTCGAGAAGGGAGCAGATGTAAATGCGCAAGGCGGCCAGTATGGCAATGCGCTCCAGGTGGCATCATTACAGGGTCATCATGCTATAGTTCAACTGCTCCTGGAGAAGGGGGCAGACATCAATATGCAAAGTGGCAGGTATGGCAATGCGCTCCAGGCAGCATCATCAAGGGATCATCATGCCATTGTTCAGCTGCTCCTGGAGAAGGGAGCAGATGTCAATGTGCAAGGCGGTGAGTATGGCAATGTACTTTAGATGGCATCATCAGAGGGTCATCATGCAATTGTTCAACTGCTCCTGGACCAGGGAGCAGACATTAATGTGCATGGGGGTGAGTACAGCAATATGCTCCAGGCTGCATCATTAAAGGGTCATTATGGGGTTGTCAACTGCTGGTAAGCAATGGAGTGGGCAAAGACTAGGAACATACATTGCCATCAGATGGTGCATATAGTGTAACTGTAACACCCTTGATCCTGAGCCCTGATGAATTTGACTTTGTGATTGAAAAGTAATGTCTGTGTGAGACTAATTCCACTTACATCCATTTGGAGAGTCTCCACATTTCTCACTAAGTGGCCATGGATACAACAGCAAGAATGGGATTGCTTAAGCCTACGTAACTACAGGATAGGATTTGCATTCGGTGATAGTACTACTTTGCAACCACAATTTTGACTTGTCAAGAATTTCTGACAATCTCAACTTTCATTGCACAGTATTTTTGTAAGGAAGTAGATTCCCAGGGGGGGGGGGGTCCACAAGACCCCGCTGTATAGTAGTGCATGGGAACTGCCCGGCAGTTCCCCAGCTTAACTTACCTTGTAAACCGTCACTACGTAGCATCAGAATCCCACAGCTTGGTCAATCTCTGCTGCTCTTGTGATACCCACAAGGCTCTAAGTTTACTCCTTTACACTTTTTTGAGATTCCATTGGCTGTTTGCCCAGCAAACAGCTGGACTGTGTTTTGGGCAGCATCTTGAAAAAGACTGCTACTCTGATGGCTTCACCGTCGAAAACTGTTGCTGCGATGTCATCATCGCAGGAACGCCTTGCGACAGACCGCGAGGAGAGCCGGCAACGGCTCTGTAGGTTCAGAGCGTTGGAGGACAGGATGGCTGAGTTGTGCCGCGTCTTACGCAACCTACGGCACAACTCACCCAACGACGACGACGTGGCCAAACCGCTGTGGAGCACGCCCGCACCAGCACCCACGCGAGTCAAACTGAATGGGGACACGCCTTCGCTGAAGGAAGGCGTAGAACCGGTCGCGCAAAAACGACCGGTCGCGCAGCCGGCCAGCCCAATGCCATGGCCTGGCTGCAACGAGGTTCCCCCATGGCGCATCCATGCCCCACGACATCCCCAGGCTCCCCAGGGACAGGCCAGCCACACTGGGCATGACACGTGATGTGACACGCCCGTCGACGCCGCCTCCACCATCCCCATCGCGCATCCGCGCTCCAGGCCGCCCCAGACAGCTGCGGACGATGGCACACACCACCTGGTGTGTGCATCCACCTTGTGGAATGCCCAGGAGCACCCCAGGATCACTGGGAACCCGCGTAAGCCGCCGTCAGCGCGCAGCGTCATCCGCGCACCCCAGCTGCCGCCCCGGCCGCCCTGCTCGGTCCCAGCCAGTGGGGACGGTGGTGCACGCTCCTTAGAGTGTGCATCCACCTCTGGGGACCGTCCAGAGGTCCCCAGAGCCGGCCAGAGGTCACGCACGCCGCGCCCAGTGCGCAACAACACCCGCGTGCCCCAGGACCCGTCCCGGCGGCCCAGCTCGCTTCCAGCGAGCGGGAACGGTGGTGCACGCTCTGTAGAGCGTGCATCCACCTCTGGGGACCCTCCAGGGGTCCCCAGAGCCAGCCAGATGTCGTGCCCGGCGCGCAACGACATCCACACGCCCCGGCTGCCCCGCTCGTTCCCAGTGAGCGGGAACGGTGCTGCACGTCCCAAAGGACGTGCACCCACCGCTGGGAGCCCTCAAGGGGCCCCCAGAGGCCGCCGGGCACCGCGCGCGCAGCGCCGCTCTGCCCGCCCTCACTTGTGGCCGCATGCAGGGCTGCCCTCGTCAGCGGCGGGTGCCACGCAGCGCACTGGGTCCCCAGCAGACACCCAGGCTGCTGGGGCTCCCTGCCGTGTGCCAGGGTCGGCCCACCGCTGTCCGCGTTCATGGGCGGGCCCAGAGGCGGTCCTGGCCGCCCTGCTCTCTCCTATCAAGGAGGGAGCATGCGGCACGCCCCTTGGGGCGTGCATCCGCATCTGGGGACGCACCAAAGGTCCCCAGAAGCTCCCGGTTGTGGCATATGTCGCAACCACCGCATTGCCAGCCCCCTGCAGAGCGACCGCCATTCAGGGTGGCCCCTGGGCAATGCAGCAAGCCCCCAGCTATCATGAAGATCGGCAAGGAACTCCACCAAGCTGAGGAGATCAGGCTGCGAGATGTGGCCACGCTGGAGAACGTCCAGACGGCCCTCTTCCCATGCGGGGAATGCGAAGCGCCACGTCAAAGTGCATGACAGTCCGCAGCTAGCGAACGTGGCCACGACGCGGAAGACCTGTGACGAAAGGAACTGGACAGGCAGCGAATGCCGCCGCCAGCCGTCCCTGTCGAACAGGATGTGAGGTTCAGAAATGAACCCCAAGAGCAACCGGCTGCCCCCATGGACAGCCACAAGATGATCCAACAGATCGTCAGAAAGCTGTGCCTCTGCCTGCATCACATGCTTGGCGTGCACACAAATGCACATCTGTTGTGTCCAGGTCCATGGACACAATGCCCAGCGGCTGTATGCAGCCGCTGGCCCGTTCGGCCATGAAGCAGTCAAGTATTGACCGCTTCGGTAATTTCATTGTGTAGGGCTCCTCCGAGTCCTACAGGTGACATCGTGTTACAAAGCGGTCAATTATTGACCGCTTGGTTATTCCTTGCATAGGGCCCTGCCGGGTCCTATGGCTGCATAACTGCTATCCTTCGCAGTTAGGCACCAATGATGCCTAGATCATTGGCTGTTCAGTTCCCCACAGACATCACCTGTCTGTGGGTTTGAGAGCATTCAAGTTGTTCTCAACCGTGGGTTTTGGTTCAGAGGGGGGAGAAACATGCCCCCAAACCAACCAACCACCCACTACAACCTGGGAGTGCCAGCGAAGCCGGCACAACCACTGGTGTTCAGAATGCTGAACACCAGAACAGGTGTGTTGGCACTGTGCCAACACATCTGCCATGATGCCATAGCATGGCATCATGCTGTTCATGTCAGATCTGAGATATCAGATCCGCTGGTATTCCGATGTACATCGGAATAGCCTGATCCATACACCCATCCCTTTCTCAAGGTCAAAGGGGTGCTTCTTTTGGCTCACCCGGTGGGTTCATTCTAGAAGGGGAGGGTGTAAGGAAGTAGATTCCCAGGGGGGGGGGGGTCCACAAGACCCCGCTGTATAGTAGTGCGTGGGAACTGCCCGGCAGTTCCCCAGCTTAACTTACCTTGTAAACCGTCACTACGTAGCATCAGAATCCCACAGCTTGGTCGATCTCTGCTGCTCTTGTGATACCCACAAGGCTCTAAGTTTACTCCTTTACAATTTTGAAGGTGGGTGGGAGAGACAAATACGTAACATTGCCTTCAGGTATGGAGGAGCCAAGGAGAGAAGGGTGTGATTACCAATCACCCCTTCTGTCTTAGCTAGTCAGGTTTGAACTTGTCACATGTTCGTTATGTAAGTTCAACCGTACAGCTAGCTATCCTAGATAGGGAGGGGAGACTATGAGAATGATATGACACAATGGGCTGGGGTGAGCCGTGTTTGGCTCAGCCTCCTGCACAAGATCAATGGGGCCTAGACCTCACCACTGATCAGTTCCCCCAGATAATGGACAGTTGGCCCATTGCTCGACTCGCCCAGAGGATACTAGAAAATCATTGCGTGACAGGGAGGAAATCATTACACAAGAAGCTGTTGTTTGAAGGCTGACATGGTAGTGAGGATGCTCGTATGTGATTGGAAGCTAAACCCGATGAAGAGGGGAAGAATCTCCTCGCAGCGGCGCCAGTAGGTAAGTGTCATGACTCGTTTATTTCTTGTGTCCAGTAACTCCATCCTCCCTTTCGTCACCCCACTTCTATGTTCGCTCCGTTTGCTGTTCGTGAAATTCACTGAACAGTTATTCGCTACTCGCATCATTCACCAGCAGGCACGCCATCAAACACGATTGACATCCTTTACCTGGCTTGATCGTTCATCACTGGTCTCATCATCTTCTCGACCCAAACCCCTTTGGGGGTTCCTATGGCCGGAATGCATTCGTGGGATGTCTGTAAAGATGTCTATCTTAAGCCTTAGGTCACAAGAGCACGACAGAACTTGACCAATGTGTGGTATTCTGATGCTACGTAGTGACAGTGTAAGGGTAAGATGCGATGGGGACCGCTAGCCGGTTCCCACGCATAAACTATACAGTGGGTCCCTAAGGGGCCCACTGGGATTATGTAATATCTAATGTACATGTAGATACACGGGTTATTTACACCCTCCCCCTCTATAGATAACTATAGGGGCTAACTACTACTCATAGAGGTCGTCTATGAGGGAGTCCTCTAGAGTGGCCGATATGATGACGTCATCGTCGTACGGGGCCGGTGGAGCACGTGACTCCTCCGGGGGCACCTCCGCGTCATTGGTGGTGATTGGGTGAGGCTGGTCGGCCTCACCACTAGCGGCGGTCTCCGCTTGGGTGCTGGGGCCCGTGTCCTCGCGGAGCATGGCCTCAATGGCCGGGTCCTCAGTTTGAGGAGGGGGCCGGAAGCGCGCCAGCTCTCGGTCGAGCTGGGCATGAGTGAGGGGTTGCGGCACCGTGGCCCTCACGTGGCTGGTCTCGATGACCTTTTGTTGGCCCTCGCGGGCGGCGGCACTGAATGCCGCGCCAGTGATGCTGTGTTGAACATAATGTTCAATGCGCGCCACTCGCTCGCGAGTGACTCCCGCGCAGCAGGCCAACCATCTCGCGATCTCCGCGAGTGGGATGTCGGGGCCGGCTCGGCCCTCCACAGGGAATGGGCCCGTGATTGAGAGCCGCAGGGTGGTGCTCTGAGGCGTCAGCACTTCCCTAGCGTCGACGAGGCTCGACCATTGGTCTGTCGAGCCGAAGAGGTCGAGTAGCCTCACCCTGAGCGGTGATGCAACCCCTTTGACCCGGGGTGCAAGGGCCTTCAACCACATCCAGACGTCCATGTCGTCTAGGTTGAAGGTGCCGTCCGCGTTGTCACGGATGGCGGATGGGATCCCTTCAGGGTTGTGTATCCAACCCTTCAGGATGGCCGCGATGTCGTGCGGGGTACCGCCCGTTATCACGAGACAATCCCTTTTGGGATTGCGAGCGCGTCGTTCGCGCTCGATGCGTTTGAATACGCCGATCATCTCGCGTGTACGCGCGAGCTGCGGTGTTTCTTTTGCCCACGCTATGAGTTCGACGAAGCGTGGGTCGTCGAGTGGGCAGACGTCGTACCATTGAGTACGATGCTGTTGGGCCTTTCCTACCGGCCGTGGTAGGAGGCCCGTCTCGGAGATCGGTGGGTCTCCGAGTGGTATGATCACCTGGGTAGGGAGGGTGAACTGTCCCCGCCGGTGGGGGCAGGGCCACGCCAGGCCCGATGTACTGGGCCTCGATCTGCGCTACCCGCCACTGAAGGGCGGGGTCGTTGATGGTGTGTGACGGTGACGCCACTAGGTAAGTGCTAATCGTGCTTTCCTTCGCAATGGCTAGCCCATTGACGGTGTGGGGGGAGCTGCGCAATTTCTTGCGCTTTTTCTTTGGCTGCTCTGCCAGCCGCTGTGCCCGTTTGGGGTCGTACGTCTTCCAGACGGATGAGTCGGACTCCCATCCATCTGGGACGCCGTACGCAGAGTCGGAAGGTGTGCTCTGCCCTTCCGTTGTTGTCATCGTTGGGGTCGGGGCCGACAATCGGGACGCTAGCCCCGATGTTGCGCGCGCCGGCAACGGCGCCGTCGCGCGAGGTGATGATGGCCCGGCCACTGGGTCCGTGGCAGGGTCATGTCACGGCCTTTTTGAGGCAGCGTGGACCAGGGTAACCTGGAGCTGGGCTGCACTCAGCTGTTGCTCCAGTTCCTTAATCCTTGCGCGCTCGGTTGCGAGCGTGTCGTCGCGGTCTTCGATCGTGCGTTCTAGCTCCTTGACCTCCTTTTTAAGGTCATGGATGTCCCGGAGGGGCTCCTCCCGCGCGTCACACGTGATGCCCCGTGGGAGCCATCCCCAGGCTGCATCGATGGCGTCGCCAATGTCTTCATCCCGCAATTTGACCTTGCGGGTGCCGGTTGTGGCCCTAAGGTGCGCGGCGTAGTCCGCGCATGTTGCACAATCGTCCGGGTGGACGATGGCGAGGGCGTCCTCCCAGCCCACGATCATCCAGTGCTCCTGGTCTATTGGAGCACGGAGAATGTCTGCGGCCCCTTGTCTTGGGGCCAATGTTCGCGTTGTGGACGTTGACGGGTCAACGTCCATCCCATCTTTGGGGGGCATCATCTTTGTGGGTAGATGATGGTGGTTGCTTCCAAGAAGAGATGCGCCCTCGGAAAGATCCAAGGCGAAAATTTAACCGCGCCGTGGCCGGCACGTCACGTGGTCTGCACATGACAGACGCGTCTAGCAGCGTCTGGGGAGGTCGCGTGGCTTGCCCACCCCCCGAAGCTCTAGATAGCTATCTAGGGCTTCAAGGTCCTTGCAGGACGACATGGGTTCCCATGTCACGTCGCCTAGTGTCCAACGGACCTGGAATTCCAGGTCCGTGAGTTTATCCATCGATGTGTGATAATCTCGTCGACGAGCCACTCCTCGTCGTCATTTGCTCCGAAGTCATAAAATGACTTAGCCTCACGACGAGGGAACAATTTGTCTTTGTTAGCCTCGTATCGCCGCACGAGGCTGGAATGGAAGACCGGTGAAATGCAACGGCTTTTCAGTTCGTTGGGAAGATTGAGGGTCACCGTCGAGGCGTCGTTGTGAGCCTCGACAACGCGGTACGGTCCGATGTACCGCGGGACTAGCTTTCTGGCTCTTCCTTTCGGGAGAGTTAGGTTTTGTGTCGAAAGGTAGACGCGGTCGTTGGCCGCGTACCTGTCGCTCGCCATACGTTTCTTATTTGCATGGAACGTTTGCGTCACTCGATGCTCTATGATTGCATCGTGTGCCGCCATCAGGTTCCATTTTGCCTGATGTGCGAACCGGGCCACCCCTTGAACGGGGTGTCCGCGACTATGGGGAGGTCTATCCGTGGCATATAGCCGTGGTTCAGCTCGAAAGGTGCGAATCCTGTGGTCACGCTGATGTTGCTGTTGAGGGCGACCTCAACCATTGGGCATTTCATGCCCAATCCTTCTGATCGTCTCTGACGACCGCGCGCAATATCTGGCCGATTGAGCGGTTTGCCCGCTCGGTTGCTCCATCCGTTTGTGGATGGAAGGCAGTTGACATGAGGAGCTTAGTCCCCATGAGTCGCTGGAGTTCACGCCAGAAGATCGACGTGAACTTTGAGTCTCTGTCCGAGACGATGGAGTCGGGAACTCCATGTAGTCGGATGACCTCCTTCAGAAACAGCCAGGCTACTCCCTTGGCTGACACACTCGTCATGGTTGGTACGAGGTGTACGAGCGACGTTAGTCGGTCGATGACTACCATCAGGTAGTCACAGTCGTTGGATTTGGGCAGGGGCCCCATGAAGTCGATGCCAATCGACTGCCACGGCCTATCTGGAATGGGTAGGCTGTGTAGTAGGCCTTTGGGCCGTTGTGGCCCGGTTTTCGTCATCTGACACCTCGCGCACGATGTGCAGAACGCTTCTATGTCTGGGTTCATGCCCGGCCACCAATATGCTCTTCGAACATAGTTCGAAGTCTTCAGATGGCCTAGTGGCCGACTATCTGATGTGCCCGATCGATGATAATTTCGATCAGCTTCCTTCCCCCTTGAAGAACAGAGCGGGGGACGGCAATGACGTCTCTCTTGAGCTGATTCTTAGTCCAGATCAGCCGTCCCGGATCCCGAATCTCGGGTGCGCGTCCGGGTGCGCCATGATCTTTGTGAACATGGTGTCCCTATGGTAGCGTCTCGTAGGACCTTAGACAGGTCTACGCCTTGCTCGACGATCCGGCGCAGGGGTGCGCCGTCATTCCCTGCGGCGATGGCTCTGACTCATTGTCGTCGTCGCGGGACGCGGCGACGTTCGCGGGCTCTGGCGAGCCCTCGTTTAATGCGGCGGCTTCCGTTACTCTCGCCTCTGTCTTCTCAGCGAGGCGTTTAGAGCGTCTTGTCGCCGCTGTCGCAGCTCGACATACCGGTCGGTGGGCAATAACTCACCGTCCGGGTCTAAACGCGCTCCGCGTTCACAAAGACGTGGTCCGGGTGATTGTCATCACTCGTGTCGCTCTCGTAGTAGCGTGACAGGCAGTCCGCTACCTTGTTCTCTACACCGTCTACATGAACGGTGTTGAAATTGAACCGGGATAGAAACTCCCACCATCTGACCTGTCGGTCAGATAGGCTCTTTTGGGCTCGAAGTACTCGAGTCCCTTGTGGTCTGTGACGAGGGTGAACCTTCGCCCCAGCAGTTTGTCCTCCCATTTCATGAGAGCCTCGAGCACCGCAATCGTCTCGTGCTCGTGAGTCGGTAGTGTTGCTGAGCATCGCTGAACTTCTTTGACAAGAAGCCGGCAGGTCGACAAGTTTTCCAGTCAGGACCTTGGCCGTAGACCGCACCGGCGCTGGCTTTTGATCCGTCGGTGATCACCCAGATCAGCTCTGGGCACCTTGCGTCTACTGGACGCAGGAGCGGGGCCTTACAGGCCAACGCCTTAATGCTTTGCCAGCATTTGTCAAGCAGTGGTGTCCATTTGAATGGACGGTTATTACGTGCACAGCCCGATAGCGGGGTGGTATATGTGCTAACATCCGGCATGTAGTGTGCCAGATACTGTACCAGCCCGAGGAAACGCTGGACGTCGTTGAACGTCGGTGGCCTGCGCCACTTGCGGATGCGTTGCATCTTATCCTCGTCGGCATGTACCCCTCGGCCATCGATTATATGGCCGAGGCACTCCATTCGGATGGAGTAGAGGTCCACCTTTTTCTTGCTCAGAAAAGGTGATTCTTCCTCAGTCTGTCAAAGACGATGTAGAGGTGTTCTTCATGCTCTTGTATTGAGAGCAAGAATATGAAGATGTCATCCATGTATACATGGACGAAGCGACCTATGCAGTCGCGGAAAATGGCTGTCATCAGCCGTTGGAATGTTGATGGGGCGTTACAGTCCCCCATCTGTATCACCTGGCTCCTGAAGGTGCCGAGGATCGTGGCAAAGGCTGTCTTTGCTACGTGATCCGGATGGATCTGGATCTGCTCGTATGCTTCTGACATATCGAGTTTAGTTCGATATTGGCAGCGAGCCATGTCGCTGCGTATGATATCCTGATCCGGGAAGGGCGTGACGTCCTTCACCGTGTTTTCGTTCTGCTGGCGCAGATCGAAGACGGTTCTCAACGTACCGTTCTTCTTCGGCACACACAGCATGGGCACTGCCTGCTGCGCTACTGCCGGAATCCACCACTTTGCAGTGGTGTATCGTTCTATCTTTGCCGACAGTTCCTCTCGGAAGTGTTCAGGGCATTTCGGTAGTCAATACCGCATGTGCTTGTTGGGATCGATGAGGTTGATCTCATGGTTGATCTCCCGCAGTGGCGGGAGTTCTAATGGAATTCCACTGACTAGGTCAGTGATTCTTTCCATCCATTCCTCGCGGAGGCGAGGAAGTTCATCATCCGTGAGGATGTGGTAGTGGTTGGCTTAGAAGCCATTAGGTGCTGTTGGCGTCTATTAGGTCCGCGGCGCACGGGCCTGCTTTCCTCTTTCCCATCGCTTTCACTGTTAGGTGAGAGCGTCTCTCCCTACGACTGTAGGGTGAGTTCAAGGACGAGTCGTCTCGCGACTCGTCCTCCTGGATTCAATGAGCCAGGTTCGGCGTCGGCGCTTGGGTGATCCTGCTCACCCATGGCCCTTTGTCCTCGTTCTTTGATTCATCGTCATCGAATGAGACCTTGCCCGTGGGGATCACCTCGTTTCCCTTGCAGATCGTCCCTGGGCTCGAGAAGTCCAGGGTTATGCTGAATCTCCTTAGGAATGGTGTCCCTAAGATCGCGTCGTAATATTCGACGTTTGCTACGTCGAAGTATTCGTCGTATGTCCCACGACCACACTTGATGGTCGTGTTCGTTCCATAGTTGATCGTGGAACGGCTGCCTATGCAGGCTAGCTGCAGCGCGATTGGTTGCTCCAGGGAGAATGTCTTCATTCCTGTAGCTCGCGTGAATTCGGGGGACAGCAGTACCCCTTCACTGCCGCTATCTAGCAGGCAGTGGGCTTTTACGCCGTTTATTTCCCAGTACCCCGATAGGGTACGGTTCTCACTACGCAGACGCTTTGGCCGCGTTCTGTGTTTGCTTCGGTGGTGATACACCGGCTCGGCTGCCTTGTCTGGTGTGACCGATGTGCGTGCCACCATGACTTTCATGGCGGTTTCGTCTTCCAGTGCGAATCTGATCGCGCTGGACCTGTAGGCGGTGTCCTCCACCTCTTCGTCCCATTCATAGTATTGGGATGGCTCAGGGTCCCACTCTTCAGCGGGCGTGTCTCCGTTATCCGGAGTGTCGTTGGGTTGGGGACCACCCTCCCCCTCTTCATCAATCTGTTGAAGAGAGTTTTGACCGAGATCCGTCTCCGGATCCTCGGCTTCACCGTCGTGCCTCACGGCCGCTGTCCTCATACCAGAGCTAGGCCGGGGGCACTCTGCCTTCTTGTGGCCGGGTTGGCTGCATTCAAAGCATGTGGTGCTGCTTTGGCTGCCGCTGGGCCTGTTGTTGGGCTGGCCCGACGTTTTCGTCGGTGGGGCAGGTCGTGGGGACGATCCTGACACTTGAGGCTGTTTAGCTTCAGGCGGGCGTCCAGCTTGTGCTGGGCGTGAGGGCGGTAGCCGTTGTCCTGTTCCGCTTCTCGTGAACAGGCTGGGCCTGGTCAGGCCCGTTTGTGTCAACGGCTTGCTCCCTGTGAGCCGGGCGGCGCTTGCCGTTGCTGCTGCGCTTTCTGCGCAGCGCATCCCCATGTTGTATCGGGATGCCTCCTCGATCATCCGGGCCGTCTCGAAGAGTTGCTCTATTGAGCTGCTCTCAGCATTATAGCCCTTTTTGAGGACCTCATTGCGCAGCGTTTCGCGTAGCGCCGAGATGAACCGTCTCCGGAACGTGTACTCTGTTATTTTGTTATTTTGTTGTTTCGTTGCCTTGCCAAAATGGGAAGGACCAGGAGGAGTCTGCGCATTAACTCGAGCGCAGGAGATGTAGGGAAAGGAACTTGAGAATAGTGAGGACACTGTTAACTCACTCAACCGGACTCAACAATGTGAGTGAATGGGCTAAAACCAATGATTTGTTGTAGCTAAAGTCCTAGCTACTTATACAGTGGTGAACAGGGGTAAACCCCTATGGAACATTGGATTAGGAGTGCATACATCACTAATGATGTCAATGATGATGCTGTGTGCCCCTAGGTGGATAATCCATTGATGATGATGTATGCCCCTAGGAAATAACCCTCTAGAATCCAATAACATACTCGTCTGGCGGCTGTATCATACATGCCGCGTATTTCGTGAGCTCGTTCAGCATCTCCTGAATGGTTTTCATGCCTTGCATGACCGCGTCGAACTTATTCGATGCGTGATGGTATGTCAGTGTGTGCAGGAACCTCTTTTGAAGGCCTTGCATCACAGATTCCAGCGTCCAGATGCAGACCTGGCGATCGAAGCGTTCAACGTTTCGAAGGAACCATTCCTGGGCTTCGCCGGTGAGGCGAGTGCCCACATAGCCGACCTGCATGTCGATGCTGGTTGGTCCTAGGAGGCAATTCATTTTCAGCCATCGTAGGATGGCTGCCACGAAGATTTCAAACTCTTCGAGGTCCGATCCCCCTGCATATGGCTCGGGGTGGGCCAATTTTACGCCGGCCTTCGCTAGCACAGACTTCTCCGGGTCTGTGTCCGCGGCGTCTGCCAACGCCACGCGTATCATCCGCGTGATCCCGTCATACGGCTCCATTGGTACGACGTTGGCCTGGTCAGGGATTCCCTGGCCTTCCGTTGGGGCCATGGATCGCTCCCGTGGTTGTGACGCCGCGCGGGGTAGGCTGTTATATGCCCTGACGGGCCCCGGGCCTGGATCGGGCTCGGGATCGGGAGCATTTTGTGCTCTTGGTTCCGGGGGCGTTTTGTGCCTGGTGTCCCCGGTCAGTCCCGCGTTGCGAATCCGTAGCCTGCTGTTGTAGGCTGCGCGTGCTTGTCGTGCGTCCTGTACGGCTTGCGTGAGCTGCTCATCGGGCAGCTGAGCGGTGTGGCTGTGGGCCACCGTCTCTTCGGCATTCTTTGCTAGTAGCTCGAGTGCCCGTGTGTGGCCACGCGCGGCTGCGGCTTCTTTACGCTGCCAGTGTGCGACTTCGAGCTCTAAGCTCTCGGTCGTCATTTCAGAGTCAGGCTCTGAGGCGACCTGATCCCTAACGATCTGTTGGATCGTTTTACGGCTGTCTGTTGGGCAGCCGGTTGCTCCTGAGGTTCGTTCCCGAACCTTACGTCCTGTTCGACCGGGACGGCTGGCGGCGGCATTCGCTGTTTGTCTCGCTCCTTTCGGCGCGCGTCGCGACTGCGTTCGTTAGCTGCGGACTGTCGCGAGCTCGGACGAGTTGCGTCGCATTCCCCGCGTGGGCGGAGTGCTTTCTGGACATCCTCCAGCGTGGCTGCGTCTTGCAGCCTGATCTCCTCCGCCTGGTGGAGTTCCTTGCCGATTGCCATTAGGGTGGCAGTGGCGTTGTCAAGCTGCGATGCAAGCTGATCGTGCTTGTGGCACGTCAGCGTGCTTCGGTGCAGCGCAGCCTGCACCTGTTTGTTCAGGGCCTCTGCCATCTCGTGGTCGATGGTGTGAGCCCTCGAGCTCTTGCGACTAGAGCTCGAGTATTCTGAGTCCTGACCATCGTCTGGGGCTCGTCTCTTTTGCCGTTGTCCTCCTTCAGGGACGATCGTTGTCGCTCTACTTCGTGAGCGTCGGTTTGAGTCGTGGCTTTGTGCCCGTCTCGACGTTGTTGCTCTACCGTCTGACGACGGCGAGACTTCTCTGCCCTTTCCTTTGTCCTCGGGCAGAGGGAGATGGGGGGGCGGTGCCGGCTCATCGCTCGGCGTCGTCTCTTCTTCGGCCACGCTCGACGAGACGTGGTCGGGGTTTTCCTCGTTCTCTACTGAGGGGACGAGGGCGGTGAGATCTACAATCTCTCCGTCTTCTATCGTCCTGGTCTCTTGGTCCAGGATAGCATCAGCCGTCGTGTCACTGGGCTGCGCCTGGGGTGTGGACCTCGAGCTCGTCGCTCGTGTCCATCTTCGACTGCGTGGAATCATCATGCTCGCAGCCGACAGTAGAGGGTCTACTGGAGGGTCTCAATGATGTTTAGTCGTCAATGCAGCGATCTTTTTCAAGATTGCTTCGAATCAACTATCAGTTGGTCGTGTGGCGATCAACTGCAGGATAGTTCAAAAAGATGTAAAGATATCTATCTTAAGCCTCAAGTCACAAGAGCACGACAGAACTTGACCAATGTGTGGTATTCTGATGCTACGTAGTGACAGTGTAAGGGTAAGATGCGATGGGGACCGCTAGCCGGTTCCCACGCATAAACTATAGGGCCCACTGGGATTATATAATAACTAATGTACATGTAGGTACATGGGTTATTTACACCGACCAGGTTCAGTCCGGAAGCGAATCCGATAGTATACCATCCGAGTCCAGTATAGCTACAAATCCAACGAGTAAACCTGTGATAGCGGGAAAAAAGGACGCTGCAAAGAGTGAGTTTCAAACACATATGTAATTGCGTGTTCTGACACAACAAAGGTATCACATTTCTCGTACCAGATGGCACTGACGCTGACGAGACTCGCACCCGGATTAATATAATGTCCCATACTTCGTTCTATACGGTCATTAACACCCTTCATGATGCAATCGGCTGTTCCGGTGTCAAATCGAAGCCGAAGTTGAAGTACAAGCTTACACGTGTTACCAAGGCAATGCTCATGCGGCTCCAGTCTGTCAAAGACTGGGAGGGCTTTACGGAGGAGATAGAAACTGTGCAAGGAAAGAAAAAAAAATCAAGCCTCTGTTGCTGTCGAGATTATTGTTCCTGACAACGTAAGTTCTTCTAGATTTTCATCCTCAGTTCTCTAACTATTGGTAAAGTACATGGAGTCACTCCGTCACACATTGGGTAAAGGGAAGAATGCTAACAAGAAGGGCACCGGCAAGGGACGTGGCGGCCACACATGGAAAGATATAAAAATTACCGACTTGAATGTGTCAGATGATGAAAGATCGGTCGTTTCTGATGATGACCACAGTCGAATGTCAGCCAAAGAACAAGGTGCCCTACAGGCATTGAAGGAAACTCTCAGGCCATGTGACCTGAGCACCTGCCACAACGAGCGCTGTAAGGTTGATAAGCAAGGTATGCACCGAGACATTAGTTGGAACCAGCTGAGAGCATGGACCGAGGCATTGGTAAGTTACCGTATATTCTATAGAGTGACAACGTCTGATTCATTTTTAGGCTGCTGGTACATATGGTGTTACATACAAAGTACCACCCAACAGCAAGCATTTTGAGGAGTTTCACGGCAACACGGCCAACACTGTGGCTAATGCAGGTACCGCCGAACCTACGAGAATAAGGGCAGGTCACGCTGTTCTTGGTAGTGACGGACCCTATCCAGTCATGGGGCAGATGGCAGGTCACACGGCGATTGGTAACAACAGGTCCTATCCACTTATGGGCCAGCCGCAGACACCACACCCTGCATGTTACCACCCATATGCACCACAATACGGCTACCATGACCCAATGCAGATGACGGAATAGCTATGGTGGTTTTGAAAAAAGGCCAGGGCGGCACAAGGTCACCTAGTCCAGCTACTGGCCCTTCAAGTGATGGCCCAGAAATCACGGCAGCTCACCCTTTCCCAACTGTTTCCGACTTCATTGATATGCTTACCATCCAGCCAGATGCGCAAGATCGCGATCTTGAGTTATTCAAGACGCAGTTCCAAAGCGAGCATGTTCACTACATTGATGAGCTGCGGGTCTCACAGCTGAGGAGTTCAAAGACCAATTTGGCTTTGTATGGGGAGATGCACGGTTCATTCACAAAGCGGCAGAGAAAGCCATTCACAGGGTAGACAAGGCGAGGAAAAACATGCGGTGGGCTAAGCATGCTAGACATGAGTAGCTTCACCGCGCTTCGCTCCAGATTACGGTCAACTGATATCTCAATGATATTCCAATGATATTCCAAAAATAAAACTGTTATCCAAATAACTCCATTGCAAGATTTGACTGCAAATATAATCAACATGTCATCTAAATGCCATCCCAGATGTCACTGCCACGCATCCCGAGCCTTCCTCTAATTAAAGCCTAATGCCACTGCACAGGCACCAAACTCGGCACCCCCACACCAACCCTCAGACCCACGGCAGGACCGACGCCGGGACGGACCCCAGGACCGTGAAAGCTCGCGACGGGGATGAGCGTGTTCACGCTGTGGTTCGGGTTCGTGTGTACGTGGGAGTGGGAAGGCGGGACCCCGCGGCCGGGTAGGCGTGCGCGTGCACCTGCTGCGTGGGCATGGGGGTGGGAAGGGGGGGCTGGCACATGCGAGTGCGATAGGGGATACGCGTCGGGCGCGGGTCGGGTCCCTGGGGGCGTGCAGGTTCACGAAGACGCGTGTATTTGCCCTCGCAGCGGCGGCGAGGTTTGGGGGGTCTGGGAGGGGGGCGGGCGGGTAAGGGCAAGGGCAAGGCTGCGGTGGCGGTGGTGTGCGCGGGTAAATATAAGGGAAGGCTTGCTGGTGTAGAGTTGGAGGTGGGGGGCGTGTGTGGCGCTGCGGGTGCGACTGCTGCGGCTGTTGCTGTTGGAGCAAAGGCGTGTGGACTACCGGCACGGTGGCCGTAAAGCTTGCCTGCGCGGGTGCTATTGATACTGCGATGGGTCCGCGGGGACGTTTCGGTTGAACTCTATCGATGGAATAATCGATGGAATAAGGAAGGACATTTGTTAAACCAGGTGATCGGTGCAGACGAATTTGGTTTGAGGCGGCAGGACATCAGCTGGTGTGATCTAGTTATGACGCTGTTCCGCATCCTTCCGTATGAGTTCATATAATCGCCTGACGTGAGTTGATGATGCGTGCGGAAGAAGCAAGTCCGTGAAGGCTGGCATTTCATGTATCGATGATTAGAGTATTTCGCGGGTACGCCGGACATGATCGCTGGACAGCTTGGTTTCCCGATGCCATTGTTAGTCAGGGTGCTGCGTATTGCCGGTCAAGTAATACGACTTCAATTGTCTCCTCGGGGTCTTCCGCGGAACCAGAATCTGATCAGCGTCAGCGTCTCTCTTCCGTAAACCCCCTACAAAAAATTTCACCCCCACGCCATCCTCTCTCTGCCCACCCGCATCCGCCCAAGTGCGCCCGCACAGAGCAACCCCTCCCCATGCCAGTCCTCTCACGTCATCACCCAGTCAGTCCTCCGCACCTCGCCGCCCTACGCTCCACCACCCAGCAGCGCACAGCGCAGCCACGGACGCCGCCTGTCAAGCCCTCATCGCCAGTCTTCCCCACCCAGGCAAGTCCACGACGGGCGTAGCATGCGCGGCCGTCGTCCACACGTGGTGAGGCAGAGCACCCCATCCCTCCACACTTCCTCGCCGACCCAGCCCTCCCCACGCACGTCGCCGCTCGACCATCTGCCACCCAGAACCCAGCAGTGGACAATGCAGCCGCAGACGCGACCTACCCCTCCGCCACCCAGCAGCATACGCGTACGTACAGACCCAGTCCTGCGGCAGGCTCAGACGCAGGCGCAGATGCAGCATGCCGGGGCCCGGCCGTCACGCCAAGCTGTGAGGCAGAGCACCCCGTCCATCTGCACCTCCTCGCCGACCTGTCAGAACCGTCCACACCAGGCGTAAGATCCCAATGTTGAAGACCCTGCACTAAGAAGGGGTGCCTGTTCTGGTTGGTTGAAAGAGATAAGAAGAAGGACAAGTCTGAAGTAGACAAGCCTCGAAGTAAGAGATTGAGAGAAGAGAGACGATAGAGTGAGCAAGGTATCCTCAAGTGCTTAAGGGCACAGGAGACAGCGTAACGTATATGATAACCAAACTAGCGAAATACATGGAGCAAGCTCTGGTATTTATCTACTTTGGAAAAGGGGGATGAGTCAGAAGACAATAGGAGGGATGAGTCACCATGAGTCAAAATGAGTCAGAGTGAGTCAGGTGATTATGAGAAGGAGTCAGAACAACAAGAAGGATGAGTAACAATGAGTCAGAGTGAGTCAGAGTGAGTCAGGTGATTATGAGAAGGAGTCAGAACAACAAGAGGGATGAGTCAGAATGAGTCAGAATGAGTCATGTGAGTTAAAAGAGGAGTCAGAACAATAAGGCTGGTATGGTACACAATAGGGGAACTGAGTCATAATGAGTCAACAAAAAAAAGAGCAAGTCATGAGGAACAATAGTGACTCATGGAGACTATAATGAGTCTTCCTTAACCCCTGAGCCAACCAACAATCCGGAACAGCACACGGCACTGGAGGTGATGGCTCAACTTGGGGTAAGATGTGATGGCAGTGGTCTGATGAGACAATTGGGGGAAAGGATTCCGTGTAAGCGCTCAGCGCAGTTGGTGAAATAAACCGGTTCATGACACGACCCAGTGCTGCCCACGCACGTCGCCGCTCCACCTTCTGGCACCCAGCACCCGGCAGTGGACAGCGCAGCCGCTGACGTGGCCTATCCCTCCTCCACCCAGCAGCATATGAATACGCACAGACCTGGTCCTGCGGCAGGCCCAGACGCAGATGCCGCACGCCCGGGCCCGGCCGTCGTCATGCGTTGAGGCAGAGCACCCCGTCCGTCTGTACCTCCTCGCTGACCCAGCGGCCCCCATGCAGGTCGCCACTCGACCCTCCGCCATCCAGCAATGGACAGCGCAGCTGTGGACACCACCTACCCCTCCACCACCCAGCAGCATACGCATACGCACAGGCCTGGACCTGCCTCTAGATAAGCACCGGTGAGCTTTTCTCGTGTTCAGTTGCAAAATAATGAAATATTCACCTTTCTAGTGTCCGCACCTCCCCGCCAACCCAGCGCTTCCACGCACGTCGCCGCTCGACCATCCTCCAATGGACAGCGGAGCTGCGGACGCGGGCTGCCCCTCCGCCACCCAGCAGCATACGCATACGCACAGGCGTGCACGGGTCCGACGTGTTCAGATACGAATACGCACACGCGTCCGGGGCCGCGGGGTGATTGGGCACACGCATATGCATACGCACAGGCCCAGATGCAGACGCAGATGGAGCACGCCCAACCCCGCACGCAACATTGCGGTTTTTGGTGCGGGAGATCAGCGCACGGCATGATGTAGATGCGGCGCGTAGGCATTGGAGAGGGTGTTTCTGGCCGGCCTTCTGCAGAGCTTCCGTTTGGTCTGTCATATTATGAGCGGCTTGATTTGATGAAGCGAGTGCGGGCCCGGTCCTCACCGCCGAACCCGCACCCGCACCCTCACCTCACCTCCGCACCCTGTCAGCCCTACACGCACCCGCCATCAGTTGACCAGCCAGTAATGTACCGTGCAGCTGCGGACGCCGCCCGCCTATCGCGCCCTTGTCCCTGTGCAACCCCACAGGCTTGGGCACTTGAGTGGCATTGCTCACCTGGGCAGTTCCAATGCAATGTCGCAACGGAATGCGCCTGGATTCAGCCAGGCATGCCTGTGCGTACCCATATGGGGGTGTGAGTGCCTGCTCATCCTGCGGCCCCGACGCGTGTTTGCATTGCGGGGCATGTGCGAACTGCACTGTAACTGCACGGATGGCCAGACGTGGTGGAGAGGGCAGCAAAAGCGCCATGCAGGATAGACGGGCTGTTTAGAGGAAGTGGGAGCGATGAGGCCGTCGAAGAGAAGACGCGGCTTCACGTGACTGTGGCAGAACTCCGCTGCATCTTGTGACCACTGACAAGCCTAAGTCAAATCCCGACGCAGGTGCACTATAGAAATATATATTGCTTATATCTACGTAACACCATGAGCTGGAGCTCAGCTCGCCACTTTCACACCAGAGATATTTCGAATTTCATCCAGGAGTAACCCTGGTGACACCCCCACGCGACTTCTGGATGAAAGTTGGATATTATTTGAAAACTGATACAAAAGTCGCCAGGCTATTTTTTGGTCTAAAACGCGGTGCTTGTCTAGTCAATGTCAAAAGTAGTAATGTGGTGTTCATGTCAAAGGTAGCTAATAATGATCAGCACCCAATATTTCAAGTGATACAACGGCACGAGTCTACAAATAACCTGAATGCTTCATCCACCCAAGAGCATGTTCTGGCGTAATTTCATCTAGTGCCTCATACAAAAACATGAGCGGTAACTCCTTCTGCTTACTTGCAACGGCCTGGCGAAACCGGTCACCATGCCGGCGGAGGTATGACTTGATGAAAGAAAACGCTTCTTCGATGGGGTTGAGATCAGGTGAATAAGGAGGCAAATACATGATTTTTACACCTCTGAAAAATAATATCAGTTGTGGATATAGGAATGAATGCAGAGGTAACTTACCGAGCGGCACACAACTCCCTTACCCCTGGCACATGATGGATTCTGCAGTTATCGAGTACCAGAATCTTCGAGGTGCCAGATATGGATTCATGTGTTCTAGGAGCCCTTCAAGGTGAATTACCATCATATGAACCAATCTTGATATCGCTGTAGATAATGCCATCCTGCGACAAGGCCGGCAGTGGTGAATATCTACACGGTTCATAAGAAGAGTATTACATGTATAAGATAGATCATGTACTTACCGTTCACCCCTTCCAAACTTTGCCTTAACGCGGGCTCTACCCCCTGTAGCTCCACCCCATGAGTCGATATGTTGTTCGAAGGTCGATAGCGCTTTCATCGGTGTACACAAGCGTTCGGGTGACTCGGCACCTATAGCCCATTGAAAAGCTGTCCTAGAGGTTTCACAATGCTCTGCAGCAGCCTTGGAAAGCTTTCAGAGAGAGACATATTAGCTACTGGCCGAGTTATGTAAAAGTAAAAACATACCTTTTTGCGTCGCAGCCCAAGTCGTTGCAACGATCTCCAGACAGTTGATATACTAACAGTGATGCCATGCTGTACTTCCAGTTCCTCCGCAAGCTCGTCAAGATATAAGTATGGAGAATGCTCAAGCAGCACGATTAGAAACTGCTGGGCACTTGTATCAGACAGAATGAGAACACCAATAGATAACTTACCTCCTCTTGAGCTGCAGTCATCAGTGGTGCACGTGAGAGCTTCTGCGGAGCGTGATTACATCGCCGACATCGCGCCAGAGTGCGATGATTCGTTGGACTACACGCAACGACATATCTAAGTCAATCGCGATGTCAGTAGTACTCTTGCCTAGTTTGAATTTCTGGTAGATAACCCGTTCCCTCAGCTGTTTACAGTAGTGCTGACGAACAGGACGTAGGTTGGGTGGTCTGGCATGAGGTGCCAAACATGTGTTGAAACTCCGAGAACTCGTGTTTGTCACACTCACCGTCCGTGGTCTGTATACGAGTGGAAAGTCTCGCACCAAAATATCTTTGGACGAGTGAGCGAAGTCAAACAGCAAATTCTTGCGACCAATCCCATCTTAGAGGCATTCGGTAACGCTAAAACCCCTCGCAACGATAACTCCCCCAGATTCGGAACGTACATTGAGTCAGGTACGCTCTATCAGGGTGGACTACGCATCTACTTATCAAGCTATAGATTCTCTTTGATGGGAAACAAGAGATTGTTGGCAGGCGCATAGCACTTATCTGCTAGAGTGCTCTCGGCTCATCTTCCAGCCCAAGATTGAGCATAACTACCACATATTTTACTCCCCTCAAGGAACGGAAAGACTTGGGTCTAGAAACCGACATTATGAATTTTTTCTACCTGAAGCAAGCCGGTCCTAGTTCGACGCCAATTCCCAACTTCAATGCTGCTGCTCCTGCCGCTCCAACTCGTCCCGCACTCCTGGTCCACGTCGCCTCGCCTCCTCCTGGTCCACATCGCCTCACGCTCCTGGTGGGTCCACATCACCTGTGGCTCCCCCACAGCGAGCTTGAGCTCCCGCAGCTTCACCACGCATCCCCGTGACACATCCACCCCAGGGCCGACGGGCTGGGTCACTGAGGAGGTGCGGAAGATTGGGGTGGGAAGCGCGTACTCTGCCCTCATCGCATGTGGCAACGGCTGCGCGTGCTGCGCCTGTGCGTGTATGTTAAGTTTGATTCATTAGATATATGTCTCACCTGATGAACGCATCTCCATCCAGAACCTTCCCCCGCATCTCGCTTCGAGTCTCCCCATCGCTGCTACTGCTCCTGCCGTTCCGACTCATCCCCACGCTCCTGGTGGGTCCATGTCACTCTGCGCTCCTGGCAGGTCCGCATCGCCCCGCGTGCCTGGTGGTCCACATCACCCCGCTCCTTCTCGACATCACCCGCGCCCTTTCTCGACATCGCCCTGTGCCCCTGGTGGTCCATGTCACCCCGCGCTCCTTTTCAAGCTCGCCTCGTGCTCCTGGTCCACGTCGCCCCACGCTGCTAGTGGGTCCATGACACTCTGCACTCAAGGGGACTGCAGCACCTTTTCTCGCGTGCACAGGACGAGTGGGAGCGCGATGCGCGCATCGCTCATCGAGTCTCCCTCTCGCTGCTGTTGCGCCTGCCGCTCCGACTCATTTATTTTGTGAATATAATTAGTCTGTGACATATATAAAGCGTAAATGCAGTTCAATCCCTCAACATATGTCCTGAGTACATGATCTGTCAACAAGTTATTGGTTCTGGCATATATTCAGCTTGCAATAGACATTCTAGTCCAGGGGCAGCTGGCCAAAAATGCGAATTTTTTACCAGTTGATATACATCAATGTTAGGGTACTGTGCCCTCATATAAGCTCATATAACCTTGTATTTCAAATTTGGATTGAATCCATGGAGAACTAGCTATTCTACAGCTGTTTTAATTTTGGCCGCCGAATAATGGAAGCAAAACAAGCGCCCGCCTTACGTACTGCAAAGCGCTGTAATGAGTCGGCTGCGTGCAGGGACCCGCAGACGGCGACAGCACGGAGCATGGACACACCTCCTCGAAGCTATTCACCGTCAACCCGTGTGCTTTCATGACAGGATTCAGCTGCGCAGCCAGCACGCGCAGGAGCTCCGTTGCTTCTGGGTCTTCCTCGGCCGCGCGGTGGGAACCGGAAGGGAGGGCAGAGATAAAGTTGATGTGCGGGTTGGGGTTTGCGTGGCGTTCGTTGATTCGTGTGTGGACCATGATGATGTTTGGCGCGCGTACACATCGAGGAGATGCCCAGTCACCGCGTTTTAGGGGTTTCTACTTGTAGTTCGAATGACTCAGATTGGCAGCAAATGGCCGAAGCATTACCTGATAGCAGTAGGAAATTGAGGCCACGTTTGGTTAATCTATTCAGACCTCACAACAAGCCTCGAGCTGGATCGAGCGTTTCTGACATTATCTAACATGCTGCAATCAGGTCAACTAATGGCAGTTACGAGCGGTTGATCTGTCCTTGCTCCAAATTTGTCCTATTAGCTTCATATCGATAGTATCGTCGTATTTAGATCACCTAAAGCATTACCTCGTAACCACAGGTGACTGTGGTCACGATTAGCTAGTCTATTCACACCCTACAACAAGCCTCAAGCTCGATCGACCATTTCCGACATCATTTGATATGCTGCAATTGGGTCGACTGATCGCAGCTCCGAGTGGTTGATGTGTCCTTGCTCCAAGTTTGCCTTGTTAGCTTCATATCGGTAGTATCGTCGTATTTAGATCATCCAGTATCAAGTTGGGATGGATTTGAGCACGGCCACGCAGCCATGCCGCGCTCAAGGTACGTCCACTGCCATTAAAATTTTGACTTAGATACATATTTATGAAGAGCTTCCAAAAAAAATAGATTGTGGTCCGAATGCATGAGAGCCAGGCTGCCTTGAGGCTTAGCGCTTATCTATCAACGAGGCGGGGCATTATTTATATACACGCTGGGGCCTCTTTTCCACCACAACCCTCACGAGTAACCACCAACTAGTACTGACCCCATCTTCCCTAATGTCCCAGGCCTCCTTCCATGTTGCTGCTAGTATTAGAGCGTAAGTCCAGTATTTGCCCCACTATATCGTCTTCATTGATGCTCAGTGCATATATGAGCATATGCCACGTCACTTCTTATAGACGACATCAAGCCGGAACGGGTTGGGCGGGGAGCAGCTCACGGTCACGGATATGGGGCGCACGTTTGCGGAGAGATGATCAATGTGTATCTGGAGCCGAGGAAAAGGACGTTTGAGGGGTGAGTCGGATTTGCTTGTCATTTTGTCTTTTGTGTTCTTTTTTTTTTCTTTTTTCATGTGTCACGCAAGTGTTGTTCTGCACTCCCTCCACGCGTGTCCCGTGTTCGTTGTGCATCAGTTTCCGTATCCTCTTTCCTCCCGCCGGTTCGCTTCGTGCCATGTCCGTCTGCGTGCTGACTTGTTCTTGGTGTTCTCGCACCACCCCGTCCACCCACGCAGCCTCAAGCACAACCCCGACGACACATTTGACGACGCCGCTCTGGCGGCCATCCTGCACGCTGCGACCGGGCCACTACCGCACGTGGCACGCCCGCTGTTGTAAATGATGGGGATCGAGCAGGGGGGCGGGTAGGGCATGTGCATGGTGCATTTTCGTTTCTTTTTTTTTTTCCTTTTTTTTCCTTTTTTTGTGTGCGGGAGCGGGGGCCCTTATGCGTGTGACGACTCATTGGCCTTTTTGAGTGAGGTCCACGTTGTTACCGCAGTATTTTTATTATCGGTTAGTCTGTACATATAGTACTATTTAATTGGAGTGCAACGCAGGTACTAGAACAGATTTGGATTGTGCAGAGATATATATTTAAGATGTGCTCTGAGCCAGTAGAGTGTAACTGGAGTATGAGTGGCTCAGATGTGTGGATGTAAATGGTTGTAACTGAATCTATATGCTCAATGAGTACATGGTATGTCTGGATCTATCTACATGTGACTACATATAGTAGCTGCCTGTGCAAGGAACGCACTTGAAGACTAGATAGACCTTGTGTTTGCCCGTCTGATGGTAAGCTGTACTTGGATATTGAACGTCTCCAGAATGAAAGCCTATTAACGATCGGGCAGATGTACTCGTGATCCGTTTCCTTACTCTCCATGCCCCACGATTAGCCACCCTAAACCCGGCGATTGGTGTCTATTCGGACTATGAATACCTGCCGCCTCAACGCGGTGAGTATTTAGCGCTGACGTCGCCTGCCAATCACATGATCTGCACGTGACCACTTGGCAAGCTTTGGCGCGTCGCCATCGCCCATCCAGCGACGACTATCGAACCGGAGACTAGTACATCATGATTATTATGTATACATCCAAAAGTCGGCAGACACGTGACCTAGCCTTCCGCGAACCCCTTTCATGGCAATTCCGAAACACTGCACACGTTTCTCACTCTCGCCCCCATCTTGAGCTTCAGCGTTACTTGACTGGCATCTACAGAGAGCCTTGCGTCACTTGTGTTGAAAGCCTCGCGCGTAGTCTCGGCTGGAATAAGTTACTCGCTGCTCGTCAGACTCACCAGGACCGTCGGCTAGTTGCGCTGCTTGATCCCCTGAGCGGACACCTGAGCTCTGCGTTGGTTGCACTGTTACTTCGCCCAAGTTCTTTCTTTCTCCCCAGATCGCTGTTCCCACTGGCATGGCGAGCATTCGAGCTGCCTTTGTTTCTTCCTGGAAGTCCTGCATTCCTGAGATCTGTCGCGTGAGGTCTCCATTTAATGTCACTATGGCTAACTGACAGATAGTTGCCTAATTTTTTTAGGACATGTTTACGTTCAAAAATCCCCTTACCCCCTCATTCTCTTGGCTCTCGCCACTCAAGTGCTGGCTTCGTCCAATCCATGCTTTTGAATCGCAGCGCGATATCAGTCATGAAAGCGACTTACCTTCCCCAACAGTGAGTTTCCCACACGAGTCGTCGAGTCGATATAATTCTCAACATTCTTAGCTAAATCCCAGTTTTGACACTGACCCGGAATCGCTTGAGATAGGGTCGAGCGCAGCGATGTCCCCGTGTCACACTCCCCCCGAAGACTATCATTGTACAGATAACAAACCCCTCCGTCACACAACAGGGCGGTCTATTTCTAAGGCTAAGTCCAAGGTGCTCTCTGCCAACTCCACCACTACTGCGAGTGCCAGGACATATGCCCTCCTTGACGAGTATTCGCTCCAGGAGCTTGTTCTACTTGAATTTGTCACCCATACATCCGACGTGCAACCTGCCGACATCGACGGCCTCCTGCTCAGATACCCGCCTGGTTTTTCACGTGTGTGTCGCTGTGCTGGAATGGAGGAGGACCTTTGTGAACTGTGTCGGTTATTGGATGCGTACATGGACTACAGCCTTGAAAGATTCCAGGGGACGAGTTCTGCAGCGTCCCCAGTTGAGGAGATAAGCCCCAGTATTTAGCCCCAGTGAGAAATGCCCCGGATCCAGGGAGGTGGCACCGGGTGGGAGCGGTAGATGTGATGACGAGTCGGTTAGGATCGGTAGATATCGGTCCCCAGATGATGCGCGGGACATGCTATTTTTAGAGAGCTCGATTTTCTAGAATCGTTTTGAGAAATGGAATCTAAACTGGCCAGATATGACCGCACCGTCTCCAGGCGTAAAAAAAACACGAACCGAAAATTTTCAAGGTCCGTCGACACGTCGCGTCAACGCGTCAACGACTCGCTTTGCAAAAACGCAAGGACTTTTCATAAATTCCTGAACGTAATCTTTTCAAAACTTTCGAAACCCCTGACTTTTTACTTAACAACAAACGCAAGGTTTTCATAAAGCTAAAGCATCCGCTCCTATCTCCTCTCACCTTGCCTCACACTGGGACTCGTGCATTTTTACTTCAGCAATTGGACTCGCGTCGAAACACGAGTTTTCATAAAAACAAGGACTTAAAAACCACTGGTGCATCCGCTCCCTTCTCCTCCATCCTCCTCCTCTCACTTTGCTTGCTTGAACCTATTGCTCAAATATTGCTCGAACACTAGTGCCACCATGGCACGTAGGCGTGACTGCCACCTCTGCACGTGTCAGCTATACTGTCGCTGCGAGAGAATGGTATTGTACGCGACGTACCATCGTCATGAGGCTGAGCGCCGCTCGGAACTCCAGCCTCTTGCACTTGGATTGGCGATGGAAGAAGGCCCGGACGACGTTAGCCAGGCTAATGAGCAGAACCATAGTATGGACTCTCATGGTAATGAAGACATTCTCTCTGTTGGATCGCAAGGACGCGATCACATGGTACGTCTGTACATATTGGCATGTTAGTCAAGGAAAGTTGAAAATTTTTGGCCAGGGCCGGTTTGAAGCCATGGACAAAGGTGAAGTCGATGGGGGTTGTCCATCCGACTATGAGCCATCAGGTAAATTAGCATGATTATTACTGTGACCCATGCTGAATTTTTTTCATGCAGAACACGGCTCTGTCGAACTCAGGGGAGGTCCAAGTTCATCAATAGAACAGGAACACCCATTCTTTTCTTTACAGGAAGATGATAGGTCAGAACCCGCTTCTCCAGGTCCCGTGGAAGAGGATCCGGAGGAACAGGAGCATCAGGAGCGTCAGGATAACAGGCCACACTTGCCTCATCTCAGGCAGGCCCTCGACTACATCCACACTGTCAAGACAGCATCTCTCGACAACGGCGATCTTTCAGAGGATGTAGTGGATCGTATTCGGAACCCGCCTCAATCTACTCTCAACATTTCGGATCCCAATGATGTATATTCTCTTAAACAGTTTCTTGCTGCCCAACGCTCATCTCAGCAAACCTATCACGATTTCCAGCTTAATCACAATGAGCGGTATCCCCAAGATCCTATGCTATCTTTAGAACAAGTAAAATCCAGGATTGCTGCATGGGCAGGGGTCGAGACGATCGAGCAGGATGTGTGCCGCAGGTTTTGCATGGCGTTCAATGGACCTTTGGCTCACCTTCAGGCCTGCCCATACTGCGGCACCAATCGATATGACGAACCTGAGTTCGAGAGGAGCAATGGTATGACATGGAAACCAGTGCTCACCTTCCACACAATTCCACTAGGCCCTCAGCTGCAGGCCCTTTGGCGAAACCCCGAGACTGCGCGTTTGATGAAACATCGAAGGGAGAAAACAAGGGATATCCTCAGGCAGTTAGCGCGAGATGGGACGAGCATTGGAACGTATGATGATCTCTACCATGGCAGCGATTACCTCAACGCTGTCATCCGTGAAGACCTGAAGGACATTAATATCGCCGTCATGCTATCAATAGACAGAGCCCAGCTTTACCAAGATAAGGAATCTGATTGCTGGATGTATATATGGATAATACTCGATCTTGCCGAGACCATCCTCGTCACGTGCAGGTCATGTGATAGAAATTGTCGTCAGCGCTAAATATTTAGCGCTGACGACAATTTCTATCACATGACCTGCACGTGACCGCTTGGCAAGCTTTGGCATCTGAGTTTGGCAGTACTTCTAACAAATACATATTCCTCATCGTTCCTAAATCTTGCGACAGTGCACTAACGATGTGGGCTTCAGCCATTGCCATTGCCCATCCAGCCAAGACTATCGAACCGGAGACTAGTACATTATGATTATTATGTATGTGGCAGCCAAAAGTCGGCAGACACGTGACCTAGTGTGAGGAACCGGCATAATTACCAGCGGAGACCCAATACGGCCGACCACTTACGCATACCAAAAGGTACGACACGGGTACCTAGGCCCGTGTCTTCTCATATAAGTAGCCTACTGAAACAATACATGTACGATAGAGAGAACTGACCCCGAACATATACTTGGTTACGACTGGTCATCCCGTCTGCTAAGATATTTCGAAGTCCCCTCTAACCCATCTTACATTTTTTGACCCATCTTCACAAATCCAACACCTTCCGAAACTCTCCGGCCTGATCAACTGGTGAGCATATCGCACAACTTCCCACAACTAACCAGACCCACTATGTCGACTCGAACCGGCCGAACGTACCAACGGGCAACGCGCCCACAGCGTGCTGCCAGCATGGATGCGGTACGTACACTCGATACCACTCAGGGTGAACGCCTGACGGCGTTCCATGAGGCACTGAGTAGACGACAGGGGGACGGACGGGGTACAACGCACCTGCCGTCCCAGGCGCCGCTACAAATGACCAGTCGTGAGGGATCTATGCCCTCAGCAGACACCCTCAACGAGGTTAGGGTGGAGGAGGTACCACTTCCCCCCTCCGTCTCAGACGTGCTCTCGACTGCTGAGCACGTTGACGCTCCCTCAGGCCTTCATATGGCCAAGGTAGAAGCCGTGGATGCTCCTGGGAGCGCCGAGCGCAACCCAGTAGGAGCCGCACCCAGCAGTAATGCTGGCGTTGCCCCTCCCAACGATAGGGAGTATACCCCCATTAGGTGGGAGGACTTCGATGGCTCTGAACACCCGTACGGTCACATGCTGACTGGTTGGGGAGGAACCGAGCCTAATAACAACTTGAGACAGCCAATGCGTACTAGTCGTGAAATACACGAACCAGACGCAGATACGCATAACTCTTACATGGAATTCATGGCGAACATACTGCATGGCCTAGACAACGACGTACAGAATGAGCTATACGCTCGAGCGGAGAGATACAAGCACCTTAAGCGCACAATGGACATAGACTCCTGCACTACTCGTAGCGCAATCTCTCCCTACGTGCCCGCCTGGCCATCCTACGCCATGAGCACGCCGCCCGTAGCAGAATCCTCCTATATGAAAGACGCATGTCAGAAAGGGAGTGGCGTTACCCCCTCTGAGACAATCGATGAACACACCGACGAGCACAAATCTGTAGAGAAGCCTCAGATCTCACTGCAGTCAATCAAAAGTCTCACCTTGAGCGACACTAGCTCAACAGACGAAGCCACCGTGAACGCCGAAGTACCGTATAAGCGCACTAGATCGTCCGAATTGCCGGACATCATAAGGCTGCGAGGCATAACACCAGGAGGGAATGTTATGAAGCCCAGCATCCCGCGCAAGATGCATAAGGCGGCAGATCAGGCTCCTCCCATGAGCTACTTCGCAAGAAACATAGCGCCGGCTGGGCAGCCAGACCCAGATGGATCTGATTCGTCTGACTCAAGCTCGTCCAGTAGTAGCGCAAGAACGCTCCGCGCTGCTAACTGTCCTGAAAGGAAAAATGACGACCGTGAGCAGCGGAGGTCCAAGAAGGACACGGTGACCAGAGTGAAGATTGATACACCCACCGCTTATGATGGGGCACACCGGACTTTGATGCCTTCGAGCGTTGGTCATATGCCGTAAACGTTTGGTTTGAGATCACCGGTTTCCCTAAGAAACATCATGTCAAACAGATGCTTGCCTTCATGTCAGGAAAGGCGCAACAGTATTTTATGACATTTATCACGCCTGATATTAAGCACTGGACCATCGAATCCGTTGGACATGGCCTGTTCAACTACTGCTTTCCTCCTGCCTTTAGAAGGCAGATGAGGACTCGTTTCAACGAACTTGTTCAAGGAAAGCGCACTGTAAAGGAATACCTCCGCCTACTACGATCAATGGCGGCACGACTGCCTGACATCACCGAATTCCAGCTGATACAGCGGTTCTGGGATGGTGTACAGTCTTACTTACGACTGAAATGGACTGAGAATGGGTTTACCCCCGAGTTCTCCACGTTAGATGACCTAGAACTGTCAGCAGAGCGATATGAGAATGCGGAAACCTTACGACTGTATGAACTACGTCGGGCCAGCAAGGACGTGCAAGCGTCCACAATGATGCATGCAGATTGAACGACAGTGACAGGAAGGACGCGCTCAATTCAGAGGCTGAATAGAACTGCGAATAAGCTGCCACTCACCATACGGAGCAACCGCTGGTGTGGCCCTAAGCAGTCAGCAACCACTGACAGAACACGTCCCACTTCTGCAGTGACACAGCCAAATCCGCGTACTCCTCGCGCTACCATACAACAGCCTCAGATGACGCCAGAAAAACATGATGAACTACGTGCAAATAATCAATGTTTCATCTGTGAACAAAAAGGACACTTATCTTGAGATTGTCCTCACCGCTCTACAGTAAGGCCTCCTGGCATCCAGGCAGCAGTTGTGAACTTTGCTAAGCTGCAGGAAGCGTCAGATACGGCTCATAGCCAAATGGCACTGCAGCTGAACTGCATGGAGCTGGACTCACCGATGGACAGTACAGCAGCTACCGGTACCACTGATAGTAGCGGTTTTCCACCAGAGGTAACCCCTGAGAATGCAGGCGATGAGTCAGATAACGATTCTGAAGAAGAATTCTTACAATCGGTCCGCGCGAATGATTTCGCGCAATGCTTCTATGACGACCTTTGCTCGGGCATTTCTAACGCCATGCCGCATGATGGCATAGAAAACCCTGACAAACAAGACTGGCCAAAGAGATATAATGCAATTCCGCTAACCAATGACGTCGATGAGAAATCAGTACTCATCATCAATAGATTCTTGAGACGGACATACTGCGTTCAAATCGGCCACATATTCAAACCTGAATTTTATTATGTACAGTGGATGCACCATCATAATAACACCACTCACCCAGACATGTTCCCCGATTCATTAGACGCGCTCTGGTTGGAAAGAGCTGACGACCATCGCAATGAACCAGAAGAGATGGCCAGGAAAGCCTGGATGGGTCTCACCAACCATGGCGAAGACCTAGCCGATGCGTCAGAAGAAAACGCATGGGCAGAACGATGCGAGTCCCCAGGATACGACTCACCATCGTCCCCTGACCATATATCCTGCGACGCGATAGGCACATCTGTAACAAAAAAGAAGTGGGCTCATCAGAAGCCAGAAACTGAAGTCTACCCAGATAGTATGCGCACCTTAGAGTGTAACACATCGAAACCTAAGGATTTTCAGCGATTAGTCCCAAAATCCATTATAGTAGAATGCAACTTATCTGGAAAGGCCGTCTGTGCGCTGCTCGACAGCGGATCCCTATCCAACTTCATCTCTACAACCATCGTAGATCAACTCAGGCTGCCGGTGCAACACCTGGCAAAGCCGATCCCGTGCCAAATGGCCGCATCAGGATATAAAACCATGATCACGAGCTGCGTAGAAACTGAATTCACGTACCAGAGTATTCACGAACGTCGTCGTTTCAACGTCATCAACCTAGAAAATCACGATGTCATTCTTGGTACCCCTTTCTTGTGGCAACACAAGATCCTCCTCGGATTTAATCCCTCCAAGGTAGTGATAGGTAGCGATGCGGCGGCTCCCATAAATGGTGCAGATGTTGCTAAAATCTCTTCGATGGCCGCGGACTTCGTAGAAGATGAGCTAGAAAAGCTGCGCGAGCAGCTGAGGCAAGAAGCGGCTGATCTCTGCACCCCTGCAGAAGACACGCCGCTCCCGCCGCTACGAGCAATCAATCATAAGATTCATGTAATAGATGAATCTAAAAATTACTCTTACCGGCCATCCAAATGCCCTGAGGCCATGAAAGATCAATGGCGTGCAAAAAGAGACAAATATCTCAAGACCGGACATTGGCAATATCACGTCAGCCACAACGCTATACCTATGATGATGGTTAGCAAAAAGCCCGCTGCCGATGGCACTCCACGCCTACGCACCGTCTTCGACGAGCATGAACGCAATGCGAACACAAAGAAAATGGCGAGTCCTATCCCAGATCAGCAAAATATACTGATGAACGTAAGCCGACGACGTTACCGTTCACTCATCGACTGCAGGGATGCGTTCGAATCTGTGCGCATTGAACCCGATGATGTGTGGAAAACTCTGTTCAACACACCGGATGGAACGATGGTCAGCCTGGTGATGCAGCAGGGAGATTGCAACGCACCTACGACCTTCCAAACGCTGATGACTCACATTTTCGCGCCATACATCGGTGTATGCTTCAATGTCTACCTGGATGACATTGCGGTGTACTCAGACACAATTGAGGAACACATGGAACACTGCCACCTTGCAATGCGCCTACTGCGTGAAGCTAAAATCTATTTAGCTGGCGTGCACAAACTTCAGTTTTTCGCTAGACAACTGGACGTACTAGGGCATGTCATAGACGACAAGGGTATCGTCATGGATCCCCACAAAGTAGACCAAATTGCAAACTGGAAGACACCCACGAATAAAGCACTTCTAGCTCAATTCGTGGGCATCGCCGGTTATCTCTCAGATAACTGCCCTGGGCTATGGCTCAGCAGCTCTGTGCTGAGCACACTCACCGGCGCAACTAGGGTTTGGAGGTGGGGCCCTACAGAACAACGAGCATTTGAGGAAATCAAATCCTCCATACAGAAGTACCGGGACTTACATCGATTACCGATCGACTACAAGGCCGATCCCGTTGAGAACCCTGTGAGTCTGAATATAGACGCAAGTCAGACTGGGGGAGGAGGAATAGTGACACAAGGCAAACCTCCGAACGTCAACATCATCGTGTTCTGGTCAGGAAAATTCAATTCAGCACAGCAAAACTACCCTGTGCACAAAAGGGAATTACTTGCCATGGTTGAATCCCTCAAGCGCTACAGATACCTATTGCTAGGCATCCGCTTCGATATCTACACAGATCACAAGCCGATTGAATTCCTCATGAAGCAGAAAAACCTGTCAGCGTGCCAACAACGCTGGATAGATCTGCTAAGTGACTTTACCTTTGAGATCAAATATATCCCGGGCCCGACCAACATATTCGCAGACGCGTTGTCACGCATCTACAGCAACGAGAGCTTGGGAATTGTCAGGGCCGACTCAGAATATATCCACGAGAACGACGCACCTGACATCCCTACATCGCTGCAAAGCCTCTCTTGTCCTCTCCTCATGGGAGCTGAGGCAAAGGGCGAGGTAGACCTGCAAATAGCAGCGTTGATTAGAGCAGAGCGTGCCAAGAACGGCCCGCCGGTCTCTAACCAAGCTCCAGAGGAGCAGCCGGTAAGGGCAAGCACGCGCATAAGAACTGCACGTGCCACTCGCCCAGATGACCACTCTGCCAGAGGGGTCGCCGTCCTGCCTATCAGCGAAGAGGCCCGCGCGGCACTGCTAAAAGTACGACAAAACAATAAGAAAAAATCGAAGAAAATGAAAAAGAAGTCACCTCAGCAAGCGTCCCGTGACAAGGGCCCTGAGCCGCCCCGCGCAGTAATAACAGAGCGAGCCGCTCACACCATGGTAGACGACCAAGACGCGATGAGTCCCCTAAGAGAGGAGTCCGACGAACCCCTACCAGACTTGTTACCGATAGCAGGAGACGATGAACAATACACACCGCCTCCCTTTTCCAAGGTTGTATCGATGATGCACCCATCCCTGAAGTTCCCGGACTGTCTTAGGAACCTATATAGTGAGGATAAATTCTTCAGTAAGATGCAGAAGGAGCCCAACACGTACAACAACTTCAGCGTACGCGACGGCCTGTATTACCTGACTGAGCATGGTCTGGAGCTCCTATGCATACCCGACGGCCTGACCAATGGAGAATCCATCAGGGAGGTCCTGATCTCCCACGCACACTCGATGTTAGCGCATCTGGGAGGGCGAAAGACTTTTCATTACCTCAGAAGCAACGCGTGGTGGCCGGGCATGCACCAGGATGTGACAGACTACTGCGCCACCTGCCACACGTGTGCAACGGGGAAATTGCGCAACCAGAAACCACTGATGGCAGTCTGGGGATCGGACCTGGTTACACTATGGCGCCATGAAACATCTGTCAGCACTAGAGGCATACCTGGAAAACAACGGTATTGACCAGATAGATCATATGATAAGTGGTTCAGGAAACCCACCCTCAGACGTGCGAATACAGGCCGATGTCCCTGAAACATTCGTTGCCTCTCTGACCGATTCAGTGGACCTACAAGCAAACATAATAGACACGCACGGGGAATTACATATAAACTCACCAAGGTCGAGTTCAACCCCCCCAACACACACCCCCTCCAGACAGATGCATTCTGCTGAAGAGGCCTTCACGTTCTATCAATACCTCTATAAACTTACCGAGAACGCAAACTATGGTGCCCCACACCCTGGTGACGCTCCCGATGGGTTTGAGAAATGGGCAACGAATCATAAAAAAAACCCGGAATGCTGAGGAAGCTAGAGTTCGCGTTCAGTGTCCTCCTGCCGAGATCTTGGACGCTCACCGCAATGTGCAGCTCCCAACTGCTCACGTATCCCATCCTTACGCCGGCGCGCACGGGCCCTACCCAGCTGGGAATCCTTACCCCGGGTATCCAGCGTACGCGCCGATTCCCGCGCCTGCCACCGGCTTGATGTCAATGGACGATAACATGGCGCTGATGCAGAAAATCCGCGACTTCGATCGCGGAAATGGCCATGGTGGCACAAAGACCTACAGAGGTGGCTGAGGAGGGCGAGGAGGTTGGCGCGGCAGAAACAAGGGGTGGTACAAACCGCATGTTTATAAAAACCACGCGCCCCCTTCCCACCGCAAATCCGCCCGCAACTACGACGAGAGCAGCTCGTTGTCCCGGGTCTCAACTCGCCTTTCCGACCTAGCGAGAGTCATCGAATCACAGCGCGTGGCCTTGGAAGCCCTGCAGAACGAAATGACGGAGCGCCTCAAGGACAGCGCTAGCGAACCTGGAAAAGGCAAGGGCAAGGGTATGCCTCATCAGCCTCACACCAGTACCTGTTCAGCACTTACCGACGTCATATCTAAAATTTGCAGCCGTGTTGCCAATGGCACCTGGGATCAAAACAGACTCCAATATGGACGTAACGGCGGACGCGTCTGAGACGTTCCCAGACAGCTTGACGAATAATCTGACTGAGCTGCCGTTCGAGATCGAGAATTACTAGATGTAACGGCACCAACGTGCCACGTACCCTTTTCTTCTTCCAAAGTTTTTCATCAACCGACATAAATATGTCTGAAACATGAGTGTACTTTACCAGCTTTTTTTGAATCTACTGGGCTTCAAAAGTACCTTTTGGCCTTCAGCGTGTTTTGTCCGACTGCGTCGAACAGGGAGGGCGAGTGTAAGGAACGGCATAATTACCAGCGGAGACCCAATATGGCCGACCACTTATGCATACCAAAAGGTAAGACACGGGCACCTAGGCCCGTGTCTTCTCATATAAGTAGCCTACCGAAACAATACATGTACGATAGAGAAAACTGACCCCGAACATATACTTGGTTACGACTGGTCATCCCGTCTGCTAAGATATTTCGAAGTCCTCTCTAACCCATCTTACACCTAGCCTCCCGCAAACCCCTTTCATGGCAACCGAAACACTGCACACGTTCTCACTCTCTCCCCCCATCTTGAGCTTCAACGTTACTGGACTGGCATCTACAGAGAGCTGTCATGACGCGTTTATTCCTCATAACTCAGGTGCTCTGTCCTGACATTTCTCACCCCATTTCTGTGTTCGTTCCGATCGCTATTATCATGTTCGGCAACCGATATTCGCTGATTTGCGCCCGCTACCACCGCCACGCCGTTAAAATGCACGACCAACGGTTTTGGACTGACTTGACAAGTCATCACTGGGTCTACTACCTCCGCTGTTCGACCCTCCTCTGATGGTGTTCTGATAGTTGGATTTCCATGACCAGTGTATTTCCAACACCTTGGTATCCCCATTTTCCCTTTCGCTACTCCTCCTCGGTGTTCGCTCGGCTTCGCCCTCTACCTCGACCTCTCCCCACTAGGCCACCTCTGTTCGCCCTTCCTTGCATTTCGCCGAATGGCTAGTCGCTGCTCGCATCATTCGCCAGCAGGCACACCATCAAATACGATCGATGCCATTCACCCGGCATGATGGTTCATCATTAACCCCATCGTCTTCTTAAACCAACCCCATTGGGCGTTCGTATGGTCAAAATGTGTTCGCAGGGCATCCCTTCCATAGGTCGTGCGGAATCGACCCAGTAGACCAAGAGTCCGTGCAGGGAAGCATGTATGCGGGTCCCAAGACATGGTTTTGTCCATAAGTGCCTTCGCCACCTTTACTCTCCGTCGTTTCATGTTCCCCCTCTCCTCACATTCTATTGTATGTTTATTTCATCTATGCTGTATTCATGACTGCGCGCCCCTATCCAACCCTGACTTGTGACGGCCTCTTTCCTATTCGCTGATACTGTACGAGCATTCGATATAAGTAGTTTACATTCGCATGTATATTCCCCAGTTCAATTATCATACGTCGTCCATCTTGTGCAAACTTGACCTCGCTGTGATCATCGTCTTGAGCCTCTCTTTGAAGATTTCTATCTTCGACCAGCCAAGGACTTAGGCATCACTGGTGAGTTCTCATACTTCATCTTCGTTACCTTAGCCTTCGAACTACTTTCTGTGCTGTTGGCGAAGGGCTCCTAAGGGGCACCTTCGCCAGCGAAGGGACCGTCGAAATTTAGACAGCCCTTCCGCAATATCTTGCACGTTGCGTCGTCAAGTGCTGCGAGCTGTTTCGCTACGACTGTAGACAGGGCGAGCCCCGTTCGGGCAACCCCTTTGTTTCGTGAACATTCATCGGTTCACTTATTCGCCGAACGGCATACTTATTCGCACAAGTTATTCGGGCATTCGTTGTGTTCACTAAATACACAATATTAACGCCTAAAAACCAATCTTGACAAGAGCCTTGCGTCACTTGTTTTGAAAGCCTCGCCGGTAGTCTCAGCTGGAATAAGTTACTCGCTGCTCATCAGGCTCACCAGGACCGTCGACTAGTTGCACTGCTTGATCTCCTGAGCGCTTACTAGTCGCGACAGCCAAGAGTCCAATGAAGCGGTCATTGGGCTCTTGGCTGTCGCGACTCAAGTGCTGGCTTTGTGATTCAAAAGAATGGACAGGTCGAAGTTCGACTTCGACCTGTCCATTCTTTTGAATCGCAGGGCAATATCAGTCATGAAAGCAGACTGGGAGGAGAGAGTACAGCAGGGTTGAAAGTGGTGCCACATATCTGCACAAGGATAATTGTCCTCTTGAAGATTATCCTTGTGCAGATAACAAAGCCCTGCATCACACAACAGTCATGGACCCCGGGCTTAAGTTGTCAAATGATGATGCTAGAGCGTGCCAATATTTATATTCAAAACACGAGAACCACATTAATGTATTAGCTGAATGAAGGGGGCTGGTAACCACAACGGGATCGTTACATGTCAAGATTATTTATTTAGACCCGAGTGTGTATCGCATGCTGCCAACTTACGTGATGTGAGAAAAGCGGCTACCCTACTACCAGACATGGCGTAGGATTGCTTCGCATCTTTGTTAGGAAACAAGCGTCGAGTAGTTCGGCGTAGTCCGAAGCTTAACTAGGAAATGGTTCGTGCTTCTCCTTACTCATTCTGAGACATGTGTATAAGTATGCGCGAATGTATAGTAGCATAGTCTTCCCAGTGTCTTTCGCTGCTGCTGGGAAGTAAGTACATAGTTTGTATAACGAGGATCAAAGCTAACTATAGCTTGTAGTTTACAACTGTCTTTAGGTTATGGGCCCCGGCCCTACCTTCTGAACGCATAATCTACTGTGACAATGCCGGCTACGCCTCTCGAGAAAATGAATAATTACCAGTCAAGTACTGGTACTTCCTATTCAGTGTTCCCAAAGTTGCACCATGATAATTACTTTTCATGGAGCGCAAGTATGGAGTCGACGTTGCGATCCCTCAACCAGTGGGAGGTCGTGATGGGAAGAGTTCCAAGTCCGACACGAGCTGATTCGAAAGCTCCTACTGATGAGGAGCTAGAGCTAGAAGAAGCTTGGACGCTCTGGATGGAGCATGCATACACAGAAATTGATCTGCGTCTTGAAGAACAGCAACAGACGGCGATTCATGATAATCGCGACCCATGTTTGGCCTGGAACACACTGCATACAGTGTATGGCAATCGTTTAGCAAATACGAGAGCGTCGCTGCTCGGAGAGATCACTCACATTCATTTACGACGGTTCTGGAATCATGGAGCATAAAGCTAGGATGGACTCACTACGGTTGAGGCTTATAGAAGCTGGCCATCCAGTCCCGGAGCCGCTCTATCTTAGCTTCTTTGTCAACACCCTCCTAGATGAGTTTGACGCAGTTACGAATACCATCGACTGGGATCATGACTCGGTGGCTGAATTGGTTAGCAATCTGCGTCAGGGGGAGATAAGGAAGGGTTTGCGCACCGCCACAGAAGGCTCGGCATTTGCTGTAGCGAAAAAGAAACAGCAGAAGCCTGGATCGACCTCAGCTTCGACTTCGCAGGGGCCTCACAAGGCACCTCGCAGGGTGCGAAGGGGAGCACGCCGAAGAAGTCCTCAGGACGCTCCGGCAAATGTTATAACTGTGGAGGTCAAGGTCATTTCACCAAAAATTGTTCCTCTCCGAAGAAAAAGAGGGACGGCGGTTCACAACAGGATACAAAGAAGGACTCACAGTCCAGCGATCAAGACAAAAATAAAGCCTCTGGCTCTACAACCACGAGAGGTCTATTCTCTACGATTGAGACCTCGATGTTTTTGGGAGAGAGCCCTGTCATGAGGCGATGTTTTATAGATACGGCAGCATCGGGCAATTTTGTGCCCAGGATAGAGGACTTACACAACTTCGAGCCATTCCCCCATCCCAAAGCATTTACAGTGGCTGACGGGGGTAAAGTAACCTCCAGAGGGATGGGAATAATCAAAATAAACGTCAGTGGTGACAAAGGATCATATATCGTCGACGTACCACATGTTCAATGGGCGCCGGATATCCATACGCATTTATTTTCCCCAGGTCAATTGATCAAGGATGGTTTTGCGGTCCATTTGCACAGGACCAGCTGCATTTTGAAGGATCCTGCTGATCGGTTATTAGCAGACATCCATGAGCAGGGTAATACTTACCCTGCAAGTTTCTCAATTGTGCAGCTAAGCTCCCCTCTCCCGATCATAAACACCGTGCATGAGCCTACGGCCGAGGATCTGGAGGATCGCCTTGATCAGACCTATATTGCATATACAGCAAAGGCCGACAATGATGTCATGCGTTGGCATCAGGGTCTAGGTCATTTGAATGTCGCCGATGTACGTACTTTGGCTTGGAATCATGCCACGGGTATCGAAATTGAGGAAGATACAGTCGGAAGTGCTGACTGTCTAGCTTGTATCCATGGAAAACAGCATAAGTTGCCGTTTAAACTTGGAAGAACTCGTGCTACTCACATTGGAGAGTTAGTACATATGGATCTTGCCGGTCCCATGGAAACAACGAGCTTCGATGGAAAGAAATATTTCCTCATCATCGTTGATGATTACTCCCGTGGAATATGGGTGGAAGCACTCACCCTGAAGTCCGAAGTAGTGTCCAAGATCCGCGATTTTGTTCGCGTGTTCAAGACTGGATACGGAGCGAAGGTTTGAAGTTTCATGGCAGATAATGGGACGGAATTTGTCAATTCAGACATGAACCGATTCATCAAAGAGAAGGGAATCACCTTGTACACGTCCATCCCGTACACTCATGAACAAAACGGAGTCGCCGAGAGAGCGATCCGTACGATCACAGAGGGGGCGCATGCTATGCTTTATGCGTCCAAGCTGCCAAAATATCTGTGGTCAGTAGCTGTCAAAACGATGTCATACCTTCGCAACAGATCGCCGGCTTGGGCAAATAATGGGGTCACGCCTCTTGAGCGTATTACTGGACAGAAGCCAGACCTCGCCCATATCAAGATCTTTGGCTGTCCTGTAAGTGTCGCAGTCCCAAAAGAAAAAGAGAAAATCGCTCACGTATGGGGTATATGGTAGGATACGAGCCTTATCCGTCTGGGTACCTCATTTGATATCCAGGGTCAAGGCGAATAGAGAAGGCTAGAGACGTGTTCTTCCATGAGGAAGCCGTAGCACCTGCTACACCCATGTTGTACGGTGAGGATGATGCACCTCGCAACGTTAACGAACGACGAAATGTAGCGAAAACCACTAACGCACCTGTTGTGGCTCCCAAAGCAACCCCACGGCTTTTCATACGCATCCCAGCGCATCCCCCTCACGTCGAATATGGTCGTGAAGATCAGGGCCATGCCACGATTGAGGAAGTAACCCCGGATCAGTCTGAGCAAAAGCAATCAACATTAGTGTCGAACGTACCTGATTTCCCACCAGGAACGACGCGATCCGGGAAGCAACGTGGAGCGATCCAATCCTTAATAGCAAGCGATGAACAATTAGAAGATTCTATAATGATGTCAGCCAACATTATAGGAGAACCAACGAGTATACATGACGCATTGAACTTACCTGGAGAAGAGGGAGAAGCATGGGAACGTGCGCGGCAAGCTGAGTGGCAAAATATGATAGACCATGAAGTGTTTAGCGCACCTGAAACCCCTCCACCAAATACGCAGGTGCTCAAGACTGGCACAGCGTTGCATATGACGCGTCATGATAATAAGATTACTAAGCGCAAGGTTCGAATTGTCGCTAAAGGGTACAGTCAGGTGCCCGGTCTCCATTACAATGAGACGTACGCTCCAGTTATGCGCTGGGAAACATTCCGGATCATTCTAGCTATTGGTGCAATATACGACATCAATATACGTCAGTTCGACGTGAAGTCAGCGTACTTACATGGAGTAATTCAGGAGAAGGTGTGGGTTGAGCAGCCAGAAGGGTTTAAAGTGCCGGGAAAGGAACATTTGACTTTGAGGTTGAAGAAGGCCCTGTATGGGATGAAACAAGGCGGTAATCAATGGAGGAAGACCCTCGAAGAATTTATGAAGAAGACTCTCGAATGGACTTGCTCTGAGCACGACCCAGCAGTCTTCTTTAAGGTGTGGGATGACGGATCGTGGGCCATCGTAGGGTTCTGGGTCGACGACGCTACGTCAGTAGGTCACGAAAATCGACTCCTCGAACTTGAAGATGCATTTGGTCAACGATTTGGTGTATCGGGCCAAGGCGACGCGCACTGGATTCTAGGGACAGCTCTCAGTCGAGATGCTAAGTCAAATTTAATCCATATCTCGCAGAAAAATTATATTGAGGACATGGCGATAAAATTCAAAGAACAGAATACTAAACCACCCAAAATTCCTATTCCTCTCGGCATCGATTTCTCCACAATCGCAAACGATGACGAGCAAAAGAATCAACCAAAGGATTTTCCCTACCGTGAGCTAATCGGCAGTCTAATGTTTGCTGCCACAGTATCATGCCCCGATATATCACACGCAGTCAATAAACTGGCGCAATACTCATCGAATCCCAGTCAAGCTCATTGGAACCTAGCAAAGCGAATCCTTCAGTATCTTTATCATACTTGCGATCAAAGTCTGTCACTCGGTGGAGAAAAGTCTTCTTTATTTGCGTATTCAGATGCAGATTTCGCTGGAGACTCAGAGGATAGGAAATCGACGAGCGGATATGCTCTATTTTTGGGTAAAGGTGCCATTTCGTGGTCCTCAAAGAAGCAAAGCGTTGTTGCTCTTTCTTCGACTGAATCCGAGTATATCGCACTCTCAGAAACTGCGCGTGAGGTGCTGTGGACACGTTGTCTTCTCCAAGAACAAGATTTTACCCTCGACGACCCTACCATCATCTACGAAGACAATCAAGGAACGATTGCCTTCACTAACCACCAAAAGGCCTTACGTCATATGAAACACATCGACATGAAGTACCATTTTATCAGGCATCAAATTGACAAGGGAACAATACAGCTGAAGTACAAACCCACCTCCGAAATGACCGCAGACATCTTCACGAAGTTCCTTTCCACTCCTTCCTATAACCTTCATGCAGAATCTCTCGGCCTCACTGCCTCAACGCTTGAGAGGGAGTGTTAGGAAACGAGCGTCGAGTAGTTCGGCGTAGTCCGAAGCCTAACTAGGAAATGGTTCGTGCTTCTCCTTACTCATTCTGAGACACGCGTATAAGTATGCGCGAATGTATAGTAGCATAGTCTTCCCAATGTCTTTCGCTGCCACTGGGAAGTAAGTACATAGTTTGTATAACGAGTATCAAAGCTAACTATAGCTTGTAGTTTACAACTGTCTTTAGGTAGTGTATAACTATCTAGTGTCTTTCGCTGCCACTGGGAATTTACAACTGTCTTTAATCTTGATCTCTGCACCTCTGTGTCTTTCGGTCAATTTATACATCGCCCCAGGTGGCAGGTTAGCTGTAACATACAGATGTGTGAAATTGAGGAGTGGATCTTCGCGGTTTGTTACAGTAATGGCATCTTCACACCATGCAAGCTGTATACAGTAACGAACAAGACGTACACAAACTGGATGAGAAAGGATTATTCCCCAGGTTGGCACTCACCGCGTTGAGGCGGCAGGTATTCATAGTCCGAATAGACACCAATCGCCGGGTTTAGGGTGGCTAATCGTGGGGCATGGAGAGTAAGGAAACGGATCACGAGTACATCTGCCCGATCGTTAATAGGCTTTCATTCTGGAGACGTTCAATATCCAAGTACAGCTTACCATCAGACGGGCAAACACAAGGTCTATCTAGTCTTCAAGTGCGTTCCTTGCACAGGCAGCTACTATATGTAGTCACATGTAGATAGATCCAGACATACCATGTACTCATTGAGCATATAGATTCAGTTACAACCATTTACATCCACACATCTGAGCCACTCATACTCCAGTTACACTCTACTGGCTCAGAGCACATCTTAAATATATATCTCTGCACAATCCAAATCTGTTCTAGTACCTGCGTTGCACTCCAATTAAATAGTACTATATGTACAGACTAACCGATAATAAAAATACTGCGGTAACAACGTGGACCTCACTCAAAAAGGCCAATGAGTCGTCACACGCATAAGGGCCCCCGCTCCCGCACACAAAAAAAGGAAAAAAAAGGAAAAAAAAAAAGAAACGAAAATGCACCATGCACATGCCCTACCCGCCCCCCTGCTCGATCCCCATCATTTACAACAGCGGGCGTGCCACGTGCGGTAGTGGCCCGGTCGCAGCGTGCAGGATGGCCGCCAGAGCGGCGTCGTCAAATGTGTCGTCGGGGTTGTGCTTGAGGCTGCGTGGGTGGACGGGGTGGTGCGAGAACACCAAGAACAAGTCAGCACGCAGACGGACATGGCACGAAGCGAACCGGCGGGAGGAAAGAGGATACGGAAACTGATGCACAACGAACACGGGACACGCGTGGAGGGAGTGCAGAACAACACTTGCGTGACACATGAAAAAAGAAAAAAAAAAGAACACAAAAGACAAAATGACAAGCAAATCCGACTCACCCCTCAAACGTCCTTTTCCTCGGCTCCAGATACACATTGATCATCTCTCCGCAAACGTGCGCCCCATATCCGTGACCGTGAGCTGCTCCCCGCCCAACCCGTTCCGGCTTGATGTCGTCTATAAGAAGTGACGTGGCATATGCTCATATATGCACTGAGCATCAATGAAGACGATATAGTGGGGCAAATACTGGACTTACGCTCTAATACTAGCAGCAACATGGAAGGAGGCCTGGGACATTAGGGAAGATGGGGTCAGTACTAGTTGGTGGTTACTCGTGAGGGTTGTGGTGGAAAAGAGGCCCCAGCGTGTATATAAATAATGCCCCGCCTCGTTGATAGATAAGCGCTAAGCCTCAAGGCAGCCTGGCTCTCATGCATTCGGACCACAATCTATTTTTTTTGGAAGCTCTTCATAAATATGTATCTAAGTCAAAATTTTAATGGCAGTGGACGTACCTTGAGCGTGGCATGGCTGCGTGGCCGTGCTCAAATCCATCCCAACTTGATACTGGATGATCTAAATACGACGATACTACCGATATGAAGCTAACAAGGCAAACTTGGAGCGAGGACACATCAACCACTCGGAGCTGCGATCAGTCGACCCAATTGCAGCATATCAAATGATGTCGGAAATGGTCGATCGAGCTTGAGGCTTGTTGTAGGGTGTGAATAGACTAGCTAATCGTGACCACAGTCACCTGTGGTTACGAGGTAATGCTTTAGGTGATCTAAATACGACGATACTATCGATATGAAGCTAATAGGACAAATTTGGAGCAAGGACAGATCAACCGCTCGTAACTGCCATTAGTTGACCTGATTGCAGCATGTTAGATAATGTCAGAAACGCTCGATCCAGCTCGAGGCTTGTTGTGGGGTCTGAATAGATTAACCAAACGTGGCCTCAATTTCCTACTGCTATCAGGTAATGCTTCGGCCATTTGCCGCCAATCTGAGTCATTCGAACTACAAGTTGAAACCCCTAAAACGCGATGACTGCTGGCAATCCCACAGCCTATGCTGATCCCTGTGGGCGAAGAAGTTTAGCAAGGCGGCTAAGAAGATCGAGCTGAAGCGAAGGAAGAATTTGGAATTGGCTAGGTCTGAAACTCTTCGTACTGTGGAGAATATCGTAAGCCATTTGAAGTTTCCAGTGCCCCTTTGACTGATCATCGTCTTCGCTGCGGGCCCAATTACAAGAACATCTCTTCGGAGGGCACGACGCAGAGGTTGGTTCCCATTCCAGTAAGAAAACCGCTATCTCAAAACTGTGGACCAAAGCACTTATATCACTGCGTTTAAGCCGTATTACTGTAGCTCGGCGACGTCCGCTGAGCTCTGACTACCAGACTTGTTAAGGCCATGCCAACGTACCGTCCACTTATATCTATGTACATATCAACCTGGCCTCCCCAGGCTCTGAATGTCTAACCTTAACACGGCTGAGAAGGTCTCTGACTTTCTGGCTACGTACCTTTGATATCAGAGGTCCGAGGATATTGACCCATCGCACCCCTGTTTAGGTCCGTTCAGACGGTGTCTCCGGTCTGCATATAGCTGTATCTTCCTCAGAAAGCAGTTTATCATTTTTTTTAAACAGCACTAGTAAATTCAGCGCCCAAGCCTAGTGCCAGCTCACTCAATGACGCACCAACGCGACCTTGTCTCACTATGTAAGATTTAGACCGATTCTCTTCAATAGAACGCTTCTTACTATTGCTATTTGCAATACATTCTTCAAGGGTTCATCTCGCACGCAATCTTACACCCCTCCTTGAGGCCCCCCACCACCTTCACCTTCATCATCACAGCCTCCGTCCTAGACCTCCGTGCGTGTCATGCCCTGTCATATCTTAAGCTGAACTGTATTTCCGTTCGTTGTGCTATAGCCCTGTCTCAGACGACGCAAACGTCCACATTTCAGGGTCGGAGTCAAGCCCCCTTAGGACCACCACCCCGTACATGATTACCAGACGAACGTAAACCTAAGCCGCACCGCATTCCAGCCATTCCTCCCGCGGCTCATGTTGGATACGTGCCACAATGTGGAGTATAAGACAGGCGCGGTTACGGGGCTTGTCGGAGGGGAGTTAGAACCCATCAGATATGAGAAACCTGGCACGGAGGAGCCTGACACCACCCCCACCCCCACACCCGTCGCCGCTGTCCGGATTCGCTCGCGTGATGGAGAACACCCTTGCTTTCTACTGCAGCCCTTGATTCACACTCGACCCCGCGGAATCCCCGCCCTGTACAGGACCCGCCCTCTGCGGCTTCAGGTGGCTCCAGAGTCTTAATCAGTCCCCGTCACCTTTGAAACCTGCGAGTGACGCGCCAGAGGCCCCATTTGAAGCCCCCAATACCACCCTACCATGCGACACCGAAAATTCCTTGCGCCCCATTATAAACGACGTCCAAAATCTAATCATGTACATCAGCTGAACCGAAAATCGTTTCTCTAATCTCAGCGATACAGCTCAACTTCGGAAAGCAGGACCGAACATGTTTTCGGGCTGAATGTCTACTCGGACCCTGGTACAGCTCAGACTCGTAAGCCTTCCGCGGATCCAACCCTATCGAAATCACAAGGGACACAACCCGGTAATTGCTCACCGCACGAAAATCGGAATAAGAGATCTACACCGTGAATTGATACAAATGCTGATACAGATATACATGACATTCCAAACAAGCTTTTCCCTTCCAGCATACCCTAAAGTCCAATCGCAAGTGTCCTCTACACCAGAAACGCGAACCTGCAAGATCCCTGCGAGCTTGAACTATATGTCGACTCAGGGGTGGCCACGTATAAATACGTTACCACTGCTTTGAAATCTTCCTTGTGGGAACCACGGTGTCGTCTGGCAGCTCCTCGAAGGTGTGCTCGACCAGAAAGAGCAGTCTTGTCCCACGCTCCGCGCCCATTTCTCCTCCGTCTCCTCTCCTCTCGGCCAGCGGCCGTCCCTTGCAAAGGACGGCGGCGCGCTCCTGGACCTCGCGCCCAAACCGGGCTGCGTGTCCACGGAGATATGTCGTTGTTTGTTTTTGCGAGGGCGGCTGCCCCCGCGAGGTAAGTGGCTGGTGGCCTCTTCGCTTTTCAGCCTTGCAATTGCTTTCGCCTTTCGGCGACGGTCGCGGTCGCCTCGAGAAGCGAGTGGTGCAGGTGATAGAGGGTTGTCTGCTGGCGATGAGAACGCGGGGATGGGGAGCGGCCGCGCCAGCGGTTGGAATGCGGGGAGAGGGTGTGGGGGCAACTTGGGGTAGGGCTGTGGCTCGAGCGGCGGGTGTAGAAGTGGTGCGGGTGGTGCCAGGAAACCCGGGGCCCCCACCCCTAGAGGGCGGAGGTGTATTGGTTGCATAAAGAGACGACGATCATCCTCCAGAGTCATGAGCTCCCGGTGGAGTAAGCCAAGGCTGTGCAAAAAGGGCAGCTGATTTTCCATGGTGCAACAGTGATAGCAAAGATGGCGGTTTGAGAGTAAGAGAGACACAGGTCTTTATGTAGGACTTCAATGGTCACATTGTCGCCTTCCCTTCGTGCGGACAATGAAATCAGTCACCGGTTCAATTCAATGTTCCTTCTCGAGAACAACATGAACCAATGACATTCATCAAATTCCACGTCAATAGCCAAAGTGGTAAAACCTTTCTGTCGATGCTCTATTCTCCTTCACCGCGCTTCACTCTAAATTTTGGGTGGCCGATATCTCGGTGTAATTCCAAAAATTATCGGAAAGTAATCCGAATAGTACCCAAATTATGCGCTCACGAGATTTGACCTTCTGTCCAAATAAAAACGGCATGTAACCCAAATTCCATCCAAGATTTCAGCTAGATTCTCTCCACACAAGAAATTATCACGGGTGCTATTACCCAGCTAGGCAGCCAGCTGCAGCCTCAATAATTGCAAGAAAATTTGATAGAAAGAGGTATATAACAAGAAATGGCCCAGTAATCATTTCCCTATGGCTACACTGGCATCATTGCTCGACTCGTGGCCCCTCAAGCGCCACCTTTCATGCAGCGATCAAGCGTCGCACTGACATTCAGAGCACTAGATGTCATGTCCAAATTAGTAATGCGAATACCTGTTCAGTAGCACTCACAGTTACGCATTGCTTTCACCACGCCCTCATCTTCATGTCGAGCAAGAGTGCCATGAAGAGCACAGACAAGAAGTGGACTGTGTTGGACAGGCAAGAAGTCATGTCAGATCAGGATACAGACGGTACACAAAGGACTCCACCTCCAAAGAAAGCTAAGCCTAGCTTACATCCATCTGCGGGCTTGCACTACGAGTAATAGAATTTCATACGCGCGGCTTTCTATGGCTTCATGGGTGTTGAGAAGCGATCGGAAACTGATATTGCGTGGCTACTGGGTGCCAGATACGTCTTCTAAAACCCCAACCAATGATCAATATTTTCGACCTAATTTCAATCTCACCTTTGGGAAGCAAAGAGGTGGCATAAAGATGTTGCTAAACAAATCAAAGACAAAGGACTGAGCTTTTCTCGTGCTTATCTAAAAAACGCTGAGGTTAACGCACTTACCATCAACATGATCATCGACGATTGGGCAGAGCATGGAGTGTGCAGGGAGGTGGTGGAGGAGCAGGGAGAGGAGGAGCGCCATGCACACGGTGTAGGTATGTGTGTGTGTCTGTGCGGGGATATGCGTCAGATAGAGTAGGGAAAGGCTGGAAAAGGGGGGGGCAGCGCAGCGCACCCAGCTGCGCAGCCGCTTGTCTTGGAATGGGATCGGGCTATCGACGGTTCGCCACACCCCGGTGAAGAACGAGGCGGCGAGGATGATGAGTGTGGGCGTGCGCCATGCAGGGCGCTGGGCGGGGCGGGAGGTAGCGAGGCGAGGATGAAGGTGAGGAGGTATTGCAGGACCGCCTGCATGAGCGCAAACACGGTAAAGTTGAAGCTGCATGCACGGCGCACAGTGCGCGACCGGGGATGATCTCAGATGAGTAGAGTATGCAGGTGAGAGCGACGCACTTGACAGATATGACCCGTGCTTCGAGGCACGCATGTATGCCTGTCAACAAATGGGGTGTTCAGAGAAAAACAGTGGTACTACAGCCAGGGCTGGGTTAGGGACATCTTGTTTGTCACCTGGTTCACAAAAAGGGAATAGCTGAGCGCATGGTAAAAATGAGTGGAGGTGCTTGGAGAATTAAGCCAAGAGAACAGAGCAGAAAGCGGTTCAAAGCCATCAAGTGTGAACTGACTAACAGGTGGATTTTTCTGGTCCGAGAGTGAGTCAGATACGCCAGAGCCACACCAGTCACCTCCATGATGAGGACGCTGAAGACGTGGCGCGTGCAGCGTGCCTCACGTGACTGTGGCAGAACTCCGCTGCCTGCCGCGACGAGCCTAAGTCAAGTCCTGACGCAGGTGCACTATAGAAATATTGCTTATAGCTACGTAGCGCGAGCTTGAGCTCAGCTCGCCACTTTCTGTTGGAGTCAGAGTCGATAAGCGGAGAACGCAGGGCCAAGTAGGTTAGGGGAAGGATCTATCATCGTCTAGTAAAATAGTATTACTGGCCTCGGTCAAGTTTGACCGAGGCCCTATATCTACTCGCTCCACAATCGCTAACCCCTCAGTGAACTGACCGTTCACTGAGGTACATGCCCCCATCCCATTATGTATCCTAATGGTATACTTACTATCATGTAGGCTTCATTACTATTAGGTAGAGTACTTATATATACTCAGTGAACTGACCGTTCACTGAGGCTTCATTACTATTAGTACTGCGCATAACCGCTACAGGTTATGGGCCCCGCAGAGCCCACAACGTCTACCCCCACCTCCAAGTCGTTCGTCGTCCTGAAGCTGGCCAGGGACGGCACGAACTGGGTCACCTGGAAAAGCCAGACATTAGCTATGCTGGCGGCGACCCGTGGTGCGAAGCGTCACCTCGAAGGGACCGCTCGGATCCCTCGCACGATCCCGACGTACCCTGACGGCTATACACTCACAGACAAAGAGGAAGAGGACCTAGAGGAACTCGAGAAACGCTGGGATGACTACAATCAGCGCGAGGCAGCAATAATGGCACAAATATTTACCACTGTCCCCGATAGCATCCTCATCGAAGTCCGCAACCTACGTACAGCAAAGGAGGTCTGGGAGGCCGTATGTGCAAAGCATGAGACAAGGGCACTCACGGTCAAAGTTGACATGCGACGACGCATGTACGAGCTGAAATGCGAGGACGAATCGAACGTCCGCACGCACCTGGAGTCCCTCATGAGAATGCAGGAGCAACTCGCAGGGATGAACGCGGGACTCACTGATGACGACCTTGTCACCGTCATCCTCGGCTCGCTCCCGAAGTCGTATCGGCCGCTCATCAATGCAATAACGATGTCAGCGACACACGCAAAGGCAAGACTCGAACCGGACCAGGTAGTCAGCACTCTGATCGACGAGTTCGAGCGATTAGCAATCGAGGAACGACAATTGAAGGCGAGTGAGAACGCACTCGCGGTGGTCAAGAATCACGGAAAGCACCAGCCACGCAGCAGTAGTTCCAATACCACGCGGACAGATGTGGAATGTTGGAAGTGCAGCAAAAAGGGGCACATCAAAGCGGATTGTCATTCTAAAGGCAAGAAAAAAGAAAAAAAGGATGAGGACAAGAAAGGAGGCGACTCGGCGAACACAGCAGTAGAGGGCGAGGATTTCGCCTTTACCACGACGCTCGCTGGGACCGCGCTTGCGCTGGGAACGAGTCGGTCAACGGGACAAGAAGTCGACGTTTACGACTCGGGCGCGTCAGGTTCGTCACTTTCAATGAGATCACGCCGCGGACAAGATAGTCTTCAAGGCTACCGGGATAGGTAGCATGAAGATCGGGATACCTAATGGTAGAACGACAATGTACGTTACCTTGAAGGACGTGCTGTACTGTCCCGATCTCGCGTTTACACTCGTCTCCCTAACGCGATGCAACGCAGCTGGCTACACGGTTCTACTCAAGAATCAGAAGTGCTTAATTCGAGACAAGAAAGGGACGTTACTTGGACAAATCCCGCTTTCGAATGGTCTGTATAAAGTAGAACATCAGTCTACTGCAGCGGCAGCGAGTACTACACGAAAAGTACTCACATTGGACGAGTTACACCGCCGGATGGGACACATATCGCCCCAGGCCGCCCACAAGCTCATCCGAGACCGAATCGTCACTGGACTGGATATCGACATGGCGAGTCAGCCAGGCTTTTGCACGGAGTGTGCACAAGCCAAACCTACCCGAAAATCCGTCCCACAGAAAGGGGAGGGGCCACGAGCCACCGAATTCGGCGAAAAGGTGCACTCGGACGTCTGGGGGCCCGCAAACCCCCAGAGCTACGACGGAAAGGACTATTTCGTCAGTTTCACCGACGACTATAACCGGTGGACTTACCTGGTACCGATGGCTAGGAAGAGTGACGCGTTCAACTGCTACAAGCAGTATGAGGCGTGGGTCGAGACGCAGTATATAAAACACTTACAGACTAACCGCGGGGGAGAATACCTCTCCGACGCCTTCATGGCCCACCTAAAGTCAAAGGGGACGACCCGGAGCCTCACGGTGCACGATACCCCTGAAGAAAACGGCGTGTCAGAACGTTTAAACCGGACGTTGCTAGAACACGCACGTGCAATGCTTCTAGCAGCTGGATTACCGAAGTTTCTGTGGACAGAAGCGTACAGCACGCGGTCTGGCTGAAAAACCGGACTTCGATGCGTGCGCTCAACGGCAGAACGCCATATGAGGTCGTACACGGCGCGAAGCCGGATCTCACTGATTTACCAGAATGGGGAACTAGAGTCTATGTTCTAAAAGAAAGCAGCAGTAAGCTAGACTCGAAGGCGGATGAAGGAAAGTGGGTGGGGTATAGCGATGAGAGCAAAGGGCACAGGGTCTACTGGCCCAGGAAACGCCGTGTCACAGTGGAAAGGAACGTCATGTTTGACGCCCTTGTCCTCGTGACCCCCAACGACGGTCTGACTGAGGGGGAGTCATCCACCCTAGGCACTCAGAACGCCGTCGGCGGTGTTCCCGCTCCTCACACACCCCACCAGCACCCGCCACTACAACCGCTGGACCCGGAAGCAGACCCCGCAGACACCGGGCGGATCGACCCCCTCGAGGGATTCGAGGCCGCGGATCTCCCGGCAGACCCGCCCCAAGGAAGGGGCCACCGCACGCGGAAACCGTCCGCGTACGTGCGGGGGATCGCGGACAGTGTGGGCAGTAGCACAGGTTGCCCACACGCGCCCGCGTACCCCCGAGGTCTGCCGATGCCCACCAACGACTCAGCCCTAGTCGTGCTGACAGGGGGTGGAGGAGAGATCGCCAGAGCTGAGGGGGAGCCTCGTCATCCTGCTAGGCACACGACCGCTGCCGCAGCGCACAGCCCAGGGCCTGACCCGACTAACCTCGACGATGCCCGTTCCCGCACTGACTGGCCGCAGTGGGACGCGTCGATCAGGCGGGAGTTGGACCAACACATGGCGCTACGCACCTGGGACCTCGTCGAAGCCCCAGATGGTGCGAACATCATAGGGAGCAGGCTCGTGTTTCACTACAAGCACGACATGGAGGGAAAGGTTGTAGATCGAAAAACGAGGCTCGTCACGCAAGGATTCTCACAGGCACATGGAATTGACTACAATGAGACCTTCTCCCCCATAGCAAATCTCTCTGCTATCCAAATAATCGCAGCCATCGCAGTCCGGAACGACTGGGAACTCGAACAAACGGACATAGACGGCACGTACTTAAATGCACCGATCACGGAGACTATATACATGCGACAGGCCAGGGGATATGAAGCCCCTGGAAATGAGCATAAGGTCTGCCGGCTCAACCGTGCGATATACAGGCTGAAGCAATCCGGCAGAGAATGGTACGATACGCTGCGCGGGTTCATGAACCAATTTGGTTTCACGCGCTGCGAGACGGAACACGCAGTCTTTCACAGATATGCTGGGCAGGACGCGCTTATCGTCGCGGTCGACGTCGATGATCTGACCATGGCCGGAAGCTCGAAGAGCGCGATCCTTGAGTTCAAGAACGAGCCACGTACAGTCCTCAAAATCAAGGACTTGGGTGATCTGCATTGGCTACTGGGTATAGAGGTGAAACGGGTGCGCGAGACGCGCACAATATCCTTCTCACAACGTGCTTACATCGAGAGAATTCTCGAAATATTCGGCTTGCAGGATGCGAACGCCCTGAGCACGCCGCTCGACCCGCATCACAGGCTATCCCTATCCCAATCGCCCACCACCCCTCACGAACGCCAAGAAATGCACGCCGTACCGTACAGGGAAGCTATCGGCTCACTCATGTATGCGGCATTGGGCACGCGCCCTGACATTGCGTTTGCAGTATCGTTCCTGGCCCAGTTCATGCAGGACCCGGGAGGCCGCATTGGGAGGCGGTCAAACGTGTTTTTCGTTATTTGAAGGGCACGAAGGACGTGGCCCTAACTATCGGCGGTTCTCGCAGGGGACTAGAGGCGTTTTCTGATGCTGACTGGGCATCACAAGAACACCGACACTTGATCTCGGGGTACGTGTTCACGATCGATGGAGGCGCTGTGTCTTGGAGTTCCAAGAAGCAGCCGATCGTCGCGTTGTCAACAACGGAGGCGGAATACGTCGCAGCGACTCATGCCGCGAAGGAGGCTTTGTGGATACATGCCTTCCTGGCAGAGATCGCCCGACCACTCAGCCAGCCCATCACCATCCACCTCGACAACCTCTCTGCGATATCTATCACAAAGAATGACGAGTATCACCCAAGGACCAAGCATATCGACATACGGTATCACTTCATACGTCACGCGGTACAGAGACAGCTACTGTACATCGACTACGTACCAACAGATGACATGGCTGCCGACTTATTCACTAAAGCCCTCCCCCGACACAAGGTTCTACACCTGAACGCCTTACTTGGTCTACATTCGGCTTAAGGGGGAGTGTTGGAGTCAGGGTCGATAAGCGGAGAACGCAGGGCCAAGTAGGTTAGGGGAAGGATCTATCATCGTCTAGTAAAATAGTATTACTGGCCTCGGTCAAGTTTGACCGAGGCCCTATATCTACTCGCTCCACAATCGCTAACCCCTCAGTGAACTGACCGTTCACTGAGGTACGTGCCCCCATCCCATTATGTATCCTAATGGTATACTTACTATCATGTAGGCTTCATTACTATTAGGTAGAGTACTTATATATACTCAGTGAACTGACCATTCACTGAGGCTTCATTACTATTAGTACTGCGCATAACCGCTACACTTTCCACACGAGATATTTCAAATTTCATCCAAGGATAAACCCGGTGACACCCCGATGTGACTTCTGGATGAAAGTTGGATATTATTTGAAAATTGATACAAAAGTGGCCAGGTGATTTTTTGGCCTAAAATGTGGTGCTTTATCCGACCGAAAGAAAGAGACGGGTTCAGCTGTGTAATTTGAAACTAGCAAAAGACTGTGTAAACAGTCAGCAAGAGCCGCCTGAATGCACGAACGTTTGTTACGGACCATGGGTGTAAAGGAAGTGAGTCGGAGCTCAAAGGTGTTGCAACAGACTGAGAAGACCGAGTTCTTAAGAGGTGCAACACTCGATATAACCAGTCTGAGTCAACCTTCGATAGGTGGGTACTAAGAGTCTCGAAAATTATATACATGAAATATGTCTGATCTTATATGTTTTTCTAGTTCTAACACTCGCCCTCCTTCGCTACAAGGTAGTGAACACCCTATCCCTGAATCCAGCAAAGAAAGTGAGTACTAACCCTGGTATCTAGTCGGCAGCGTCCAGCATATCCTCTTCGGTTCCAGTGGCCAATTCGGCCACGCCGTTGATGATTTGCTGGACCACAGCTTCGAACGCTCGTTCATCAGCGGCTGATAGTGTTGAGCGCGGATTTTCAGGTAACATACCAGGTTCGGACGCGTTTGCAGCCGGTGGTGGAGCAGCTGCCTGCGCCGCGGGTGCGGGCTGGCTAGGGCCAGCCGCCGCATTCCTAGGGTGCTGTCTGGGCACGCGGGTCTGGCCGTCGTTGCGCCTGGGTGCACGGTCCCTGTCCGACTGCTGACCATCGGTGGCACCCCTCCCCCTTCCCCTCCCTCGACGTCCTCCTCGGAACGATCGTTGCCCATGGTCGAAGGCGGAGTTATAGTTGGCCATAGCCCTATCGTTGATCTGCTGGAAGAGGCCGAAGGAGGCGTAACGCTCCATAAAGCTCTCTTCGGGTATCTCATGTCGCACTCGAGCGGGGACGCGGTACGGTGAGTAGTACTCTGAGTGACTCGTCTGCGTCCGCTGATAGGGGGGGTGTCCATATGCAGCAGCGTTTCGAGGTGGAACTTGTGGAGACGGCGCGCCATAGTATCTGGGAGGATAGGTGTGCGTACCTGCCGCGGATGGCGGGGGGGGTACTTGTTGTACAGCGGGCACCTGGTCAGTCGCTGCGTATTGCGATATCGAGTCAAAGTGGCTAAAGACGTCTGATATGTCTGATATAGCGTCGTCAGGATTTTCGCGGGGGTGCCTGTTGGCAGCGTAGAATGACTGCGCCGCCAACCGGGCCTCGTAGCCTGGGGGCGCGGGTCCTGGGTCCGGTCCTCCAGCATATTCGTGGAGCGTGGACGCGTTGTGCCACAGCTGCTGAGTAGTCGGGGGAGCGGGTTGTGGGGTGTCATTGCCAGACATAGGGGTGAGTGTCACTGTCAGCTTCAGACCTGTCTTATCCCTCTTTTTATAGGGAATGTCTCTGTCGATCGGTATTGTCAGCGTGATTGCGTTGCTGTCGATCGTGGGCGTAGTGCTTTTCCATTCTGGTAAGTCCAATATTTGTTCGATGTCCGGAGGGGGCTGTCTGGTGCCGTTCGGCAGATCATCGATGCTAGCTATGTCTTGTTCCTCCAGGTAAGCATCCAATGCTGCCAGATGTTTCACTGATGCGAAGGGAAGCCAGGTTCTGTCATTGCTCTGCCATAGGACCCGTAACCAGGCGTCCTTTCCGGACTTACAGTGCGTTTCTAGTCTTTTCACGTGCCATTCTAACGGGGCGTCCCCTAGATCGGTAACCTGTGTCACGGCTCGTCCTGGGAAACATCGATCATCATTTGCGATATGTATGCGTAATAGGTTAGCGTGGAATACGGGGTGTATGTCGCACGCTAGCAGCTCATTCGGTAAGGCCAGTTTGTAAGTTGATCCTTTTACTAACTCATTTGTTATTCTGTAGGGACCTATGTATTTTGGTGATAGCTTATGAGCCCTTCCTTTTGGGAGCTTCAGGTTCACTGTTGACAGGTATACTAGGTCCCCTACCTTGAAAGGGGCGGGCCGTCTCTTCTTGTTAGCCGCGTAGGTCTGTTTCACTCGCTGGGTAAGAATTGAATCATGTGCAGTTATCAGGGCGTCTTTCAGTTTCTGTGCAAAACGCCTCACTCCTGGCATCTGTTCTCTCCCCGAGTCCCATATCATCGGCCTTGGTAGGCTTCCGAAATTCAGGAAGAAAGGAGTAAACCCTGTCGTGTCCGATCGTGCGCTGTTGAATGCGAACTTGATTGCGGGTAGCTTCAAGACCCAGTCCTATCATATCGAATTCGCCACTTCTATTGCAGGATATCGGGAGTGGTCCCACGAAGTCGATACCGATCTGCTGCCAGCGGCGGTTTGGGACTTTTAGTGGTTTCAGGTTTCCATACTGTTTCTGGTTTACCGGTTTCGCGACGGCACATGTGTGTGACAGCTTTCACAATAAACCTTCATGTCTGCATAGATTCCATACGTGATCCTGCAGGTTATTACAGTACGTCTTACGGCTTCCTAGATGCGCTAATAAGGAGTGCGCGTGTGATATTATGCATTCTTTTATTCCTTTGTTTCCGTGGGCGCCATCCGGGATGCAGAGGCGTGGTTCACCACTCATCTTGATGTAAAGCAAGCCGTCTTGCATTAGAAAATTGTCGTTGTGTTGTAAATTATCGATTATTCCTTTAAAAAATTTGTCTTTTTGATACTGTTCCTTTAAAATAGTCGGGAATTTAAATGAGGGGTCGAACATCGATATCATTTCTTCAAAGGATGGTGCAGCCACATATAAATCCTCGTTAATTTGAGGAGCTTCGATTTCCGGGTCTGTGTCTTATTCCGGTGTCCCGGCTTGGGGTTTGACCGAAATGGATGGGGCGGCCACGTTGCGGGCGTCAGAGGATTTTCTTTGCGCCCTCCAGTTTCGTTTCCCTCTGGGGGCCTTTCTCTCTCTGACTGTTTCCGTGGTGGGGTTCGTGGTAAGTGGTTTTACCGCTACGTTGGCATCGTCGTACTGTTTCGGCGGTTTTATAGTATGCCCGGCTCGTGTTTTCCCTATTGGCCGACCATCGATACCGGTTGCGTTTAGGTGCATCAGTAAGGATGCGTTGGCCTCGTGTCCAGTCTTCAGAGAACAGGGTCTTCGTCTTATTTCAGTTATCGTTGTTGGTACGTCTTCCCCAATTATGTATTCCGACGCCGCTCTCATGATTCCTGCCGGTTCTGCGTTATACATTCGCGATAGCGCGTCTGCCACTACGTTCGCTTCTCCAGGTATATATATTATTTCAAAATCGAAGTCGCTTAGTACGTCAATCCATCTGTGTTGTTGTGCTGACAGATTTTTTTGAGATAAGATATATTCCAGGGGTTTATGGTCTGTAAAGATGCGGAAGTGTACCCCTTGAAGTAAGTGCCTGAACCGTTTCAAAGATTCTACTATGGCTAATAATTCTCTTTCGTGCACCGGATAGTTCTGTTGTGCAGGATTGAATTTTGCAGACCAGAATGCTATTGGAGCCACGGTTTTCGGGTCATTTCCCTGTGATACCATGCCTCCCGCGCCTCCTAGACTTGCGTCGCATACCAGGTTTATTCGTGGAGCGTTGGCAGAGTAGTCCAGGGCAATTCTGTGTGAGTCTCTATGGTTTTGTACAATTTTCTTTACGTCGTCAAATGCTTGTTGCTCCGTAGGGCCCCATCATCATATCGACGTGGACCCCGTTCTCTCCGTTAGGACACCCATCGGGGTCCTGATGCCCTTGCAGTTAGGTGTGATGTAACTCACAGTCCCTATAAGGCAGCGAGCTGATCCCTTCCTGGTGGAGTTTTCCAGTTCAGAATTTTGTCCACTTTTTCTGGATCAATGACTAGTCCTCGTGTGTCTATGACGTGACCTAGTACCTTCAGTTCTTTGGCAAAGAACTGGAGTTTGTCAGGCGTTGACAGGTATAGTTTCTCTTTTCTCAGAATATCTATTATTAGCTTACAGTGCTCTATGTGTTCTTTTATTGTGTTAGAGTACACTATTATGTCGTCTAAGTAGACGTCCATAAAGATACCGATATATGGTCCGAAGATGTGGTTCATCAGTGCTTGGTATGTGGCCAGGCCATTGCAATCACCCTGCTGCATCACCAAGCTTTCCATCGTGCCGTCTGGTGTGTTAAAGGTCGTGCGGTGCACGTCCTCGTCTACGACATGAATTTGTTCGTAGGCATCTCTTCCATCGATCAATGTTCTGTACGGGTGTCGGAGTATGTTTGTGAGTATTGTCTCCATATTTGGGAGAGGGCTTGCCAGCTTCCTTGTGTTCTTATTTTGTTCTCTTTTGTCCAATACCGTTCTGATCCTGGTTTCTCCGTTTTCACCAGGTTTCTTTAATACTATTAGCATCGGTACAGCGTTTCGACCAGGTCTAAAATGCCATCTCCCCGTGCTTAGGTAAGAGTCCCGTTTCTCTCTCCAAAGGTGTTTCACCGCTTCGGGACATTTGGAAGGTCGCCACGAGTAGGTGAGATTTTCGTCTATTATGGGTATCGTGTGATTTATTTCTCGTAGAGGAGGGAGCGGCGTTTGGCCAGCTGGCTTGCATATGTCATTCACGTAGGCCCTTAATTCGGTGCGTAGTTTTTCTAAACCTCCTTCTACTACGTCCGCTGCCATAGAGCTTATTTCAGCAACGTCCGGGCCTGTTAATCTTTCCGACATTGCGGATACCACTGACACCCTTGCTGGGTTGAATCCCAGCATTACCTTGTGCTGAAAGAGGAAAGGTGTGCCTAAGATGATGTCATAGTTTCGAGGTTGATGACGTCGAATCGTCGCTGTTCGTTTATTTCATTATAGGCAAAATTCACCGTCGTTGAGCAAGTTATCATGGTTCTCGAGCCCGATGCCGCCAATTGGCATGGTAAGGGTTTCGCTAGGTGCTCCACTGGTAGGTGTAGCTGGTCCACCAGCGTCGTGGAGATGAAGTCGGCCAGAGAGCCCGAGTCTAACAACGCCCGTACGTCCTTTCCATTTATTTTAGCTGTTACTATGATTGCCTTGGGTATTACCCTTTTGACGTCTTTTGGCTTGCTGGCATTGTGTTCCATTTTTTGAGTTTGCTGTGGGGTTTTTGCTAATTTTCCCCTCGATTTTACAGCGCGTGTGTCGGTCATTGGCCTAGCAGAAGTGTTCTTTAAGATGTCCTCTGTGGCCTCCCCATATTCTTCAGCGTCGTAGTCCGCACCGTCGGTGTCCCATATTAGAGTTGGCGGTTCCTCCCCAGGATTCTCTTCTTGCGGGATTAGGTTTCTTATTGAGCGCGTTATCGGTGAGAGATTCTCATCACTTCCGTCCTCCGAGAACTCATATTCGTTTCCACTGTTTGCGCTCTCTCGGTTGTCCCGGAGTTCGTCACACCTTCGGTTGTGAGCGGTCCTCTCTATTTCCTGAGTGGCTAACTGATGTTTGTTCAGTCTTCTCGGGTTGTTTGCTAAGTCAGACCAGGATTCGCCGTCCCATCTCGAACCGGTAGCATTCGTACGTAGGGTTCGGCGCGGGTCTGCCCACATGTTTCCCGAATAACGAAGTAGGTATGGCGGAATTTCTGCATGTCGACGGATATTCTCGAATTCTAACCATTGCACGCAGTCAAAGTGGTTATCCAGGATTCGTGAACTATTTATGACATACTGCATGTTGAACATGCGGTCGTTTATGAGTACCGAGTGAGTGGTTACCGGGACTATTGTGTATCTTCCAGTCATTAATACGTGTGTGGGCATTTCACAGTTTGCGAGGGATACTCTCGATGATAGCCTGTCCGCCAGTTCGTCCCAAACGCTCTGTGGTTGGTCCCAAGCCCCACCGGTATTATTTTCCTCTGTCATATTCTCCATCATGTTTAACTGAAGTTCAATATGTTCTTTTGCTAGCTTATCGAGGTCTGCGACGTCTTCGCCCACGTTTACCGTGGTGGCCTGTACCCCTGGTGGTTTCCCGTCCCTCGTTCGCGGGATGCTTGTTCTTTCAGGGCAGTCTCGTGAGAGGTGGCCTTGCTGCCTGCAAAGGAAGCAAAGTCCCCTTGCTCTCAGGTCGTCCTTCAGCTCCTCGGTTAGCTGAGGAGCCGTTCTCGAGCGTTGTGGGCTTTGTCTAGGCTGTGGCCCGGCCTTGTTACGGGTTGGGGATACCGCCCGGTCCCGCCCCCTTGCGCTGAACGGCTTGTAGTTCTTGGGGTCCTAGCTGTTCGCGACCCTGACTGTGTTGATCGTTGTCTTCCAGAGTCCGGGCGCGGGTAGTCGTCCCGTTTTCTCGGTGAGTTTTTGAAGTCATCTTTGGGGCGCAGCGAGTTCCTACGCTCCTCGTAAAGTCTTAGGTGTTCCGCCTGTTCAAACCTCTCTGCGGCCTCTTCCAGGGTTACAAGGTCCGTGTATTCGTCAGACATACCCGCTTTCGTCCATTCTAATCTCAGGTAGCTATTCGCGCCGTTCCACAGCTGCTGGACGAGATGAAACTCCGTTATATCGGGCAGCCTTGTTGCTAGGGAGCGAAGATTCCGTATGAATTCCCGGATCATCTTCTTTCCTTGGGAGGCCTCATAGAACTTGGTGCGCATTTGTTGTCTGAACCGTGCTGGGAAGCAGAAGTCAAACAGCTCTTTTCCTAACGTCTCGACCGTATATGAATCAGCTTGTGGAGCCACGAAGGTCATATAGTATTTCGCCGCTTTTCCTTTCATAAATTTTTTCATATGTCTTACGCGGAATTTCTTAGGGAAGTCAGTCATTTCAAACCAGTTGTTAACCTCGAAGGTCCATTGTTCGAACGTGTCGAAGTCAGCAGAGCCGTCGTACGGATCTGGCTCTGAGATTTTTACACTCGAGGCATTCTTCACGCGATGTTTCAGTTTTTCCTTGTAAGCTTGTCTCTTTCGTTTAGCTCTGTATCTAGCCATTGAGTCACTTGAGGATGTAGTATCCGACTCGTCTGAATCAATGTCTAGGTCCACGGGGGGGAATTTCTTACTAAACAGCGTTTTTGCAAGGTAACCGTCCCGTGGTATCTGCACAGTTGCGGGGGGCTGATATCTATGTGGTAGGGATGGATGAGCCGTATCGCCTGGTCTCATATTCCTCAACTGGTAAACGCCAGGTAGCACCGCTGTAGTCCTCTTAGGGTAATGTAAGTTACCCCTTTCCTGTGGCTCTACGCTTACGTTGCCGTTGAGGGTCTGGTGTAGTTTCATGGCGACTTGCTCGTCCAGTAGTACGTTGTCATCCTCTGATTCCTCAGGCCTTGCTTCAGGGAGCGAAGTCGCCCTCCACTTCCCTTTTTCTTTGCCGTGAGACGCGATCCTTGCATCCTCTTTGCCTTCGTGGATGGCCTCGAGGTGACGTTGTCTGTTGAGGTTACAGTAGTCTCCTGATTTTTTATGGGCAGGTTTTCTACTAGGTCAGCCCGTCTCCTTATCATATTGCGCAAGGTATCAGAGTCCATATCCTCTATTATACCCATCATAAAGGTTTTGTACACGTCCAGCTCGTCGACCTTTGGTCTACGGGCGGCGCGACATCTCGATTTGCCCCTAGCTGGCTCGTTTGCCCAACCCTCTGGGATTGTCCCAAAAGGGTCTTCTGATCCCTCGTAGTCAGACCACCTGGGCGTTGAGGGGTGTTCCTCTTCTCTCCCCGTTCCTTCCGTCGCTGACTCTTCGTTGGAGAACCAGCCAGGGAAGAATAGCGACTCGATGTGACTATTGGCTTTCGTTGGTGAGCCGTCACCCTGATCGTGCTTTCCCTCGGGCTCCGAGCCGCTCTCATTGGGAAACGTGTGGTCGTTCAAGCCCGGCAGCGTGTGTCTAGCTGTCCTCTCGGACATATCGTCTGCACCGTCCGCTAAGCGGGGGCGACTGAGCGTGCCTCCAACGCCGGGGGCGTGAGCACCGCTCGCTGCTCCAGCTTCGACCTCGGGAGGGAGCGAGCTCTCGTCGACTGAGTCGACGACAAATCTAGAGGTGACCGTTGCAGGCTCATCCTCTCTTCCGACGTAGTCGGGCACAGGTGAGATGGACCGACTTACCGAAGTGAGTGGGCTAATCTCAGTCGTTCTGGGATCGTTCGAAGATTCTTCGACGTCCCGTGGAGTGCTTCCGCTGTTCGACGGCGCCGTTGTGTGGTGGTGAGGCTCAGCGTAGCTTCTTCCAGAGCGAGTCACCATGTTCCTGTGTTCGAGTTGTTAGAAAAAAAATTGGATTTTGGGTACTCAACAGCGGGTGATCAGTCCGTGTCGAGTTCGATGTTGACGGCGAACGGGTTAAAAAATGTAAAGGAAGTGAGTCGGAGCTCAAAGATTTTGCGACAAACTGAGAAGACCGAGTTCTTAAGAGGTGCAACACTCGATATAACCAGTCTGAGTCAACCTTCGATAGGTGGGTACTAAGAGTCTCGAAAATTATATACATGAAATATGTCTGATCTTATATGTTTTTCTAGTTCTATCTTTAGTCGGTCGGAGTCTGTAAGGGCTCGGCGTTAGTAAGCTAGCTCGGGTCCTTACAATGGGGTTACGCGAAAGCATGTAATATTTCTATACTTACACCTTGTGCGAAGCCCAGAGGAATCTCGAGGTGTGTTGTTTGCTTGAGCTGCCGGTACTTTCCATTCATACTTTCAGATAAGATCTCACGACGAAAATCTTAGTTTTAAGTACGTGGTATGTTATGACAAGAGCAGGGGCTCAATTTCCTTCAGATCACGAGGTCAGTTTGCTCCAACTGTTGGAGAAAGTAACAAACGGCAGCGTTGTTGAAATATCTTATCCAGGTTACACTTTCATGTCTGAATTTAATACATCTACAGCTCAATAAGTACATCCATCCTTCTTAAACCCGGTATCATAACCGAAAGGTCTATTATCCACGTTCTGTTGGGTATTTTCTGGAACCCCTCATCATGCTTGGACCCTTTTCGAAAACTGCATGCATCTGACCCTCAAAGGCATCACTCCTATTCCGACGAGTCGGACCTCCATCACTCACTGTTTGCTTTCTTGATGCTCCAATGACCAACAGGCTTGGATGGATTTGAGGGCAGTGTTTGTGGTCTCTGGACTGAAGAAACAAATATACGTTGGTCTTGCAGCGAGTAAGTTCAACAAGCACCGCGGTCATACCCGAGGATACTTGGTTTTCTCGTCAAGTTAATGGCTGAATTCCGAGACCTTATGTCACTGGCCTCAAGTATACGTCTTCACGATGAAGTTTTGGACGCCTGGACAAACCGGAGAGCCAGACTAGCCTTTAAAGCTACATTCATAGATGGGAAAGAATGGTGAGGATAGTGACCAATCACACTATCATCTATCAGTCTTATCAAGCTAACAGGCGTAAGGGTAAAAACTACTAGTTTTACGCTTACGCCTGGTTCTCCTCTTCCCTCACACAATCTTTGCCTACTTGAGCTCCGAGACTCTGTCCACGCGAGGGCCCTCTGATCTGCGCAAGGGTATAGCCAGTTGGAACACGCAAGAGGCATGAAGATCATGCATGAAGGTCGCTGGGATAGATCCCAAGTCGCGTGCTGACCACGTTAAGCCGCATGCATCTTATCATCTCGGAGAATATATATATATATATATAAGAACGAAGTGGAATACGAGAGTGGGGTTCCAGAGGCAGAGGCTTCCTCGGGTTGTTAATAAGGTGTGTACTGGATGGCGAGGTGTGTTCTCTCGTTTACTCACGACGTTTACTCACGACGCGTGCTGGGCAGCATCGATGTATTGGGAAAAGCGTTTTAATCTGTCCTTTAATCTGGATTTATCCCGTACTATTGCCGGCATGTAATGATCATGGAGTCAGCTGGACCGAAAATCGTTTCTCTAATCAGCGATACTTCTCAACTTAGGGAAGCAGGACCGAACATGTTTTCAGGCTGAATGTCTACCTACTCGTAAGCCTTTCGCGGCGAAATCACAAGGGACACAACCCGGTGATTCCTCGCCCCACGAAAAATCGGAATAAGAGATCTACACCGTGAATTAATACAAATGCTGATACAGATATACATGACAATCCAAACAAGCTTTCCCTTCCAGCATACCCTAAAGTCCAATCGCAAGTGTCCTCTACACCAGAAACGCGAACCTGCAAGATCCCTGCGAGCTTGAACTATATGCCGACTCAGGGGTGGCTACGTATAAATACGTTACCACTGCTTTGAAATCCTCCATCTGGGAACCACGGTGTCGTCTGGCAGCTCCTCGAAGGTGTGCTCGACCAGAAAGAGCAGTCTTGTCCCACGCTCTGCGCCCATTTCTCCTCCGTCACTGCTAGCTCCTCCTCTCCTCTTCGCTCCTCTCGGCCAGCGGCCGTCCCTTGCAAAGGACGGCGGCGTGCTCCTGGACCTCGCGCCCAAATCGGGCTGCCGGTCCATGGAGATATACGTTTGTTTCTTGTTGCGAGGGCGGCTGCCCCCGCGAGCTAAGTGGCTGGTGGCCTCTTCGCTTTTCAGCCTTGCAATTGCTTTCGCCTTTCGGCGACGGTCGCGGTCGCCTCGAGAAGTGAGTGGTGCAGGCGATGCTGGGTTGTCTGCGGGCGATGAGAGCGCGGGGATGGGGAGCGGCCGCCGCGCCAGCGGTTGGAATGCGGGGAGAGGGTGTGGGGCAACCTGGGGTAGGGCTGTGGCTCGAGCGGCGGGTGTAGAAGTGGTGCGGGTGGTGCCAGGAAACCCGGGGTCCCCACCCCTAGAGGGCGGAGGTGTATTGGTTGCATAAAGAGACGACGATCATCCTCCAGAGTCATGAGCTCCCGGTGGAGTAAGCCAAGGCTGTGCAAAAAGGGCAGCTGATTTTCCATTGTGCAGCAGTGATGGCAAAGATGGCGGTTTGAGAGTACAAGAGAGACAGGTCTTTATGTAGGATTTCAATCGTCGCTTCCCTTTGAGCGGACAATGAAATCAGTCACCGGTTCAATTCAATGTTCCTTCTCGAGAACACATGGACCAATGACATTCTTCAAATTCCACGTCAATAGCTAAAGTGGTAAAACCGTTCTATCGATGCTCTATTCTCTATTCTCCTTTATCCGACATGCCCAAGAACGAATAGTGTTCCAAAAATTGCTCAATCTCGAAAGAAAGAGACGGGTTCGAATGTGCTAGCAAAAGACCGCTTGCACAGATAGTGTTATGTAACACGTTGATCCCACGCCTCTGAGTCGTGCACGGACCATGGCTCGGACGTGGATCTTGTTTTCGCGAAGCCCCAGAAATTGTTGAGTTCCTCCTGCTTTTTAGTCCAGTTCAGTGCTCCCTTCTCCCTGTAGCCTGTAGCTTGAGGATTGTTATAGCGCACATTCAACAACTAATTACCTATCTATCTAGGGACGGTGCAGCATATATATGGCATGGTCCAAGTCAGTCGACATAAAACTGGGTCTCACAAAACCGTTATAAGTAGAAGGTCCGATCTATCGGTGAGTCTAGTGAGCATCAAGCCCTCGTGCTAAGTACCGCTTGCTATACTTATATATGATGACATGTAAGTCTGCCACCAAGCTACTATCATAACAGCTCGATTTCTCCCATTTCACGATCGTCTTTTGCAGGGTCCAGGGTACTTATTCTCAAGAATATTATACTATATAAGAAACCTTCTGAGGCGAGAATTGCACCACGCTTTTCTCCTTCCGCTTTGTTGAGCTACGATTGAAGTCCTGAATTGACGGTGTCCACGTCAAACCAAGTCCGAATCACTGAACCAGGAGGAAGAGAATAAACCCACCGCCTTCTGATTTCAGAATGGTTCGCTGTTTGTTGCCCTCTGCTACGTTAACAAGTGCTTGCGTACCTAGGAGCTGCTTGCGATGCTCTCGCTCTGCTTGCACAACGCGAGCTGCTTCTCTACTTCACATGGGGCTTGAACGTCTGGATTTCGAAGCGTGTACAGTCTACACCCCATTTCTGATATTCACGTCAATGCATAGCTGCTCATACAAAAGTGCTACTCTACCTGAATGGTGTTGCCGATGATTTCATGGAGCTTCATGTGGATTTTATTCCTGTCGCCAATAGCTTCGTTGTACTGTCGGCAGTGGTGAGACAGGCTGCTATGGATCGAAAGGCTAATCTCCACCAACAACTAAGCGCATAGCAGATACTGCCTGGCTGGGTTTGCCTGTTGCGTTTAATCCAGGAGCGTTTGCTCATGGTTGAATTATTTGACAGGACTCCTGGGGAGGTGCCGGCGTCCGAAGACCCAACCCGAAGGCCTGGAAAATCAATTAATCGTCAAGAAGGTTGCTAGGATAGATCCCAAGTCGTGTGCTGACCACGTTAGGCCGCACGCATCTTATCATCTCGGAGAACAAAAACATAAGCACGCAGTGGAATACGAGAGTCGGATTCCAGAGGCAGAGGCTTCCCCGGGTTGTTAAAAAGGTGTGTACTGGATGGCGCCCTGTGTTGCCTCATTTACTCGCGGCGCATGCTGGGCAGGGGCACGGTCATAGATGTATTAGAAAAAGTGTTTTAATCTATTGTGGATTTATCCCGTACTACTGCTGGCATGTAATGATCATCGAGTCAGCTGAACCGAAGTCGTTTCTCTAATTTCAGCGATACATCTTAGCTTAGGAAAGCAGGACCGAACATGTTTTCGATGGGCAGAATGTACGTCTAGTACTCGGACCCTGGTACAGCTAAGCCTTTTCGCGGATCCAACCCTATCGAAATCACAAGGACACAACCCGTAATTGCTCGCCGCACGAAAAATCGGAATAAGAGATCTACACCGTGAATTGATACAAATGCTGATACAGATATACATGACAATCCAAACAAGCTTTCCCTTCCAGCATACCCTAAAGTCCAATCGCAAGTGTCCTCCTCTACACCAGAAACGCGAACCTGCAAGATCCCTGCGAGCTTGAACTATATGCCGACTCAGGGGTGGCCACGTATAAATACGTTACCACTGCTTTGAAATCCTCCATCTGGGAACCACGGTGTCGTCTGGCAGCTCCTCGAAGGTGTGCTCGACCAGAAAGAGCAGTCTTGTCCCACGCTCTGCGCCCATTTCTCCTCCGTCACTGCTAGCTCCTCCTCTCCTCTTCGCTCCTCTCGGCCAGCGGCCGTCCCTTGCAAAGGACGGCGGCGTGCTCCTGGACCTCGCGCCCAAATCGGGCTGCGTGTCCACGGAGATATGTCGTTGTTTGCTCTTGCGAGGGCGGCTGCCCCCGCGAGATAAATGGCTGGTGGCCTCTTCGCTTTTCAGCCTTGCCATTGCTTTGGCCTTTCGGCGACGGTCGCGGTCGCCTCGAGAAGCGAATGGTGCAGGCAATGCTGCGTTGTCTACTGCCGATGAGAGCGCGGGGATGGGGAGCGGCCGCGCCAGCGGTTGGAATGCGGGGAGAGGGTGTGGGGGCAACCTGGGGTAGGGCTGTGGCTCGAGCGGCGGGTGTAGAAGTGGTGCGGGTGGTGCCAGGAAACCTGGGGCCCCCACCCCTAGAGGGCGGAGGTGAATTGGTTGCATAAACAAACGACGATCCTCCTCCAGAGTCATGAGCTCCCGGTGGAGTAAGCCAAGGCTGTGCAAAAAGGGCAGCTGATTTTCCATGGTGCAGCAGTGATGGCAAAGATGGCGGTTTGAGAGTACAAGAGAGACACTGTGTCAGGTCTTTATGTAGGATTTCAATCGTCGCTTCCCTTTGAGCGGACAATGAAATCAGTCACCGGTTCAATTCAATGTTCCTTCTCGAGAACACATGGACCAATGACATTCTTCAAATTCCACGTCAATAGCTAAAGTGGTAAAACCTTTCTATCGATGCTCTATTCTGCTTTATCCGACCGAAAGAAAGAGACGGGTTCAGCTGTGTAATTTGCAACTAGCAAAAGACTGTGCCTCAGTAAAACCTCACTGACGACAGTACATGCTGTGGTCAAATTCAGTCAGCGAAAGGCCGCCAGGACACGTTGATCCCACGCCTGCGAGTCGTGCACGGACCATGGCACGGTTACGCGAGAGCGCGGCAGTAATATTATACGCCTTGTTTTCGCGAAGCCCCAGAAATTGTTGAGTTCCTCCTGCTTTTTAGTCCAGTTCGGTGCTTCCTTCTGCCTGTAGCTTGAGGACTGTTATAGCGCACGGTCAACAACTTATTACCTACCTATCTAGGGGCGATGCACTGAGTATACACATTGGATGGTCCAAGTCAGTCAAGATAAAACTGGGTCGCATAAAACCGTTATACAAGGTCCTATTGGTGAGTCTAGTGAGCATCAAGCCCTCGGGCTATGTATCGCAACCTTGCCATATATGATGACGTGTATGTGCCACCAAGCTACTATCATAACAGCTCGATATCTCCCCTTTCACGATCGTCTTTTGTAGGGGTACTTATTCTCAAGACCATCTTATAATATATAGGAAACCTTCTGAGGCGAGAATTGCAACAAACCAGGAGGAAGAGAATAAACCCACCCCACCGCCTTCTGATTCCAGAGTGGTTCGCTGTAGTGCTTGCGTATCTAGGAGCTGCTTGCGGCGTTCTCGCTCCGCTTGCATTTGGAACTCGAGCTGCTTCTCTACTTCACCGTGATTATGGGGCTTGAACGTCTGGATTTCGAAGCGTGTACAGTCTACACCCCATTTCTGATACTCACGTCAATGCATCGCTGCTCATACGAAAGTGCCACTTTACCTGAATAGTGTTCCCGGTGATGTTGATTTTATTCCTGTCACCAGTAACTTCGCAGTGTATAGTCGGCAGTGGTGAGACAGGCTGGCGTGGATCGAAAGGCTAATTTACACACAGCAAAATGGCCAACATCTAAGCACATAGCAGGCGTCCCTATGTTCTAGACGTTCAAGTTGCTGTAGAAATCATGGACGGGTCGTATGAGTTCCGAAGACGGAAAAAAAGAAAGCCAGAGCTTACGCACTAAGTAATACAAATCAAGTTACATCTCCTGCACAACATGTGGTTGGGCATATTTATACCCGATGTGGGTGCTCATGGATTACATAACCTCAAGTATAGTTTGTCCATCGACATATCGACATGTTGACTGCAACCATGCTGTCCTTGACGCGATCCATAGCGCTGCGCGTCCCTCTGGTTGCGTTCAAGGCTACTTCACCTCTCGTGCTACAACATCGTTCCCATTTGCTTCCCAGTTTATCATCTTATCGTGCTCTCTCCACCACCCCCTCTCTTTTCGCTACCGCGAGGGCAAGAGTTAAACCCAAAGTGAAGGCAAAGCCCAAGGCTAAGGCTAAGGTAAAACCCAAAGTCAAGGCAAAGCCCAAGGTTAAGGCAAAACCGAAGCGAAAGGCTGCCGCCAAACCCAAACCCAAACCCAAGCCCAAGCCTTCCACTCGTACGTAGCCCAATCACCGTAGTGAATCGGAATATGGTCTCATTCTTTATCATTCTCCTCCCCCTCGCATGTTTCTTGCCCGCGTTTGATCAAATAAACGCGTCTCTACTTACAGGCGTACCTTTGATATTGCGACCTCCTAAACGCCCAGCGACACCATTCGTGCTCTTTTACAACCGCACTTTCCCCTCTCCGGGATCTCGCCCCGGAGGAGTTATGTCTAGTTCAAAGGAGGCTGGTACGGCTTGGCGCCGATTAACCGAAGCAGAAAAAAAGGTCCGTTTCCTCTCCTATTAGCTACCATATGTGCCAACTGACCATTGTGACCTCACCAATAGCCCTTCCAAGATGAAGCTAAGGCTCTCCTGGTTGATTATTACGGCAAACGTGACCAATGGTACAAGGATCCCAAGAACCTTCAGGTGCTGAGGACGATCAACAAGGACCGCAAGAAGCGTGGCAAGAAGCGCATTCATGCTCCCGCCACTGCTCTCCCCAAGAGGCCTTTGCCGGCATTTATGAGGTGCGGCTTTATAGTGCGGGAGGCTGTTCCGACTAATCCGACCTCGCTTGTATGATATCAGGTTCGCCCAAGAGCTCAGGGCAAACGACACTGTGTCTCCCCACAATGCTCCCCAAGGAACTGATGTGCCCCAAATCATTTGGGCCGCGCGTGAGTCTGGTGCCAGGTGGCGAGCACTCCCCGCTTCCGAAAAGGAGAAGTACATCAAGGCGTACCTTGCTGATTTCACGAAGTGGAAGGCCTCCTCCGCCAGCGCCAATGCATAATTTCATACTGAGGAGGGCCCGAAGCTATGATTCGATCACTCCGTCGCTTCAAAATCTACTTTTTCGTAACGTCGAACTTGTGAACGTGGTTTGCGCAGGCTTGGAGGAATGGACAAGCTAGATCAAAGAATATTCTCTTTCGACTTGTCCCCCCAGAAGTGTGTCTTCTTTGTTCATGCATCAATAGTACTGTACCACAATCTGTCCGTGAAAACGGCCTATCTTCTGCGTTTCGTATAATACAATTCTGGTTTACGAACACGTGAATAATGAGTCTCAGAAGTGACCGTCCAAGTCACGCTGAAGTCACCGGCGTGGTGCATTTCAAGCATTGCCTCTTGCATGTCGACAAACAAGCTCAATGTGGAGGGTATTCTCCTACTGGAGCAGCCTTTTGCGAAGGTAAGTTAACTGACTCTTGACCCCAGGCATTCGTCTCAGTCCCTATGAAGGTTCCGTATGAGAACCTCCGCAAGATATTCCGGACATCTCAGAAGTATATCGAACGTGAAATGACAGCGGTACAAAATGCATCGCTTGAGCTGGAGAAGAGAGCCACACAACATACGTATGAACCGTCAGAGGCATTAAAGACAATTGATAGTATGATAGGGCGTGTGGAAGGACTGAAACGCAAGGTCTGCACATTTCTTTGTACCAAATGCCAATCTCAATTGACCAACCCGTTGGGCAGCTCTCTGACCTTAGCGACAGGTGCACTATCCCTACGCACGCGGTTATGCGAAAGCGTTTGGAGCATCTAAATTCTCTTGATACTATGTCAGGGAGAGATGATGCGGAATTTAACCGATGGGCGGACATAAGACTAGATAGATGGCTTGTGGATTGGGCACTCAGAACGGGGAAAGAAAAGACAGCAAGGCAGATCGCTCACGACCGCGGTATAGAGGTGAGCTTCTATTACGGGCTGACTGCATGTTACCATAATCTTAAACCCGTCCAATTCATGCGTAGGCACTCGTCGACATTGACTTGTTTTCTGAAATTCACCGTATAGAGGACGCGCTCCGTAATCACAGTTGCACGGAGGCACTGGCATGGTGCAGCGAAAACAAATCTGCATTACGGAAGATCAAGGTAGGCGCATCTGACGATTTACCCTTGCCATATACACTCATAAGACGCGGGACACAGAGCACCCTTGAGTTCGACCTCCGGCTTCAAGAATACATCGAGCTTACGCGGGCTCGCAAGTATGAGGAAGCTATTCCGTATTCTAAGAAGTACCTGACTCCATGGTATGAAACCCACGGAGTGCAGATTACACAGGCATTTAACCTACTTGCCTTTCCTCCCACCACGACGTGCGCACCCTATAAGGTATGGGCAGGCTCATATACTTACAGCCCTGTTTTAACCTGGCCACGACTTCTAGCGCTTATATGATACAGAAAGGTGGACTGTTCTCAGCCGTACCTTCCGTCTTGCAGCATATAATCTTTCGACTCTGCCAACTGAGCCGCTGCTTCATCTTGCACTTTACGCGGGTCTCGCGTCATTGAAACTTCCATCATGTTACCCTTTGCCACCCACCTCGGCTTCTGCCCCATCTAATCCTCCTATCGCCTTCTCCTCGTCCTCCACCTCTCTGCCCTTTAGTCCTTCAACATATTCCTCGCTGTCGGCAAATCTTATTGGCACGGCCCCGTACTCAAATTCTACGACACGGGACAGCTCCAAAAGTATCGACTGTCCCATATGTGACCACGAATGTTTGGGCGAACTTGCTAAGGAGGTGCCCTGGAGCCATCACGTCAATTCGACTATTGTGTGTCGCATTAGTGGGAAAATCATGGACGAGGATAATATGCCTCTCTGTTTTCCCAACGGATACGTTTATTCGCGAGAGGTATGCATGTCGGGTGCAACGTACAACCTTGTTTTACGTATTTTGCTGTCTAGGCCCTAGAGGACATGGCAGCCAAACGTGGCGGTCAGGTAACCTGCCCAAGAACTGGGGATACCTGTGATTTTTCTGTCCTGAGAAAGGTGTTTATATCATAGTTGTACCATACTCTGTCACGCTTCCGCCAAGGTTTGAAACATCCCACTTTGTATTGTCCCTGTATGTCTAGTCTGTGATAGATCTCATTATCTGAAGCCGCCCATAATAAATACAATCTGTGGCGAGCTACTTAGACCTCGAAACTGCCTCTTCTGCCTGACGAAGCGAGTGCGAGATCCAGGAGATCAGCAGTTGCTGGTCCTCTAATCCCACACTGACGCGGACGAGACCTTCCTCTACGCCGAAAGTCGCTGCCCATTCTAGTTCAGCAAAGTGGGCAAGAAGGGTGTATGGAGAGGCTAGCGTGAAGTTGGACCCTAAGCTCGGACCTTTGGCACAGGGCAAAGCGTCGAAGAAAGCCTCCGCAGCCGTTTTAGATGTAAACGTCACGGAAAATAATCCGCCGAAATTTCCCTCTTCTTGCCCATCGAGACCAACTGGAGGGGTGATCCGACATGCATTGTAGTTTGATCGCGTCTCATACTTTGGATAGTAAACCCTTTTCACGATGGAATTTGCCATAGTCATGCGAGAATGAAGTAAATCGCACACAGCCTCGGCGTTCCGATTGATGATACGGACACGTTTGGCGAAATCCCGCGAGTTTCGTTCCATGTAAATGGCGTCCTCATCCCAATACACATCTTCATATCTCTGGCCGAGAGTCCTCTTGAGCTCCGAAAAGTACGAAGATCTTGGGTTGAGTATCAAACTTGAAAGTAAAAGAGGACGCATTAAGCAGTTCTTTAACTGTCTCGAAAGTGACCACGTACCTTCCACCCATGACATTCGTTTCACCGCTGAACACTTTTGTCAGGCTACTGACCAGTATGTCGGCATAGGGCAACAATTCTACGTTGGCAAAGTTGCCAATTGTCTCATCTATCACGATCGCAAATTCATAACGATTGGCAAGTTCTCTCAATCGAACGAGATTTGCAGACCGCAACAGCGGATTTGAGGGAAATTCGCAGAATAGGGCAAGAATCCTAGGAGCCTCCGGAGAGGACAGAAGCGACTCGAGACGATCAACGTCGGCTTCGTCGCCATTACCAAAGAAGTGACAGCCTGGACCCCATTTCTGCAGGATCTTCAATGTATCGGTATAAGGAAAGCTAGAGGAACATCAAACTAGCAAATGAGACTGGGTGACGGGAAAGTTGCGCGTTATAACATACCCAAAGCATACACTTGTTGCTGGAGGGAAGGTGTTGAGACACAGTTGATGTGCATTCCATATAGCGGCCATGCCAGTTGGGAAAAGATACACATCGTCCTCTGTCACGCCTTCCACTCCACGTGTGCTTGGTTGAAGTTCATCGTCTCCCGTGGGAGACGACTCATCTTCGCGGGCTAGAACACCGGCGATACGCCGTCGTAGTGTCCGTTTCGCGACCCAAGCAGCAGTCAAAGGCATATTGCGCCCGTACCGTTCTTCCATGTAGGTCGTTTGGTCTCCACAGAGGACATCGGGGTCTCGTTGTGGCGCCCCGTTTGAGGAAGACACAAAAGCACCCCTCGCGGAGCTACCTTGGGAAGAATAATGCTTATTCCGGGATGGGGACAGGATCCTAGTGGGGGATGTCGGCGGCTGGTTTACAACATCTCTTGAAGTGTATGTCATATTATTTTCCAGTGACGCTAGACACCGGTCAGCCATGCGACTTGAGATACCAAGTCCGGAATGCTGCCAGAATTGTTTGGCAACGGGGAAAACCTCGGCGGGAAAAAGCACAATGTGTAGAGCAATGTCGCCTGCGGTACTAGAAGGGGAGGACACCGAGTCGGAATGTATGAGAAATTGCACAAGGCGAACGGGCGGAACATCTTGCTCCGAGCAGCGTGCACCTAGAAATTCACGGCAATGATTGGCGATGGATGCATGTGGGACAAGAATGCATTGCTCATTTTGCAAGCCAAACTTGCGTTCACAAATTACAGCGAGCTGACACGGGAAAGGGTCGAAGATGCACGATTAGACAACAAGATAGTAAAGCACACACTTTCTGTATACTTTTATGGATGAAAAATCGTGGGTAACCGGTGCACATAACGTCGAGGACTCTCTTTTCGCCCTCTTCGTACCCTAGGTTGTCTCTCCAGGTTGGTAAAGAAACGGAGATCGCATGAGGAAGGGCGGAAGGTATGGAATCGCCCAAGGGAGGGCAAATAACATTGCTGACCACAATGGTAGAGCTCGACATGTCGACACTTGGATGTTCAGATTTGGAGGGGGCGGTGCTTGGAGTATTGCGGAGAAACCCAGTATCTCAAAACGCGATACCCGCCTCGCGGTCCCGAAAGCACAACCGACGCGGTCTCTGGCGTAATGGCCGAGCCTAGTATAGTAGAACCCTGTAGGTGCCTTCGTGTCAGTGCCACTCGATGTCGGATGTCAGAGACTATATACGGGATCTACGCTGAGCTGAAACTCAAGGAGACACTCGAACGACTATCTTCGATCGTGTAACTGGGTTCGGTCTAGATCCACAGTACTTACCAGTTACCTACGTAGACTTGTTACTTAGAACACCATTAGGACTCTGGTGAGTACATATACAGAATGAACATTGCACTATACGACTCTATGCTTACGACTCGATCTGTACTTTTTATACTTGCAGATCTTTTTGGCGGGCATTTCATACCTCTTACCGCTAGCAGCATCACGTGGAGTGCCTAACGGCGAAACATTAGCACTTGAATCGCCCCTTTCAAGTTGTCTCAGAAAGGCCTTTTATCCCCTGGCCCGTGTACTGATTTAAAACGTCTTCAATCGAGGTCACACCGCCCATGTCTCGTCGCACCCATCTTCTCCCTACAAGCACATCGTCTCGGGTTCTAGTGACAGGACGATCCTTGTGTGCGATGCAGACACCGGTAAGGTCATTTCAGGACCATTCGAAGGCCACACCCACTGGTGTGGCATTCTCGCCCGACCCAGGCAGCCGCATTGTCTCAGGTGCAGGCAGCGGTGCTATCCACTGCTTCATACCGCGACCCCGTATGGCTACTGAAGGAGCTGTTTGGATTCAAGGTGCCGGTGCTGCTCCTGTCGGCAACCATGCCATCCCCCCGTTCAAAGACATGCTTGCGATTACCCAAATCGACATTATTTGGGCCCCCACTCAGCGCCCCAACATTGCCTTTAACGTCCACATGCGGTCATTTCAGGACCATTCGAAGGCCACACTTCGTGGCCATTATCGCAGGACGCCAAGCGCATGTGAGTGGTCATTTACCTGCATGTGAATGTTCTCTGGTTGAACGGCAAGTTTTCGAAAGGTCGTCTGTCAACTGGATGCGTTACGTCTTGTTTCTTCTCGAAATATATTTCTTTTTTGGTCACTACGGAAATGCGGAACTCCTGCGGCGCTCGAGAAAGCACTTGCATCTCCCAACGACGCTTACCCGACGTACGATCGAATCCTGGCGCCATCGACGAGGACAATAGAGAGTGTTTGCCTACTGGGCGCATGAACCAACACGCCAGAGGATTCTTGCCGAGTTTTGCCCACAATGTAGGCGAAAATGGCCTAGTGGTGTCGAGCATCAGTATACCACATGGCTTCTTCGGAAGGTCGGATACACCCAACTCTCGAATCTGGCCCGTGTTTTCACGTTCCTTCGTCTCAGTTCGCGGATGACACGACGATCTGCGTGTGGAATGCAGATACCGGTCAGGCCATTTTCAGGACCATTCGAAGGCCACGCCGACTGAACCAAGTCGGTGACATTCTCGCCAGACGGCGAGCGCATCGTCTCGGGATTTAATAACAAGACGATCCGTGGGTTAGCTGTCTCAATACACAGGTCAGCTCGCGAAAGCTATAAATCTGCCGAGCTGGGTTTGATGCTGAAAGTTCTGACAGGTCAGAACAATATGGGATTTAGCTAGTGAGGTGGACGAAGTTTTTGAATTACTGGAGGCGTCCTTCGCAAGCTCAGACGCATATAGCGAGGATACTATACATTATCAAGTATGGCCTGACCTGCGACGCTCGCAGGCCCGGCACATGTAATAGCTGCTGAAGAACGCATTGCAGAAATATCAAGAACTCGTGATACGGTTTGTCTTCCACGTTATTGCCAAGCGGTCGTCGACTTACACTGGATCATTTCAATCTTTTGTTTGGATATCATCCCAGGCTCAGACCCTAGCTACTAACCTCTTACGAGCTCGTAAATAAGTGGGGCTCCTGCAGGTAACAAAATATATGGCCTGATGTATGGGTAAAAAGATGAGGTGCAAGTACGTGAAACCTCTTTTCTCGTTGTAGCCGAATGTCCTAATGACCCCCCTTGCGTCACACGCTCATTCAGAATCAATGAAATTGATGTTGCAGAAACAGGCAACTATTTTTGCCTGCCTAACACGTATGGCCGCTGGGTGCAATGCAAGGTGCCCATCGCCGAAGCTGATCTTCGTGCCGCACGAGCATCTAGTCGGGATCAAGCCAGGCGAGAGTTGACTGCAGCATGTAAGGTGCATATAGTGCCCGACGGCTTGCCAACTCCATCTAACTGTCGAATGTCACGTCCTCTGTCCTCCGAGTCGTGGTCTCTGGGAGCGGAAACAATGTACACTATGGTGTTTTGTGCTTTAACTTTTGTGTGCTGGTGAACAAAACGTAGATGTGATATTAGTGCACAATCCGACTTTGTCAAATCTTCTTCTATGCACGCAGACAGCGGTAAGGTCATTCCAGCTAAGACCATTCGAGGGCCGCACCGCCTACGTCTCGTCGGTGGTGTTCTCGCAGGACGGCAAGCGCATCGTCTCGGGATCTGATGCCGCCATGGGTTCGTGCCCATTCGCAGGTCAAGATATTTGTCTGAACATGGCGAAATTTGCTGATATCCTTTGAATTCAGGGACTGGGTTTCGAAATGGTTCACGGCTAGAAAATGGCTGGTTACCCAACTCGTCCTCAGAACTTTTATTCGGGGTACCACCTGGTCCCAAGTAGTGGGTTTGTGGCGGCCGGCGAACCTACAAAGCTTCATCACAGCCGGCTTGAGCATGGAAGATCGTGATTGCGGACACAGTGCCGAGTGGCCGCATGAGTTTCCCGGGAACATCTCCTGCTGCCATTGCAATTTCACTGCCAGACGGTTTCAAGGACATTCCTGTGTTCCATTACCGGTATAAAATGACTATAACTATCGTTCATGCAGTATAATAACCCTCTGATAATATGTCTGCTCACCACCCAGTACACACTTTTTTAACAACCCGAGGAAGCCTCCGCCTCTGGAATCCCACTCTCGTATTCCACTTCGTTCTTATATTTTTATTTTCTCCGAGATGATAAGATGCGTGCGGCTTAACGTGGTCAGCACGCGACTTGGGATCGATCCCAGCGACCTTCATGCATGATCTCCATCCCTCTTGCGTGCTCCAACTGGCTATACCCTTGCGCAGATCAGACGGCCCTTCGCGGACAGAGTCTCGGAGCTCAAGTAGGCAAAGATTGTGTGAGGGAAGAGGAGAACCAGGCGTAAGTGTAAAACTAGTAGTTTTTACCCTTAGGCCTGGTAGCTCGATAAGACAGGTGATAGTGTGATTGGTCACTATCCTCACCATTCTTTCCTGTCTATGCACGCAGATTCAAAGGCTGGTCTGGCCCTCCGGTTGGTCCAGGCGTTCCTGGAGTATGACCTCGGTGCTTGTTGAACTTACTCGCTTCAAGACCATCGTATATTTGTTTTTTCAATCCAGAGACCAAACACACTGACCTCAAATCCATCCAAGTCTGTTGCTCATTGGAGCATCAAGAAAGCAAACAGTCAGTGATGGAGGTCCGACTCGTCGGAATAGTAGCGATGCCTTGGAGGGTTAGATGCATGCAGTTTACGAAAAGGGTGCAAGCATGATGGGGTTCCAGAAAATACCTCACAGAACGTGGGTAATAGACCCTCCGGTTATGATACCGGGTTTAAGAAGGATGGATGTACTTATTGAGCCATAGAGGTGTTAAATTCAGACATAAACTGTAACCTGTATAAGATATTTCAACAACGCTGGCGTTTGCTACTTTCTCCAACAGTTGGAGCAAACTGACCTCGTGATCTGAAGGAATTTGTGCCCCTGCTCTTGTCATAACATACCACGTACTTAAACTAAGATTTTTTTCGTGGGATCTTATCTGATCAATCCTTACGGTTCTCCCGCTATGAATGGAAAGTACCAGGCGGCAGCTCAAGCAAACAACACACCTCGAGATCCCTCTGGGCTTCGCAAAACCAAGGCGTAAGTATAGAAATATTACTACCGCGCTGTCGGCAGTAACCCCATGGTCCGTGCGAGAAAGGTTTTACCACTTTAGCTATTGACGTGGGATTTGATGAATGTCATTGGTCCATGTGTTCTCGAGAAGGAACATTGAATTGAACCGGTGACTGATTTCATTGTCCGCTCAAAGGGAAGCGACGATTGAAATCCTACATAAAGACCTGTGTCTCTCTTGTACTCTCAAACCGCCATCTTTGCCATCACTGCTGCACCATGGAAAACCAGCTGCCCTTTTTGCACAGCCTTGGCTTACTCCACCGGGAGCTCATGACTCTGGAGGATGATCGTCGTCTCTTTATGCAACCAATACACCTCCGCCCTCTAGGGGTGGGGACCCCGGGTTTCCTGGCACCACCCGCACCACTTCTACACCCGCCGCTCGAGCCACAGCCCTACCCCAGGTTGCCCCCACACCCTCTCCCCGCATTCCAACCGCTGGCGCGGCCGCTCCCCATCCCCGCGCTCTCATCGGCAGTAGACAACGCAGCATCGCCTGCACCATTCGCTTCTCGAGGCGACCGCGACCGTCGCCGAAAGGCCAAAGCAATGGCAAGGCTGAAAAGCGAAGAGGCCACCAGCCATTTATCTCGCGGGGGCAGCCGCCCTCGCAAGAGCAAACAACGTTATATCTCCGTGGACACGCAGCCCGGTTTGGGCGCGAGGTCCAGGAGCACGCCGCCGTCCTTTGCAAGGGACGGCCGATGGCCGAGAGGAGCTCAGAGGAGAGGAGCTAGCAGTGACGGAGGAGAAATGGGCGCAGAGCGTGGGACAAGACTGCTCTTTCTGGTCGAGCACACCTTCGAGGAGCTGCCAGACGACACCGTGGTTCCCAGATGGAGGATTTCAAAGCAGTGGTAACGTATTTATACGTGGCCACCCCTGAGTCGGCATATAGTTCAAGCTCGCAGGGATCTTGCAGGTTCGCGTTTCTGGTGTAGAGGACACTTGCGATTGGACTTTAGGGTATGCTGGAAGGGAAAGCTTGTTTGGAATGTCATGTATATCTGTATCAGCATTTGTATCAATTCACGGTGTAGATCTCTTATTCCGATTTTTCGTGGGGCGAGGAATCACCGGGTTGTGTCCTTGTGATTTCGATAGGGTTGGATCCGCGAAATTACGGTTGGATCCGCGAAATTACGAGTCCGAATAGACATTCAGCCCATCGAAAACATGTTCGGTCCTGCTTCCCTAAGTTGAGAAGTATCGCTGATTAGAGAAACGATTTGCGGTCCAGCTGACTCCATGATCATTACATGCCAGCAATAGTACGGGATAAATCCAAAATAGATTAAAACGCTTTATCGATGACTAGTGATGGGCATGGCCTGGCTTGGCCTGAAAGCCGTGGCTTTGGCCTGGTTAGCGCTGGCTTTGGCCTGCAAAATCCTGAGCCAGGCCGTGGGCACTTGGCCTGGCTCGGTTCCAGCTTGGCCTTGGCTTGGGCCAGGGCCTGTTGGTGGGGGAATGGATTGAAGACAACAGATATCATTTTTATGTATGTAGCGCAAAAGACATTAAAATTCTTCCTTAAGATTCTTCCTCATCGTCGATCATGTCATCGCAATCACTATCCAACTCGAAGCCTGAGTCAGGCTTGCCCTCGCTGGTTGATCCCTCCATGCCCTCCTCTTCACGTAACAGCTCTATCTCTACCTTCGAACTCGGGCTAGCTTCGCGTACTAGAATGTCATTGCGCAGGGCGCATTTGACTACTTGAAGTGCCTCCACCACATCGCCTCTCAAGCGGTTACGGCGTTTTGTAATGGTGATTCCCGAGCTAGAAAATGTGCGTTCGGAGGATACAGATGACGCCATTATAGCCAGGTAGTCGAAGGCCAATGATTCCCAAATGAGGTATCGCCACCCGTTGGCCTTTTTTGTAGTTAGCTCATGTGTATCCTGTGTTCAAAGGCCGTAGGACTTACCCCCCACCACTGCATCAATGTCATTCCTTGCGATATACGGTCAGGTGACCGAAGGAAGATGTTGAAGTCATCCTTCTAACCCTCATCGACATTTAGGGTTGGACTGGAGGGGCTCGACGCTGGGTTAGCTGCAACACTTTCCTCGTCTCCACTCAGTTCCTCTATAAGCGTCTGGGCATGCCGCTTCTTAGGAACGGAGATCGCAGATGTGTCAAGTGCCCCTGCCGCTTTCAAAGTCTCCCAGCGTGCCTTATACTTCATATATTATTGTGAGTGACTAGGGTAACATAAGATGCTGTCCACTTACAATATGCTCAACTGTCATTCTAACCTTGTCACTGAGCTCTTCACCCCAATTGGTGGTGAAATAATGTAGCTTGTGCGCAGGGTGAAGCACTAACACAATAAACTCAGGGACCAAACACAAGGAGGCAGTTGCACGTACCGATAGCCATAATGTAAGCATGGGTGTCCTCAGTCTTGTCATAGTATTCTGCGAGCTTGGACAGACCAGCTCGCAGTGGCCCTTGAAACTCTTCATAGCCGGTGCGCGCTGCTAAACGTTCTGTCCAATCAGCATGCAAACCTTCCAAAGCGGGGATGGCGAGGTGCAAGGTAGAGTATTTCTCTGCAGAAAACTCGTGCTGGGCTTCGTCTGCAAGCTGAATATATATGTCATTATATTTCTCTTGAATGCACGAAGGGGGCAGACTCACACGCAGAAGCTGTAGGAATACTTTGATGGATCCCCACTCCTCTTGAGTTGGTCCAAGGCTCAGGAGCCGACCTGACTTGGTACGATCTGGTTCTAGTTGAGCTATTTCGAGGACAAACCGGTTGACATGCTGCAGGCATGTGAACTATATGAAAAAACAGACGAAGGTACAAATACATACCTCTCGGTTTCGATATGCACGATCCAGCATAATATACGTAGAGGACCATCTCACTGGCATATCTAGCAACAGCGTTGTGGGGTGTTCAACTTTGTGCCGAACCTGGAGGGCGTGATATATTTGCTTGCGCTTAGCCGAGGATCGTTCCTAGGCCAAGGTGCCATCCCGTGTGAGCGTGGGATCACTGAGAGATCCATAATAGACTTACTTTGACACAAATGGCTCTAATAAGACCAACAACATCTCGATTGAGAGCATCGGTGTCTGGGACGTGTCGGTCAGGGTGTTGAGGGTTGTAATGGGGCGTCTTTGAGTGCGCAGATAGGAATGCCTGGGTAGCAAGATTGATGACATGAGCCAGGCAGCTTATAGCATAATCGGCATTTAGTACATGTAGTTCAAGGGAACTGAGACTCACCGAATGCGTTGTTGTTGTGGATCGTACTCTTGGCCGGTACATTCCTGGATGCGCACTGCAAGTTCGTCCATCATGGTCGTATTGTTACTTGCATTGTCGCAAGTGACCCATCCAACCTGAGCTGCATGAGATTAGTGAGAATATAACAATAACTACATACTTTGTGTACGATTCCCACACGATCGAGAATCTTGAACAGTGCCTGCCCTAGTCATCTCCCTGAGTGGGCATTATTCATGCACACAAACCCTAACAGTGTGCTCTGCAGGGTCAACCCCTCCTTCCTGGCCTCAATCCAGTGCCCCGTCACTGCAAAATACCCGTCAACGTTCGAGGCTTGCCATGCGTCACATGTCGTGGATATGCGGCCTTTCACTGAGTCGCTCTGCATGCACTAATGAGACAACTGCGAGTTATCAAAGAAACACTTACATTGAGGAGTTTCTTGAGATGCTGGATGTGACTATGGAACATTTTCAAGATTTCTGCACGGGCAACCTTGCGCCCGGGAATCTTCACACTCCCTTTGCCGCGCGACGCAACCGCGATCATTTCACGGAATCGAGGGTGTTCAAGGGTGGCTATAGGCTATGTGACCCTTAGTTAGAGTAAACCATTTTGGTTGCACACAGAGACTCACCTGGTCAGATGATATCAGCCACTCTAGTACCACCCGCCTGAACATGTCATCTGAGTATGGTGGCTGTGGCTCACGGGTTTCTCCGGGTGCAGCCTTGTGAAAGTGCTCGGTAAGCAGCTTACTGCTAGCTGCCGCCTTGGCGTCCTTGCGAGCCTGAGGCAATTTGCTTATGAATCCTGTTTTCTTACACCACTCGTTGTACTTTCCCTGAACAGAATAGATTAGTAAGTTTACATAATAACCGTGATGTATATACTATTACCTCGTGGAACGCTTGCATATGCCTGCGGAGTGTAGATACGTCATAAATGTATACTTTACTGATTCATAAATAAGTAAATCAGTAGAGTTCAAAGGCCATGGTGTAACGTACCGACACAGCATGCAATCAATTATTTTTCTTCCGGCTTCCAGGTCCAACCGTGCGTTAGCAAAAAAGAATTGAGTATCTAATGTGCGATCCTTTGGGTTTCTGGATTTCGTTGCTGGTGCATCATCTATCCCATCTAGATCTACCAGCCATCCATCCGGGTGGGCAGCATCATGGTCTAGGACCGGCTGCGCTTCAGCGGCTCTTGCTACTGCTAGGTAAATCAGTAAATCAGACATTGAAACAAAAAAAGTGGCCAGGTTATGAACCAGGAGAGCTTACCAGGTATCTCTTTCTCTTGTTGACTTGCTTTTGAAATATTCTTCTGTTGACCTGCCCCGGCCTTTACTTGTTCAGGTGCCGCCTTTGGTCTCTTGTCTCTATGAGCATCCGCCTCACTTGCCGAACCAGCCTGTTCATTCTGAGCCGCCGTTTTGTCTCCTGCACCTGTCTTCGCCGCAAGGGAAGTCTTGGTGGGTTGCCGGGCCACATTTAGGGGATCGCGTAACGCTGCACTGGGTTTCACCACGCGTCCAGTGCTTGTGATTGTTTGCGCTGTACCTACTTCTAATTGATGATCATGATCAGAAGAATTGTCAGAATCATCGATACGACGACGACGCATGGCAAGTGGATGGCAAGTGGGTAGAGAATAAGGTTTAAGACCACTGTAACTACACTACATATCATTAAAAACTTTTTATGTATTCAGAGCACACATGTCCTTATCAGAGCACACATGTCCTTATCAGAGCACACATGTCCTTATCAGGGCACACATGTCCTTTCGGCGACCCAAGGCCTGGATCTAAGCGCCCGCAGGCCCTGGCTTCCTGGCTCGGCTCTGGCCTGTCAAATCCTGAGCCAGGCCCTGGAGCCGGATGTGCAGACGGCTTGGGCCTGGTTTGGCCCGGCTCGGCAGATGGCCTGGGCCGAGCCGTGCCCATCACTATCGATGACTGTGCCCATCTGCCCAGCATGCGTCGTGAGTAAACGAGAGAACACATCTCGCCATCTAGTACACACCTTTTTAACAACCCGAGGAAGCCTCGCCTCTGGGATCCCACTCTCGTATTCCACTTCGTTCTTAGATATATATATATATATATATTCTCCGAGATTGATATGATGCATACGGCATGCGAGGATCGATCCCAGCGACCTTCATGCATGATCTCCATGCCTCTTGCGTGCTCCAACTGGGTATACCCTTGCGCAGATCAGAGGGCCCTCGTGTGGACAGAGTCTCGGAGCTCAAGTAGGCAAAGATTGTGTGAGGGAAGAGGAGAACCAGGCGTAAGCGTAAAACTAGTAGTTTTTACCCTTACACCTGTTAGCTCGATAAGACTGATAGGTGATGGTGTGATTGGTCACTATCCTCCCCATTCTTTCCCATCTATGGATGTAGCTTTAAGGGCTGGTTTGGCTCTCCGGTTGGTCCAGGCGTCCAAAACTTCATCGTGAAGACGTATACTTGAGGCCAGTGACATAAGGTCTCGGAATTGTTGCAGCCATTAACTTGACGAGAAAACCAAGTATCCTCCGGTATGACCGCGGTACTTGTTGAACTTACTCGCTTCAAGACCAACGTATATTTATCTCTTCAATCCAGAGACCACAAACACTGCCCTCAAATCCATCCAAGTCTGTTGCTCATTGGAGCATCAAGAAAGCAAACAGTCAGTGATGGAGATCTGACTCGTCGGAATAGGAGTGATGCCTTTGAGGGTCAGATGCATGCAGTTTTTGAAAAGGGTGCAAGCATGATGAGGGGTTCCAGAAAATACCTCACAGAACGTGGGTAATAGACCCTCCGGTTATGATACCGGGTTTAAGAAGGATGGATGTACTTATTGAGCCATAGATGTGTTAAATTCAGACATAAACTGTAACCTGGATAAGATATTTCAACAACGCTGGCGTTTGTTACTTTCTCCAACAGTTGGAGCAAACTGACCTCGTGATCTGAAGGAAATTGAGCCCCTGCTCTTGTCATAACATACCACGTACTTAAACTAAGATTTTTGTCGTGAGATCTTATCTGATCAATCATCAATCCTTATGGTTCTCCCACTATGAATGGAAAGTACCGGCAGCTCAAGCAAATGTTGGGTGCATTTATGCTCCTGCACCAAAATCAAGCATAATATATCCAATTTGTTGTGTGGCCTTCCAATTTCTTCTCACATTGTTCTTGTATTATGCATCCATTTCTCTGGTTATTTTCGAAATTTTCCACTCATTCCTTATCTCTCTATTTCATCTTGTTATTCCTACTTTCACAAGCGGCTGCACCCAGCGGAGTCTGAAATGACTTCGACGCGCGAGCTCTTGGGCGCTAAAGGGCCGGGTAGTAGTACATGCGCAGTGGAACACATTTCCCCCTCTCTCAGTGACCACTAAATTCACTGAGAGAGGCAAGTAAATTAGTCTAGTAGTCTTTACATTTATTGACCTAGAAATGCTCTGTAGTGAATTGATTTCTAGGTAGTGTATAATATATTTACAGTGACCACTAAATTCACTGAGAGAGTGAATTGATTTCTAGTCTATTCTTTTGAATAACAAGTCCATACCTACTGCCTATAATTCCTGTCCTCTACAGGGTTATGGGCCCCGGAGACACTTCTGAGAAGCTGTTGGGTGTTGAGAAGCTTGCTACTGATGGAAGTAATTGGCCATTGTGGCGAGCCACTCTCATCAGCTATTTCGAGTCCAAAAATTTGCTCAAGCATGTAGAAGGGAGAGTCACTCGACCTCCTGATCCTCCAGTCATGCCCCCAGGCCATATTCTAACAGAAGCTGAGGAAACTCAGATGGATAAGGCCGAGGAGAAGCTGGAGAGATACCTTGCTAGAGAAGGACAAGCCAAGACCCAAATCATCGTCTCAGTGTCAGAGTCATTAGCCCTGATGCTACAGAAGCAGAAGACAGCAAAAGAGACTTGGGATGCATTGGTCAATGAGATGACCAAAAAGCCCAAGATGGTCCTCACCAGCCTGCAGCGACAACTCCGTAGTATGAGATGTCCTGAGGATGGAGACTTGAGAGATCATTTGGACAAGGCCCAAGACCTATATGCTCGTCTTAATGAGATGGGAGCTAGAGTTTCTGAAGAAGAATTCATGGACATAATCCTTGCGTCACTTCCACCATCCTATGAGGCAGTCATGAATGCCCTTACAACTTCGCTTGAAGAATGCGGGATGCCATTGGTCCCTGATAATATTATTAGGGTACTAAAGGCTCAGTATGACAGGAAGAAAACACTCCCGCAAGAAGAGCAGGTGTTTATTGGTTCATCTACTAAGAAGGACCAGAAGGGGCAGAAGGCGCATGTATGCACCAACTGCAAAAAGCCTGGACATTCCATCGAAAATTGCTGGGCTAAAGGAGGTGGTAAAGAAGGTCAAGGACCACGTCAGAAGAAGAAAGCCAAAGGCAAGAAGAAGAAGAAGGGTAAAGCAAAAGCGAATGTTGCCGAAGAAGAGTCTACTTCTGAGGAAAGTGGTGATGGGCATCTTGCCTTCACCAATTTTGACGAGTGCTCTAATTTCAATTTGAGCACATCCTCAGGAGTTATAGTCATACTCGACACCGGAACGACATCGCATATGACTCCTCACAAAAATTTATTGAGGAACTACTGTCAATTCTCACAGCCGAGGACTATCCGAGCAGCCAACAAAGGTACCTTTGATGCCTTGGCTCAGGACTGCTCGTATTATCCAATAAGGTTGGAGATAGAACAGTAGAAGTCACGTTGCAAGATACATACTATGCACCTAAAATTGCTGCTACCCTCGTCTCGATCGGTCGGTGCGATGATGCTGGCTACGACATTCGACTCGGTGGCCAGAAATGCACAATATCTAATGCTGCTGGAAAAGTATTGATGCAAGCACCGAAAGTCAATGGCTTATATCGACTAGACCTCCAGTCACCAAGTGCTCAAGCCCATATGTGTTTATCTGCCATGGAAATTCATCAAAAGATGGGGCACATCTCGCAGAAGTCCCTACAACATCTATTAAATCATGGCATGATATTGGGCATTGAACTGAGCTCCACAGGCGATAGAATTGTCTGTGATGCGTGTATTCAGGCCAAGATTGCGCGCAAACCTCTTCCTCGAGAACCCAGAGACCGAACATCAAAATTCGGTGACAGAATTTATTCTGATGTCTGGGGACCTGCAAGACACCTCACGATCGATAAGAAGTCATATTATGTCTCCTTTATCGATGACTACTCAAGAGAATCGGTGATCTATCTCATGGCGAACAAATCAGAAGCATTCTCAAAGTACAAGCTCTACGAGGCTTTAATGCTTCGACAGAGAAATGTGCACATCAAGGCACTTGTTTCTGATCGAGGGGGCGAGTATACGAGCTCTGAATTCGAACAGCATCTAGCCAAACAAGGCACGAAGCATCAGTTGACGGTACACGACACACCAGAGTCCAATGGTGTTGCGGAACGCCTGAACCGAACTCTCACTGAGAGAACTCGTGCCATGCTGCTAGAATCAGGCCTTCCTAAGATATTATGGGGCTATGCGATACAGCATGCCAATTATCTTAGGAACAGGACGCATACAAGAGCTCTACCAGATAAAACGCCCTACGAGATGATTCACCATGAAAAACCGAATCTCAAAGACATTCACACGTGGGGAACTGAAATTTACGTTAAAATCACTCAGGGAGATAAATTGGCAGCTCGTGCCAAGAGAGCTCGGTGGATAGGAATTTCTGCGCAGAGCCATGGTCATTATGTTTATTGGCCTGACTCGCACAAAGTTTCTGTCGAGCGGAACGTTGTTTTTGATTCAGAAATGAAGAAGGGAAAGGTCCCAATCATTTCTATTGAGGAATCCAAGCTACCTACGTCTAAAGAAGAGAAGAAGGCCATTCCGGCATCAGTGCCTGTGCCCGGTCGCTTAGTCAGCGAAGAGGCAAAGATCGAAGAAATTGATGAAAGTGCACCGGAAGAATATCTTGAAAAGCTGCAACCTATTCAGGGAGTTGATGACAGACCTAGAGAAGCTGAACCGATAAGGAGAAGCGAAAGGATCCGTCAACAACAAGTGCAGCCGGCCCCATCAGGTCCCGTGACAAGATCTCAAACTCAGAGACAAACTGGCGCACATATGACTACGCTAGCTTACGAGGACGTTGAGGACCATAAAGAAGTTTTATTCGACCAAGAATTATCCTCCGAGATTGATGGCATCAGTAACTATGAGTGTGCCATCAGTGCGTTTCTAACCGACGGTCAAAACAATAACAAGGCGCCGGATTTGAGTCAAATTGAACCTAGCAATGCAGACGAAGCTCTGAATAATCCTATGTGGAAGAAATCAATGGACAAAGAGTATGAGGCCCTAATCGACAAGGGAGTGTGGGAAAGAACCAAACCACCTCCTGGAGCCAACATTGTCGGCAACAAATGGGTCTACCTTTGGAAGCGTAATCCAGAAGGGAAACCAATAGTACCTAAATCGAGAATGGTCGCCCAAGGCTTCACGCAGAAGTTTGGAATCGACTATGATGAGACATACTCACCTGTTGCTCGGTTATCCTCCCTACGGATCATATGCGCCATTGCTGCTAGGAATGACTGGCCTATTCATCAAATGGACGTGGACTATGCATACCTCAATGCTAAGTTGCCCGAACCTATTTACATGAAGCAGCCGTATGGATATGAGTCAGGAGACAAAGGCGAAGTGCTACTTTTGAAGAAAGCACTCTACGGCCTCAAGCAATCTGGAAGAGAATGGTACAAACGTCTAAGTGGTGAATTCCACAAGTTAGGGTTCACTACGTCAGCCACAGACGGGGCTGTATTTTATAGACGTGGCGGAAAGGGGCATGTGATCATTGCAACAGCTGTGGACGACCTTACCATCACAGCTGAAAATCAGTCAGTCCTGGACGAAGTCAAACGAGATCTTACTCAGGTCTTCAGTATGAAAGATCTAGGCGAGATTCATTGGCTATTGAATCTCAAAATCGAAAGAGACTGGCAGAAGAAGACCATTGCAATTTCACAACCTGCATACATCGAGAAGATCATCAAAAAATTTAATCTCGAAGATGCAAAGACTTATGCTACGCCCCTTGATCCAGCCGTAAAATTATCTAAAGACCAATGTCCTTCTACAGAGAGAGGCAAGAAAGCCATGTCGAAGTTTCCATACAGGCAAGCTATAGGATCACTGATGTGGGCGGCTGTAGCCACTCGACCTGACATTGCATTTGCGGTGTCATTACTCTCGCAATTCCTTGAAAATCCAGGTGGCACACACTGGAATGCAGTCAAACGTGTCTTCAAATATTTGAAAGGCACGAAGCATTACAAGCTCACACTTGGAAGAAATCAAGACGGCTTGATGGGGTATTCAGATGCGGATTGGGGTTCACAGAGTCATAGGCGTTCGTATTCGGCATACTTATTTCAGATTGATGGAGGCACTGTTTCATGGAGTTGCCAGAAACAGTCGATAGTAGCCCTCTCATCAACTGAAGCCGAATTCGTCGCCCTGACCCATGCGGGCAAAGAGGCTCTTTGGATGCGCCATTTTATTTCTGAAATATTCCAACCACTGAACAGACCCATCCAAGTTTATTCAGACAATCAATCAGCCATTGCCATCACGTATGGCACCCAACAACACACGAGAACCAAGCATTTCGACATCCGATTATATTTCCTTCGAGATATAATCAAAAATCAACAAGCCAAGCTCGTTTATTTGCCAACCGAACAAATGTTGGCAGATATCCTCACTAAAGGACTTCCTAGTCCTAGAGTGAAGATTCTCAACGAGCAAATCGGAATATATTAAGCTTGAGGGGGCGTGTTGGGTGCATTTATGCTCCTGCACCAAAATCAAGCATAATATATCCAATTTGTTGTGTGGCCTTCCAATTTCTTCTCACATTGTTCTTGTATTATGCATCCATTTCTCTGGTTATTTTCGAAATTTTCCACTCATTCCTTATCTCTCTATTTCATCTTGTTATTCCTACTTTCACAAGCGGCTGCACCCAGCGGAGTCTGAAATGACTTCGACGCGCGAGCTCTTGGGCGCTAAAGGGCCGGGTAGTAGTACATGCGCAGTGGAACACATTTCCCCCTCTCTCAGTGACCACTAAATTCACTGAGAGAGGCAAGTAAATTAGTCTAGTAGTCTTTACATTTATTGACCTAGAAATGCTCTGTAGTGAATTGATTTCTAGGTAGTGTATAATATATTTACAGTGACCACTAAATTCACTGAGAGAGTGAATTGATTTCTAGTCTATTCTTTTGAATAACAAGTCCATACCTACTGCCTATAATTCCTGTCCTCTACAGCAAACAACACACCTCAAGATCCCTCTGGGCTTCACGAATACAAGGCGTAAGTATAGAAATCCTCTCCTTTACTAGGGATATTATTGTCCAGCTCAAAGGTGGACCTTTCAGAAGGGTATTGGATACCAATCCAAACTATGCCTCTCTGCACTATGTCTTGCTCTTTCCCAAGGGAGAGTTGGGATGGCAACCAGGTATTCCTTATTGTGAGCCAGAGGGTGCTCAGGAGGCCAACCCAAACAGATGGGTGCAGGTCACCCAAATACAGTACCATGTGTATCGTCTGTTCCAGAGAGAGAGAGAACCCACAACACTCCTGCGTGGTGGCAAATTGTTCCAGAAGTACATTGTAGACTCCTGGGCTGCTGCAGAGCAAAGCAGACTGAGGTGGATCAGAGACAATCAACACACTCTGCATGCTGAGCAGTATAACCAGATGGTGGATTCATTTGGAGGCTTGGACAATGACATTGGAGATGCAAACAGCTTGGGCATAAAAGTCATTCTGCCTGCGACATTTCAAGGAATACATGGGACATGAATCAAAACTGCCAGAACTCCCTAGCCATTACAACAAAGAAGGGTCCCCCTGATTTGTTTGTTACCATGACTGCCAATCCAAAGTGGGATGAGATATTGGCCGAGTTGCTCCCTGGACAAACTGCTCAGGACAGACCTGACCTGGTGTCGCGGGTGTTTCAACTCAAAAAGAAATACCTCATTGACTTGATCGTCAAGGACACAATCTTTGGAGAAACTGTCGCTCGCGTTCACACTATTGAATTCCAGAAGAGTGGGCTCCCACACATGCACCTGCTTATCTGGTTCGATAGGGACTCCAAGGTCAAACATCCACATGAGGTGGATTCTATGGTTTCAGCAGAGTTCCCTGATCCAGAGACACATCCTGTCCTCTACCAGTTGGTCTGTGAGCTGATGACACATGGTCCCTGTGGACAGATGAATCGAAATGCACCCTGCATGGAAGAGGGCAAGTGCAAGAAAAACCTCCCAAAGCCATTCTGTGAGGAGACCATTGTGAATGTAGATGGATATCCAAGGTATCATCATCGCAATGATGGAAGGCTGCACAATGTCAGAGGTGACATGCTGCACAACAGATGGGTTGTGCCATACTCTGCTCTGCTCTTGCTCAAACTCTGGTGTCACATCAACCTTGAATTCACCTTCAGTGTGAGGTGCGTCAAGTATATCCACAAGTATCTCTACAAGGTTCATGATTGGACCACAATGGAGTTTGGTGTTGACCATGATGAGATAAAGAAGTACCTGGATGCTCGCTATGTCAGTGCTCATGAGGCCTGTTGGAGATTGCTGGAGCGAGAAATCCACACCCAGGTGACTGCAGTCATGGCACTGCCAGTACATGAAAAGACCAGCACTCAGTCATCTTTAATCCTGACACTGATCCGCTCACCATCATGAACAGGGCTGAGAGGTCAAAGACAGCGCTCATGGCTTACTTTGAGGCCAATGCTGCCTACCCTCATGCATGTGATCTGCTCTATGTGGATTTTCCTGAGCATTTTACCTGGAAAAAAGAGGAAAGGGTATGGACACCACGTCAAAGGGGATATACCATTGGATGCCTTCACTTTGCAGCCCAAAATCAGGAGAGAGATTTTATTTGCGCACTCTCCTCACAGTGGTCAAGGGGGCCACATCCTTTGAGGAGCTTAGGTCAGTGGATGGCATACAATGTGCTACTTACAAGGAGGCCTGTCTTGCCAGGGAACTTCTGGAGGATGATCAGGAGTTGAGGTTGTGTCTCCAGGAAGCCAGTGGCATGAAAACAGGTGCTCAGCTCAGACATCTCTTTGCCACCATCCTTGGCCATTGCATTCCCTCACAACCTGGCAGACTATGGGATGGCTTCAAGGAGCACATATGTGATGATCTCAGACATCAGCTCCAAACCAGACACAATATCCAGGAGCCACGGGATGATCAGGTCTATGATTTTGGCCTCTTTCTATTGGATAAAATCCTTCAGCATAATGGAATGTCCTTGAGCAGCTTTAAAAGACATGCCTTGGGTGGCAGGTGAGTGGGAGGTCCTGATTGGAAACAGGTTCATAGCTGAGCAGAGGGACTATGACCCTGTTCAGAGAGGCAGGAGGCTGACGAGGAGGTTCCCAAGCTGAATGAGGGATAAAGGTCTGCGCATTATCAGACATTACGGTCAGCACTGGACATAGATGCTCAGGAGAAACCTAACAGACAAATGTTTTTCCTCACTGGCTTAGGTGGCGCTGGGAAATCATTCACATGGAACACCCTAATCCACTCCTGTAGAGCAGAGAATCTCATTGTGCTTGCTGTAGCCTCATCTGCAATGGCTGCACTTATCCTCACTAATGGTACAACCTCTCACAGCATGCTTGGAATTCCAATTCCTGTCCATGAGGGCTCTCTTTTTTTTATGCAGCATCGCCATGCCATAGATGCCATTGACAGGGCATTGAGGGATTGCCTTGACCAGCCTGACCGACCCTTTGGTGGCATCACGGTTGCCTTTGGAGGTGACTTTCAACAGACTCCCAATTGCCCCTAAAGGCTCCAAGGAGGATATTGTGGGAGCTACCCTTCAGAAGTCATATCTGTGGCCAAAGATCAAGGCCCTCCATCTGACAGAGAACATGCGGGTGAGAAATGACCCTGACAGAGCTAGGTTTGCAGAATTGCTGCAGAATGTGGGTCAGGGAAAGGATCTCCCACTATATCATACCTTCTCACTCCCTAAACACATGGTTTGTGGCCCTGGAATTGAAGATCTGATCCAGAAAATATACCCTGGCATTGGCAATGCAGTCCCTGCCCAGGACAATTATTTTTTGGAGCATGCCATCCTCTGTCCCAGAAATACTGAGGTCAATGAGATCAATTCCATGGTGTTGAGGCCATTTCCAGGTGATGCTCAGGTCATGCACTGTGCAGATTCTGTCAAGGAAACCGACTTTGCAGAGCAGTATCCTGTGGAGTATCTGAATTCCATAGAGATGGGCAGTCTTCCTCCTGCTCACTTGGAAGTCAAGCCTGGAGTGCCTCTGATGATGTTGCACAATTTGGATAAGAAGCAAGGACTATGCAATGGGACAAGGTTGCAGTTGGTGAGGATGAGGAATAGAGTGTTGGAGGTCAGGATCATCTCAGGTCCATGTGCAGGAAATACTGCTTTCATCCCCAGGATCACTATTTCACCATCAGAGGGAGAATTACCATTTGTGCTGCAGAGGAGGCAGTTTCCATTGCGTGTGGCATTTGCAATGACTATCAACAAGTCTCAGGGACAGTCTTTGGGTACGGTTGGGCTGGACCTAAGATATCCAGTGTTTGGACATGGTCAGTTGTATGTTGGTGTGTCAAGGGGAACAAGCTGGAACAAAGTGAAGGTCTTGATTGAGGAGGGTTGGGACACAACCAACATTGTATATAAAGATGTATTATTTAGAGCTCCTTGATTTTTTTATATCCACTTCTCTTGATATGGTTTATGTGTTTTACTTGATTTTACTTGATGCAAATTGGTTACCTTGATTTTCCCCAATGAACTTGACCTTACTGATATGTTAGACTTACCAATGCATTAGACTTACTGATGTGTTTGACCTTACCAAGGCGTGTGACCTACACCACTGCGTGAAGCATGGGTACCCACCTAGTCCTCTCCTCTATCTAAGAGTAAAACGCGGGGGGTGGGTGGTTGTGGGCCCGCTGACAACTAATGTTACAAATAATATTATGTAAAAATTAGGTCAGCGGAGCGAGCGGCGCAGCCGCGAGCCCTAGGCCTGGCCCAGCCCAGACCGACCGGTCTCTGTACCGGCAAGCGCCAGAGACCGGTCGGTGCTTGCCGGTACAGCGCTGGGTGACCTGGCAGACGCTGCGCAGCCGGTCCCCTCTGCCCTCCTTCTACCATCATCCCATCCCATCCCATCCCTCCCACCACCTGCTTCATTTCCATTAACATCCTACCTAGGTTCTTTCTGGTGAGTTTGATGCTACTGAAACTGCCTTTTTTTATGTTTGTTATTTATAATTTCGCTTTTTTGGCTTTTTTTAGGCACTTTTCAAGTGATATTTGTCCTGTCACTGTTGCACTGGGTACCTGGGTGTTTTTGGTGAGTGTTGTGCTATTGTACCTGCCTTTTCTTGATGCTTATTATGTTGTCATTTGCTATAATTTCGCTTTCTTGGCATTTTTTAGGCACTTTCCAAGTGATATTGTCCTGTCACTGTTGCACTGGGTACCTGGGTGTTTTTGGTGAGTGTTGTGCTATTGTACCTGCCTTTTCTTGATGCTTATTATGTTGTCATTTGCTATAATTTCGCTTTTTTGGCATTTTTTAGGCACTTTCCAAGTGATATTGTCCTGTCACTACTGCACTGGGTATCTGGGTGTTTCTGGTGAGTGTTATGCCATTGTACCTGCCTTTTCTTGATGCTTATTATGTTGTCATTTGCTATAATTTCGCTTTTTTGGCATTTTTTAGGCACTTTTCAAGTGATATTTGTCCTGTCACTACTGCACTGGGTATCTGGGTGTTTCTGGTGAGTGTTATGCCATTGTACCTGCCTTTTCTTGATGCTTATTATGTTCTTATTTGCTATAATTTCGCTTTTTTGGCATTTTTTAGGCACTTTTCAAGAGACATTTGTCCTGTCACTGCTGCACTTGCTACCTGGCTGTTTCTGGTGAGTGTTATGCTATTGTATCTGCCTTTTCTTGATGCTTATTATGTTGTTATTTGCTATAACTTTGCTTTTTTGGCATTTTGTAGGCACTTTTCAAGTGCATTTTTCCTGTCACTACTGCATACCCTACCTGGGTATTATCCCCTTTCTGGTAAGTTTTTGTAACTGTATCTGCTATTTGCAGTATTTATATTAGGATCAGTGGCTTTGCAATCTGTCTGAGATACCCGCACAGCCTGTTTTCCCTGAGTTTGCCTTAGTCTGCTTGCAATGTAAGTCTGATATTGATATCTTTATTCTCTCTCTACTCTTATGCCTGCATTTCTCAGGGATCTATCTACCCCAGAGAGCAACCGTCGGCGGCGGTGTCAAAGTGCGAGGGAGGGGCAGGAGGTAATGACACCACCCAATAATCGGAGAGCGCGTCGGAGAGCGCATATTGGAGCTCAGAACCAGCCACCCCCTCCACCACCGCCTTTTGCCATCCCTCACCCTCCTTCTAGAAGCAGTGCAGCCGATCCTTTTCAACAACCTGTGGCAGGGCCATCACGTCCACCAATGCCTGCAGGGCCATCATCACGTCCTCCTATGCCTGCAGGGCCATCATCGTGCCCTCCTACGCTTGTGGGGCCATCATATCCACCTGAGCCCAGTCCTGGAGAGCAGGTGGCAGCCCTTCGTGCACAGTTAGCAGCTATCCCACGATTACAGCCCCTCAGAAGAAATAGGCCTGACGCTGGACAGCCAGCTCCTGTAGTAGGTTCTGCAGCAATTGCTCAGTTGCGTGCTCAGGCGGCTGGAATTGGACAAGCTGTAGTAGGCTCTACAGCGGTGGCAGACTTGCATGCTCATGCTGCTGGTATACAGCCTATCCCAGCACAGCCCTTGGGAAGACACAGGCAGGCACCTTTACAACCAGCTCCTAGACCTCCTGTAGTAGGTTCTGCAGCAATTGCTCAGTTGCGTGCTCAGGCGGCTGGAATTGGACATTCGGTAGTAGGCTCTACAGCGGTGGCAGATTTGCATGCTCACCCTGCTGGTATACAGCCTATCCCAGCACAGCCCTTGGGAAGACCCAGGCAGGCACCTTTACAACCAGCTCCTAGACCTCCTGTAGTAGGTTCTGCAGCGGTTGCAGCATTGCGGGCTCAGGCTAATGCAGTAAGACCAATGCCTCGGCTACTCCCTGCACTTCTGCGGCCTCTTCAGCCACTGCCTGCACCTCCTCAGCCTCCTCAGCCACTGCCTGCTCCTTCTCAGCCTCCTCAGCCACTCCCTGTACCTTGGCAGCGTCCTCAGCGACCTCCTCCTCCTATTCCACTTGGTCGCTCTAGAATAATTGAGGCAGATGTGCAGCGTCATGATCTGGGTCCCATGGTTATTCCCTGCCCAGACTGTGGAGCATTACACTGGATGGCAGAACACCTGCTGAAATACTCAAATAGGCGGCCCAGATTTGGCGATTGCTGTTTAGAAGGAAAGGTGCAGCTTCCAGAGCTGCCAGTGCTCCCTCAGCCATTGAGACAGCTCTTAGAGGGCCAGGACCCTGAGGCCAAACAGTTTCGCCAGAACATCAGGCAGTACAATGCTGCATTTGCATTCACTTCCTTGGGAGCCGACTTTGATCTAGATTTGCTTTGGGAGGGTCGTGGTCCATATGTCCTCAAGCTGCAGGGCGAACTGTATCATATTCATGGCTCTCTCATCCCTAACCCTGGGAGGCAGATACAGTATGCCCAACTTTACTAGCCAATAGACCCGTGCTTCGCACCGGGTTAGTTAAGTAAGGTTAACATCACACAGGGGTGGTCAATAGTATTACAGAATTATTTGGTGAAATGAAACTACATATTTAATCAGGCTTTAGCAGCACCTGTTTGTATACAATATTAGATGTTGTGTTCCCTTCCCTAAAGAACATGGACTCTGTTACAATTAGTGCAACATAAAACTGTCCATGTGAAAATACTGCATATCGCAAGTCAATTCCTAGCGTGGCCCTGTGCTGCACGCCAGGATGTGGCACAGCGCTGGGTAGGGACTGCCGGGGACCCATTGGATGTGAATGCACTGGGACCACTGCTAGGGTGGATGCCCATGGTTAGGTCAAACACATTGGGTAAATAAAACTTGGGATAAGTAAAACACATCTTATCACAATTGAAAGTAGCTCTAAGTAATGCATCAGGGTAGGTAATGTCTCCACCCATTTCTCCCATGTCTGTGTGCCCCTCATGGGTAGCATGTCCCTATGTATGGCATGTGTTCCTGGAGTGTAGTGCATCCTGCAAGTATAGTGTGCATAGCATGTGATAGGACCATGCATTTCCGACTTCCGACACTCAGTTCCACTCACATTCTGACCCTCCGATAATTCCAACATTCCACCCATTGTTTTATTCCTTTGTTCTTTCGACTCTATTACTCGGACCCACCGGAATGGCCTCACAGCACAGCAAGACCACCTGTCCAGCCCCTTTGGAGTCTCGTTGTTTCTTTATGTCAGATATACTTTCCGACCCCTTGTTCTTTTGCCATTGTTCTACCCTACCCTGCACCCCCCTTGTAGTCCCCTTGTTCCCAATTAGTTAATTATCCTGTATGTCTATCCGACTTCCGCTCCCTCCAGAATTTGCTTAGTACTACACCATTACATGTTGTCTCAGCTCTTTGTATAAAAGCCCCTCATGTATGCTTGTTATTCTGCAATCAGATAATCGCCTCAGTACATGATTTCCTTCGCTCTATCTCCTGTTCTTAGCACAGTGAGTTTTGCAAGACCTCTGTCTCTCCGCATCCCACCGTCTGCCTTCCAACTCAGTTTCCAACTCAAGTTCTGACTTCTATTTAGTTTGATACGTTCCGACTTCCGACTCATGATCCGAAATACTTAGGACGATAGTTCATTGGGGTGCAACATTTGAGTTGAAGCCATTGTCCTTTCTAGTTCTGACTTGCGGAAATCTTGATACGTAACAGCATGTCACCATGCATAGCACGTCCCCTAAGTGTTGCATGTTCCCCAAGTGTAGCGTGTTCCCCATGTGTAGTGTGTTCCCCATGTGTAAAGTGTCCCCCATGTGTAGTGTGTCTCCCAAGTATATCATATGTATCATGTCCCCATGTGTAGCGTATGCCCCATGCATAGCATGTCCCCCAAGTATATCATGTGTAGGATGTTTCTTGTTTGTAGTGTGTCCCCCATGTGTAGCATGTCCCCTGAGTGTAGCATGTCACCCAAGTATAGTGTGCATAGCATGTCCCTTGTTTGTAGTATGTCCCCATATGTAGCATAAGGTTTACAATGGATAATAGAGCAGTAGACTTATCTTTTGCAAGCAGAGGCTGTTGTTGTTAATTTTTAGCAAAGTCAAAGAAATTTTTCATATCTATTTTGACAAATATACGGTATATATATACATAAAAAAATAAAATAAAACAAATACATAACAATTGAAAAAAGAGAAACTGTTCCTAATAAATATCAAAAAAGAAGCAGATATGAGAGCAAGAAACATACCACTTGCAGCCATGACACACAGGAATGGTGGGAGCTCTGAACCTGCGCTAGAAAAAAAAAAAAAAAAAAAAGAGGATAAAAAAGTGAAAAATTATTGCAAGACATGACAGAAAAAACACAGACCAGAAGCAGTGATAATGATCAAGAAAGGTGGGAGGCAATAAGAGGAGCAGCTTAGGCTGAAAAGAAATCAAAAAGTGGTTAAAAAAGCGAAAATGTTAGAAGAAATACCATGGAGCAATGGCAGACAGAAAAGGTGGGGAGCACTGAGAGGAGGAACCTGGGCTGAAAATATGGCAAAAAGAGGATAAGAAAAGCGAAAATTAGTGGAAGAAATGACAGATATGATAAGGAAAGAACACACAGGGGCAGTAGTGATGACCTAAGAAAGGTGGAGGCAATGGGAGGAGCAACCTAAGCTGAAAAGAAGTCAAAAAGAGATTAAAAAAGCGAAAATTATAGCAAGAAATAGCAATATATACCATGGAGAGAAGCTGATTCTAATAAATATCAAAACATGATAGCAAGACACACACCAGATGTACCAATATCAGACAGGCAAGGTGAGAGGCATTGAGAGAGGTGGCAGAAAAGAAGACAAAAAGAGGATAAAAAAGCGAAAATTATTGGAAGAAATGATAGATATTACAGGAAAAAAACACACCAGAGCCAGTAATGACCATCAAGAAAGGTGGGAGGCAATGAGAGGAGCAGCCTAGGGTGAAAAGAAGTCAAAAGAGGATAAAAAAGCGAAAATATTAACAATATTTACCTGAGGGGACTGTAGAGAGACAGAGAGCCCCAGTAAGAGACACAGAAAGAGCCACACACAGAGAAAGCCAGTAGCAGACACAGAGAGAGCCAGACAGAGAGCCAGACAGAGAGACAGCCAGCAACAGACAGAGAGCCAGCAGCATAGACAGAGAGCCAGCAGCAGACAGACAGATCCAGCAGGCACAGAGACAGTGGGCAGGAGAGCCAGAGGTTGCCAGTTGGACCAGAGGAAATGGCAGCAGGAGGGTTGAGGGAACATTGCTGCGGAAGGTGGGTGCGCGCGCGCAGCAACGTTGGACGCGAACCGGTCATGTGACCAGGAGCGCTGTCACGGCTGCGCCGCTCGCATTCAAACTCCGCCACAGTGCGTGGTTTGTTTGCGTCTTAGTCAGGATTATGTCAGGCTTATGTCAGGATTATGTCAGCGGAGCGTGCTGTTTTCATATAGGGAGGCCCACAACCGCCCCCCCTAGAACTTTATACTATAGATATATATGATCCAGCATTGGCTTTGGCACAGAGGAACACGTGTAACCCAGGTCTGTCTCCAACTATCATGGGAGACTTGCAGGAAATGCTCCTCCTATGCAATCCTCATGTTGCCATATATAGACAAGCGGCTGAGAGGCTCAGAGCTCAGGGACAGAATGGTGAGATCCGGGCTAGGCTCACATACAGGGAACACAGGGATCCTAGGAGGTATAATATCCCTACTGTGGATGAGATTGCGGTGGTTCTTCCTGGAGATGGCATCAACCCTGAACCTAGGGATGTTATTGTCCAGCTCAAAGGTGGACGCTTTCGAAGGGTATCCGATATGAATCCAAACTATGCCTCTCTTCACTATGTCTTGCTCTTTCCCAGGGGAGAGTTGGGGTGGCAACCTGGTATTCGCTATCGCCAATTACCAGGCGGGCGTGAGCGACGGGGGTGTGTCACCCAAATTCAGTTCCATTCCTATCATCTCTTCCAGAGAACAGAAGAACCTACAACACTCCTGCGTGCTGGCAAATTATTCCAGCAGTACATTGTAGACTCTTGGGCCGCTGCAGAGCAAAGCAGGCTGTGGTGGATCAGGACAAATCAACACACTCTCGGTGCTGAGATGTATAACCAGATGATGGATGCCTTTCATCGCAATGACAATGACAGAGATCCAAACAACTTGGGCACAAGATCCATTCTGCCTGCCACATTTCAGGGGGGGACACGGGACATGCAGGAAAACCTGCAGAACTCTCTGGCCATTTCAAGGAAGCATGGTGTGGCTGATCTCTTTATTACCATGACTGCCAATCCCAACTGGCAGGAGGTATTGGATGCATTGTTGCCTGGACAAACTCCTCAGGACAGGCCTGACCTGGTGTCGCGGGTGTTTCAACTCAAAAAGAAATACCTCATTGACTTGATCATCAAGGAAAAGGTTTTTGGGGAAACCGTCGCTCGCGTGCACACCATTGAATTCCAGAAAAGGGGACTCCCACACATGCATATTCTTATCTGGTTTGAAAGAGATTCCAAGATCAGACATCCACATGAGGTGGATTCAATGATTTCAGCAGAGTTCCCTGATCCAGAGACTCATCCTGTCCTCTACTGGTTGGTCTGTGAGCTGATGACACATGGTCCCTGTGGACAAATGAAACCAAACGCACCCTGCATGGAAAATGGCAAGTGCAAGAAAAACTTCCCAAAGCCATTCTGTGAGGAAACCAGTCTGAATGAGGATGGATATCCAAAATATCGTCGTCACAATGATGGAAGGCTGCACAATGTCAGAGGTGACATGCTGGACAACAGATGGGTTGTGCCATACTCTGCCCTGCTCTTGCTCAAATTCTGGTGTCACATCAACCCTGAACTCACCATCAATGTGAGGTGTATCAAGTATATCCACAAGTATCTCTACAAGGGCCATGATCGGACCACCATGGAGTTTGGTCGCACCCAGGATGAAATTAAGCAGTACCTGGACGCTCGCTATGTCAGTGCTCATGAGGCCTGTTGGAGGTTGCTGGATCGGGAAATCCACACCCAGGTGCCTGCAGTCATGGCACTGCCAGTCCATGAAAAGGACCATCACACAATCATCTTTGATCCCAACCAGGATGTGGACAACATCCTGGAAAGGGCTGAGGCGAAAAAGACACCGCTCATGGCTTACTTTGAGGCCAATGATATCTACCCTGAAGCACGTGATCTGCTCTATGTGGAGTTTCCTGAGCATTTTACCTGGCACTCACAGGAAAAGGTATGGACACCATGCCAAGGAGGTTATAGCATCGGTCGCCTTCACTTTGCAAACCCTAGATCAGGAGAGAGATTTTTTGTGCGCACTCTCCTCACAGTGGTCAAGGGGGCTAGATCCTTTGAGGAGCTTAGGTCGGTGGATGGCATACAATATGCTACTTACAAGGAGGCCTGTCGTGCAAGGGGACTTCTGGATGATGATCAGGAGTTGAGGTTGTGTCTCCAGGAAGCCAGTGGCATGAAAACAGGTGCTCAGCTCAGACATCTCTTTGCCACCATCCTTGGCCATTGCAATCCATCAGGCCCCGGCAGACTATGGGATGGCTTCAGGGAGCACATATGTGATGATCTCAGACATCAGCTCCAAATCAGACATGGTATGCAGGATCCACAGGACAATCAGGTTTATGATTTTGGCCTCTTTCTCTTGGAAAAAATCCTCCAGCAGGGTGGAATGTCCTTGAGCAGCTTTGATGATATGCCTCGGGTGGCAGGCGAGTGGGAGGCCCTCATTGGAAACAGGTTCATAGCTGAGCAAAGGGACTATGATGCTGTTGAAGAGAGGGAAAAGGCTGATGAGGAGGTTCCTAAGCTGAATGAGGGGCAAAGGTCTGCCCATGATCAGATATTACGGTCAGCACTGACCAGAGATGCTCATGGGAAACCTGATGGACAAATGTTTTTTGTCACTGGCTCAGGTGGCGCTGGGAAATCATTCACATGGAACACTCTAATCCACTCCTGTAGAGCGGAGAGCCTCATTGTGATTGCAGTAGCCTCATCTGCAATGGCTGCACTTATCCTCACTAAGGGTACAACCTCTCATAGCATGCTTGGAATTCCCATTCCTGTCCATGAGTGCTCTTTCTCCTCCATCAAAAAGAACTCTGACAAGGCTGACATGCTGAGACAGGCCAGTCTCCTCATCTGGGATGAGGCTGCAATGCAGCATCGCCATGCCATAGAGGCCATTGACAGGACACTGAGGGATTTCCTTGACCAGCCTGACAGACCCTTTGGTGGCATCACAGTCGCCTTTGGAGGTGACTTTCAGCAGACTCTCCCAATTGTCCCTAAAGGCTCCAAGGAGGATATTGTGGGAGCTACCCTTCAGAAGTCATATCTGTGGCCAAAGATCAAGGTCCTCCATCTGACAGAGAACATGCGGGTGAGAAATGACCCTGACAGAGCCAGGTTTGCAGAATGGCTGCAGAATGTGGGCCAGGGAAAGGATCTCCCACTAGATCATATGTGCTCACTCCCTCCTCACATGGTTTGTGGCCCTGGAATTGAAGATCTGATCTAGGAAATATACCCTGGCATTGGCAATCAAGTCCCTGTCCAGGACAATTACTTTCTGGAGCGTGCCATCCTCTGTGCCAGAAACACTGAGGTCAATGAGATCAATTCCATGGTGTTTAGGGAGTTTCCAGGTGATGCTCAGGTCTTGCACTGTGCAAATTCCATTGAAGAATCCGACGATGCAGATCGGTATCCTGTGGAGTATCTGAATTCCATAGAGATGGGCTGTCTTCCTCCTGCTCGCTTGGAAGTCAAGCCTGGAGTGCCTCTGATGCTGTTGCGCAATTTGGATCAGAAGCAAGGACTATGCAATGGGACAAGGTTGCGGTTGGTGAGGATAAGCATTAGAGTGTTGGAGGTCAGGATCATCTCAGGTCCATGTGCAGGCAATATTGCTTTCATCCCCAGGATCATCATTAAGCCATCAGAGGGAGAGTTGCCATTTGTGCTGCAAAGGAGGCAGTTTCCAGTGCGTTTGGCATTTGCAATGACTATCAACAAGTCTCAGGGACAGTCTTTGGGTACGGTTGGGCTGGACCTGAGATATCCAGTGTTTGGACATGGTCAGTTGTATGTTGGTGTATCAAGAGGGACCAACTGGAACAGAGTGAAGGTCTTGCTTGAGGAGGGTTTGGACACAACCAACATTGTATATAAAGATGTATTACTTAGAGCTCCTTGATTTTTTTATATCCACTTCTCTTGATATGATTTATGTGTGTTACTTCATTGTACTTGATGCAAATCGATTACTTTGATTTTCCCCAATGTACTTGACCTTACTGATATGTTAGACTTACTGTTGTGTTAGACTTACTGATGCGTTTGACCTTACCGAGGCGTTTGACCTACACCCCCGCGCTTCGCGCAGGTACCCACCTAGTTACACTATATGAAAGCGCCTAGGTGGGAGGTTGTGGGCGTGCTGACCAATGCTTGGTCATTAGTTTGTCAGCGGAGCGCGCGAGCGGCGCAGCCGCGAGCCAAGAACGCTGCGCAGCATGGTCACGTGACCGTTTGCGTTCCAAATTAGGTCAGCGGCGAGCGGCGCAGCCGCGAGAGAACGCTGCGCAGTGGTCACGTGACCCATTCGCGACCAGAGCGCGCATACGCGAGTGTGGTCCGTGCACGACACGCGCGCACGGTATAAAGGCCGAACGGTAAGGACATAACGCCAGGAACCTGCCCAACCGGCGATTCCTCTGTCTGCTGTCTGCTATGTGCTCTGTCTGCTCTGTGCTCTGTGCTGTCTGCTCTGTGCTCTGTCCGCTGTCTGCTCTGTGCTCTGTCTGCTCTGGGTGCTGTCTGCTGTCTGCTCTGTCTGCTGTCTCCTCCTTTAGCTGGCTGGCTGTCTATGGCTTTGGTTGGCTGACTATCTATTGGTAAGTAATATCTCTTTTTTAATGCATTCCAATGTATTTTATTTGATTTGTGTTTGTAATTTTATTGGTTCCTTTTTTTTTATCATATTGTATTCACATTTGCTTTATATTTTTGTTATTTTTTTCGAAAATAGATTTAAATAAAATCCCAAGACTGCTGAAAAAAATGTATTTTGATATATATATTTTTCAGGTTTTTTTCGAAAATAGGCATCAATAAGTTTCTTCTAAAATTAATGGCAATATGTTCTGCTTTTAAATGTGGTTTGTTTTGTTGTTTTATTTACTGTAAAGCTGCCAGGCACTCCTTCTCTGGCTATACTGGCGGCTGGCTTACTATGGCTTTGGCTGGGCTCTGGGTTTCTCTGTCAGTCTCTGGGCTTCTCTGGCTTTGGCTGGGCATTAATAACAACTTCTGCTTCAATGTACTGTACTTTGTTGACATTTTTTCGCACATAGATGTCAATAAATTATCCTGACTTTATGAAAATTGACAACAGTTGGAGCTTAAATGTACAGTGCATTTTTTTGACATTTTTCAAAAAATACATAATCTTGACTTTGCTAAAATTAATAACAACTTCAGCTTAAACGTACTGGACATTTGTTTTGAGATAATCCTGACTTTGTTAAAACTAATGACAGCAGCTGCTTAAATATGGCTTCCTTTACTATTTTATTTATGTCTGTATATGTCACAAAATAGATATTGATACATGTCCCTGAGTTTGCGAAAAGTAAATGATAAGTAACAGCCTCTGCTTGCTTCACTTTGAGGCCCTTGGGATATGCTACACATGCCATTGGGACATGCTACACACACTATGCATGGGGACACACACGCTATGCATGGAGACACATATGTTATGCATGGAGACATGTATGTTAGGCGTGAAGACATGCATGTTATGCGTGGAGACATGCATGTTAGGTGTGGAGACATGCACGTTAGGCGTGGAGACATGCGTGTTGTGCATGGGGACAAGCATGCTATGCTTGGGGACAGACACACTATGATTGGGGGACACGGTACAAACAAGAGACACACTACGCACACTATGCATGGGGAAAAACAAGGGACATTCTATACGTGCTATCCTTGGGGGACATGTTATGCATGGGGGACACACTGTGCACACTATACTTGAGGGAGAGGCTACACACACTATGTGTAGGGAGATGCTACACATGTGGACATGCTATGCATGGGGGACACACATGCTATAATTTAGGGACATGCTACACACAAAATACTTGAGGGATATGTTATGCATGTGGGACATGCCACACACACTGTACTTGGTGACATGCTGCATGTGGGGACACACTATGCTTGGGGGATGGGACACACAGGCTATGCATGGGCACACGCACACTATGCATAGGGATGTGCACACTATATGTGGGGACACACTATGCTTGGGGGACACGGTATGAACAAGGGACACACTACAGGGGAAAACACTACAAACAAGGGACATTCTACACATGCTATACTTGGGGGACATGCTACAAACAAAGGACATGCTATGCACACTATACTTGGGGGACATGTTATGCATTGGGGACACACTTTGCACACTATATTTGAGGGAGATGCTACACACACTACATGTAGGGACATGCTACACATGTGGACACGCTATGCATGGGGGACACACATGCTATAATTTATGGACACACTATGTTTGGGGACATGCTACAAACCAGGGACATGCTATGCATGTGGGACACACCATGCACACTGTACTTGGTGACATGCTACATGTGGAGACACACTATGCATGGAGGACATGCTACGCACACTATACTTGGGGACATGTTATGTGTGCATGTTACAAACCAGGGACACAATAAGCATGCTATATTCAGGGCTATGCACACTATACTTGGGCACATGCAGACATGCGTAGAGACATTACCTATCTTGATGTGTTACTTATAGCTACTTTCAATTGCAATGAGATGTTTTTTACTTATCCCAAGTTTGATTTACCCAATGCGTTTGACCTACACCCCCGTGTGAAGCATGGGTATCCACCTAGAGGTAAGGGGTCAAGAATTGAGTTAAATTGGATATCAGAAATCGAGTTGGAAGGCGGAGGTCAGAGAGACAGAGGCCTTGCAAGTACTTGCTGTGGTAAGAATAGGAAACAGTGCAAAGGGAGTCACATATCAAAGTCAATTATCTGATTGCAGAATAGAGGCACACATGACTGGGTTTTATACAAAGAGCTGAGACAACATGTCAGAAGGTAGAGGTAAGCAATTCCAGTGCAAGCAAAAGTAACTAGGATAAATGGAGTAAGTAACTAATACGGAACAAGAGGAACTACAAGGGGTTGCCGGGTGGAACTAAGAACAATCAATAGGCAAAAGAACAAGGGGAATGTGTGTCTAATTGATTGTTACGTATTGGAATAATTCCCAGAGGTCGGAACTGGAAAGGACAACGGCTTCAACTTATGTGTTGTGCCACTGATAAACTACCATCCTAAGTATTTCGGGATTGACTTGCGGATATCGGAGAAGGCAGAAGTTGGGAACAGAGTACTGAGAGTCGAGGTTCGAGGGTCGGAGAACAAAGGTCGGAAGACGCCGAAGAGGCGGAGGACAGAGGGTCAAGAGCGGAAGGAGACAAGACTAGCAAAACTCGCTGTGCTAAGAACAGGAGACAGTGCGAAGGGAATCACGTATCGAAGTTGATTATCTGATTGCAGGAACGGAGACATACATGAGGGGGTTTTATACAAAGAGCTGAAGCAACAGGTAATGGTATGGTACTAAGCAAATTCTGGAGAGTGCAGGAATCGGATAGACATACGGGGCAAGTAACTAATGCGGAACAATGGGATGACAAGGGGGGTGCAGGGTAGGGTAAGTACAATGGCAAAGAACAAGGCAAGTAAGTACAATAGGCCTCGGAAGAAACAGAATTACGGAAATGGTATCTTGCTGTGTTCAGGGTCGAGTCCGGGGGCCGGTATCTGGAGGTGGCCAGGGGTACTGAAATCACAAGGGTCGAGGTAGAGGGTTGCGGATGGTGCGGATGTTGTGGAATAGAGTCAGAGGTGGTGCGGAGGCGGTGCAGAGGTGGTGCGGAGGATATGCGGAGATGGCGGAGATGGTTGAGGGGAACAGTCGTAACATTGATAGTGGAACAAATGGATCTCCTGATGCTCCGGACTTGCTATGCTAAGGGTCAAGTAGGGAACACCGGTGAATAGAGTCAAAAGGGGAAGTATGTGAATAGTAAAGAACAAGGGGATCAAAAGGTCAAAGTGTGGACATTGCGGAATAGAGCCAGAGGAGGCATGGAGGTACCAGAGTTGGTCAAGCAGCATGGTCATAACATTACCTACCTTGATGTGTTACTTAGAGCTACTGTCAATCAATAAGATGCATTTTACTTATCTGAAAGAAAATTTCTTATCCGAATGTGTTTGACTTATCCCAAGTTTGATTTACCCAAGGCGTTTGACCTTGCTGATGCATTTGACCTTACCGAGGCGTTTGACTTGCACCCCCGCATGAAGCGCGGGTATCCACCTAGTATTACACTATATGAAACCAGCTCGGTGGGTTGTGGGCGTCGAGCTTATGTCAGGTTTTAGGTCATCAATTTGTCAGCGGCATGCGAGCGGCGCAGCCGCGAGCCAAGAACGCTGCGCAGCATGGTCACGTGACCGTTTGCGTTCCAAATTAGGTCAGCGGCGAGCGGCGCAGCCGCGAGCATAGAATGCTGCGCAGCGGTCACGTGACCCGTTCGCGACCAGAGCGCGCATACGCGAGTGTGGTCCGTGCACGACACGCGCGCACGGTATAAAGGCCGAACGGTAAGGACATAACGCCAGGAACCTGCCCAACCGGCGATTCTTCTGTCTGCTGTCTGCTATGTGCTCTGTCTGCTCTGTGCTCTGTCTGCTGTCTGCTCTGTGCTCTGTCTGCTCTGGGTGCTGTCTGCTGTCAGCTCTGTCTGCTGTCACCTCCTCTAGCTGGCTGGCTGGCTATTGCTTTGGCTGGCTGGCTATCTATTGGTAGGTAATATCTTTTTGTTAATGCATTGCCATGTATTTTATTTTATTTGTGTTGGTAATTTTATTGGTTCCTTTTTTTTTTTCATCATATAGTATTGTCACATGTGCATTATATTTTTGTGATTTTTTTCGAAATTAGATTTAGATAACATCCCAAGACTGCTGAAAAAAATTGTTTTAATATCAATATTTTTGGGTTTTTTTCGAAAATAGACATCAATAAGTTTCCTCTAAAATTAATGACAATATGTTCTACATTTAAATGTGGTTTGTTTTATTGTTTTATTTACTGTAAAGCTGCTTACCAGCCACTCCTCTCTGGCTATACTGGTGGCTGGCTTACTATGGCTTTGGCTGGGCTCTGGGTTTCTCTGTCAGTCTCTGGGCTTCTCACTTTGGCTGGGCATTAATCACAGCTTCTGCTTCAATGTACTGTACTTTTTTGACATTTTTTCGCAGATAGATATCAATAAATTATCCTGACTTTGTGAAGATTGACAACAGCTCCAGGGTAAATGTACAGTGCATTTTTTTGACATTTTTCGAAAAATAGATAGTCCTAACTTTGCTAAAATTAATAACAGCTTCAGCTTACATGTACTGGACATTTTCTTGACATTTTTTCACAAAATAGATAATCCTGACTTTGCTAAAAATTAATGACAGCAGCTGCTTAAATATGGTTTCCTTGACTATTTTATTTATGTCTGTATATGTCACAAAATAGATATTGATACATGTCCCTGAGTTTGCTAAAAGTTAATAAGTAGTAACAGCCTCTGCTTGCTTCACTTTGAGGCCCTTGGGGATATGCTACACATGCTATACTTGAGGGGCATGCTACACACACTATGCATGGGGACACGCATGTTCTGCATGGAGACATGCATGTTATGTGTGGAGACATGCACGCTATGCTTGGGGACATGCATGCTATGTGTGGAGACACATGTTATGCATGGGGACACACACGCTATGCTTGGGGACATGCATGCTATGCATGGTGACACACATGTTATGCTTGGAGACACACATTTTATGCATGGGGACATGCACCCTATGCTTGGGGACATGCATGCCACATGTGGGGACACACTATCCTTGGGGACAGACAGGCTATGCATGGGGACACACATGCTATGCGTGGAGACACGCATGTTATGCGTGGGGACAAGCATGCTATCCATGGGGACATACACGCTATGCTTGGGGACACACATGTTATGCGTGGTAAGCAATTCCAGTGCAAGCAAAAGTAACTAGGATAAATGGAGTAAGTAACTAATACCAAACAAGAGGAACTACAAGGGGGTGCCGGGTAGAACTAAGAACAATCAATAGGCAAAAGAACAAGGGGAATGTGGGTCTAATTGTTTGTTACGTATTGGAATTCCCAGAGGTCGGAACTGGAAAGGACAACGGCTTCAACTTATGTGTTGCGCCCCTGATGAACTACCGTCCTAAGTATTTCGGGATTGACTTGCAGATATCGGAGAAGGCAGAAGTCAGGAACAGAGTACTGAGAGTCGAGGGTTGAGGGTTGGAGAACAAAGGTCGGAAGAGGTGGAAGAGGCAGAGGACAGAGGGTTGAGAGCGGAAGGAGACAAGACTAGCAAAACTCACTGTGCTAAGAACAGGAGACAGTGCGAAGGGAATCACATATCGAAGTTGATTATCTGATTGCAGGAACGGAGACATACATGAGGGGGGTTTATACAAAGAGCTGAAGCAACAGGTAATGGTATGGTACTAAGCAAATTCTGGAGAGTGCAGGAATCAGATAGACATACGGGGCAAGTAACTAATGCGGAACAATGGGATGACAAGGGGGGTGCAGGGTAGGGTAAGTAAAATGGCAAAGAACAAGGCGAGTAAGTACAATAGGCCTTGGAAGAAACGGAATTACGGAAATGGTATCTTGCTGTATTCAGGGTCGAGTACGGGGGCCAGTATCTGGAGGTGGCCAGGGGTACTGAAATCACAAGGGTCGAGGTAGAGGGTTGCAGATGGTGCGGATGTTGTGGAATAGAGTCGGAGGTGGTGCGGAGGATATGCGGATATGGCGGAGATGGTTGAGCGGAACAGTCGTAACATTGATAGTGGAACAAATGGATCTCCTGATGCTCTGGACTTGCTATGCGAAGGGTCAAGTAGGGAAGGCCGGTGAATAGAGTCAAAAGGGGAAGTATGTGAATAGTAAAGAACAAGGGGATCAAAAGGTCAAAGTGTGGACATTGTGGAATAGAGCCAGAGGAGGCATGGAGGTACCAGAGTTGGTCGAGCAGCATGGTCATAACATTACCTACCTTCAATCAATAAGATGTGTTTTACTTATCCCAAGTTTGATTTACCCAAGGCGTTTGACCTTGCTGATGCGTTTGACCTTACCGAGGCGTTTGACTTGCACCCCCGCGCGAAGCGCGGGTATCCACCTAGTCTAAGAGTGAAACGCGCTCAGTGGGTTGTGGGTGTCGTGCTTATGTCAGGTTTTAGGTCAGCATTGGTCAGCTGGCCAATCGGACGTGAGCGGCGCAGCCGCGAGCCCTAGGGGCTGGGCCAGGCCAGACCATTGACGCTGCGCAGCAGCGTCCCAGGTCACGTGACCAGTTCGCGTGCGCTACCAGGGTGGTCCGTGCACGACCCTTCGCTTGGTATAAAGAGAGCGATGTTGCAGCCGCACTCCCCACTGGTGTCTTTCTGTGTTCTGGCTGTACTGGCGGGCTTACTACTGCTTTGGCTTTGCTCTGTGGGTCTCTGTGTGTCTCTGGGCTTCTCTGGGCTTCTCTGCCTTTGGCTGTGAATTGACACCAGCTTCTGCTTCAATGGCCTGTATATTTTTTCAATATTTTTTCGCAAATAGCTATCAATAAACCTAACTTGCTAACCTTAACAATAGCCAACTTATATATCCTGTACATTTTTCGATATTTTTTCGCAAATAGACATCAATAAATCTAACTGGCTAACCTAACCTCAGCCACCTTAACTATCCTGTAAATTTTTTTGACATTTTTTCGCAAATGGATATCAATAACCAACAATAGCCAACTCACTATCCTGTACATTTTTTGATATTTTTTCGCAAATGGATATCAATAACCAACAATAGCCAACTCACTATCCTGTACATTTTTTGATATTTTTTCGCAAATAGACATCAATAACTTCTTTGCTCAAGTTAATAACAACTTCTGTTTTAATGTAGTGTGTTTTTTTTTATCTTTTGTTGAAAAATAAGTATAGATATCAATGAATTATCCTGACTTTGCTAAAATTAATACCAGCTTCAGGGTACATGTGCTGTACATTTTTTGACATTTTTTGAAAAGGTAGATATCAATAAATTATCCAGGCTTTGCTAAAATTAATAACAACGGCTGGTTAAATGTGGTTTCTTTTGCTATTTTATTTATGTCTATATATGTCACAAAATAGATACTGATACATGTCCCTTATATGTGTGAGGACACGCTACCTGTGGGGACACATTACATGTGAGGACACGTTACGTGTGAGGACACGCTACGTGTGGGACATGTTATGTGTGGGGACACGCTACCGGTGGGGACACGTTACGTGTGGGGACATGCTACCTGTGGGGACACGCTACCTGTGGGGACATGTTACGTGTGGGGACATGCTACCTGTGAGGACACGCTACCTGTGGGGACATGCTACCTGTGGGGACACGCTACCTGTGGGGACAAGCTACCTGTGAGGACACGTTACGTGTGGGGACACGCTACCTGTGAGGACACGTTACGTGTGAGGATTGCTATCCAACTGCACTTTGGGTCTTCTCCCATTTCTGATTTTGGTATTGTTTCTGGTTCTATGAGAGTGTCACCGGAGGATCAGCTGGCATATCAATATAACCACATTGTCAAAATTCAGGATCCCCAAGATCACTATTGGATCTATTTCACAATGCACAACCTTTGAAACCTGTGGATTATGACAATAGGCGCAATCTTATAATCTCTGATGATTCAGTCAAGACTATTACCACTTTCATGTCTAGAGTCGCTGGGAGGCCCATCCCAGAGGTCGAGAGAGAGTTCTGCATGTTCAGCTATTCCATGGGTGCATACATGATTCATGATACTATATGATCAGGGATATATTGTGCATGATCCTATTTACCCCAATGCACTTGACCTTACTGATTCACTTGACCTTACTGATGCATTTGACCTTACCAAGGCGCTTGACCTGCACCCCCGCGCGAAGCGCGGGTACCCACCTATCTAAGAGTTAAACACGCTCAGTGGGTTGTGGGCGTCGAGCTTATGTCAGGTTTTAGGTCAGCCTTAGTCAGCTGGCCAATCGGACGCGAGCGGCGCAGCCGCGAGCATAGAACGCTGCGCAGCGGTCACGTGACCTGTTCGCGACCAGAGCGCGCATATGTGAGCGTGGTCCGTGCACGACACGCGCGCGGGGTATAAAGGCCGAATGGTAAGGAGGGAACGCCAGGAACCTGCCCAACCGGCGATTCCTCTCTCTGCTGTCTGCTCTGCTCTGTCTGCTGTCTGCTGTCTGCTGCTTTAGCTGGCTGGCTATTGGTAGGTAATATCTTTTTTTTAATGCATTGCCATGTATTTTATTATATTTCTGTTGGCAATTTTATTGGTTCCTTTTTGTTTTCATCATATAGTTGTCACATGTGCATTATATTTTTGTGATTTTTTTCGAAAATAGATTTAAATAACATCCAAAGACTGCTGAAAAAAAATGTTTTAATATCAATATTTTTCAGGTTTTTTTCGCAAATAGACATCAATAAGTTTCCTCTAAAATTAATGACAATAGATTCTGCTTTTAAATGTGGTTTGTTTTATTGTTTTATTTACTGTAAAGCTGCTTACCAGCCACTCCTCTCTGGCTATACTGGTGGCTGGCTTACTATGGCTTTGGCTGGGCTCTGGGTTTCTCTGTCAGTCTCTGGGTTCTCTGGATTTGGCTGGGCATTAATAACAGCTTCTGCTTCAATGTACTGCACTTTTTTGACCGCAAATAGATATCAATAAATTATCCTGACTTTGTGAAGATTGACAACAGCTCCAGGTTAAATGTACAGTGCATTTTTTTGACATTTTTCGAAAAATAGATATCCTAACTTTGCTAAAATTAATAACAGCTTCAGCTTACATGTACTGGACATTTTCTTGGCATTTTTTCGCAAAATAGATAATCCTGACTTTGCTAAAAATTAATGACAGCAGCTGCTTAAATATGGTTTCCTTGACTATTTTATTTATGTCTGTATATTTCACAAAATAGATAGTGATACATGTCCCTGAGTTTGCTAAGAGTTAATAAGTAGTAACAGCCTCTGCTTGCTTCACTTTGAGGCCCTTGGGGATATGCTACGCATGCTATACTTGAGGGTCATGCTACACACACTATGCATGGGGACACGCATGTTATGCGTGGGGACACACCTGCTATGCATGGGGACATGCATGCCACATGTGGGGACACACTATCCTTGGGGACAGACAGGCTATGCATGGGGACACACATGCTATGCGTGGAGACACACATGTCATGCATGGGGACAAGCATGCTATCCATGGGGACACACACGCTATGCTTGGGGACACCCATGTTATGCGTGGAGACATGCATGTTATGCATGGGGACAAGCATGCTATGCATGGATGCTTCAGGTTAAATGTACTGTACATTTTTTGACATTTTTTCAAAAGGTAGATATCAATAAATTATCCTGACTTTGCTAAAATTAATAAGAACAGCTGCTTAAATGTGGTTTCTTTTCCTATTTTATATATGTCACAAAATAGATACTGATACATGTCCCTGATATGTGTGAGGACACGCTACCTGTGGGGACACATTACCTGTGAGGACACGCTACATTTGGGGACACACTACCTGTGAGGACATGTTACGTGTGGGGACACGCTACCTGTGAGGACACGCTACCTGTGAGGACACGCTACCTGTGGGGACACATTACCTGTGAGGACACGCTACGTTTGGGGACACGCTACCTGTGAGGACACGCTACCTGTGAGGACACGTTACATGTGGGGACACGCTACCTGTGAGGACACGTTACGTTTGGGGACACACTACCTGTGAGGACACATTACGTGTGGGGACATGCTACCTGTGAGGACACGCTACCTGTGAGGACACGCTACCTGTGAGGACACGCTACCTGTGGGGACACGCTACGTTTGGGGACACGCTACCTGTGAGGACACGTTATGTGTGGGGACACGCTACCTGTGAGGACACGCTACCTGTGAGGACACGCTACCTGTGAGGACACATTACGTGTGAGGACATGCTATCCAACTGCACTTTGGGTCTTCCCCCATTTCTGATTTTGGTATTGTTTCTGGTTCTGTGAGAGTGTCACGGGAGGATCAGCTGGCATATTGATGTAACCACATTGTGAACATTCAGGATCCCCAAGATCACTATTGGATCTATTTCACAATGCACAAGCTTTGAAACCTGTTGATTATGACAATAGGCGCAATCTTATAATCTCTGATGATTCAGTCAAGACTATTACCACTTTCATGTCTAGAGTCGCTGGGAGGCCCATCCCAGAGGTCGAGAGAGAGCTCTGCATGTTTGGCTGTTCCATGGGTGCATACATGATTCATGATACTATATGATCAGGGATATATTTTGCATGATTCTATTTACCCCAATGCACTGGACCTTACTGATTCACTTGACCTTACTGATGCATTTGACCTTACCAAGGCGCTTGACCTACACCCCCGCGCGAAGCGCGGGTACCCACCTAGTTACACTATATGAAAACAGCTCGGTGGGTTGTGGGCGTCGAGCTTATGTCAGGTTTTAGGTCAGCCTTAGTCAGCTGGCCAATCGGACGCGAGCGGCGCAGCCGCGAGCCAAGAACGCTGTGCAGCATGGTCACGTGACCCTTTGCGTTCCAAATTAGGTCAGCCGCGAGCGGCGCAGCCGCAAGCATAGAACGCTGCGCAGCGGTCACGTGACCTGTTCGCGACCAGAGCGCGCATACGCGAGCGTGGTCCGTGCACGACACGCACGCGCGGTATAAAGGCCGAACGGTAAGGAGGGAACGCCAGGAACCTGCCCAACCGGCAATTCCTCTGTCTGCTGTCTGCTATGTGCTCTGTCTGCTATGTGCTCTGTCTGCTCTGTGCTCTGTGCTCTGTCAGCTGTCTGCTCTGTGCTCTGGGTGCTGTCTGCTGTCTGCTCTGTCTGCTGTCTCCTCCTTTAGCTGGCTGCCTGTCTATTGCTTGGCTGGCTTTCTATTGGTAGGTAATATCTTTTGTTTAATGCATTGCGATGTATTTTATTTTATTTGTGTTTGTAATTTTATTAGTTCTTTTTTTTCATCATAGTATTGTCACATGTGCGTTATATTTTGGTGATTTTTTTCGAAAATAGATTTAAATAACATCTAAAGACTGCTGAAAAAAATGTATTTTAATATCAATATTTTTCAGGTTTTTTTCGAAAATAGACATCAATAAGTTCCCTCTAAAATTAATGAGATTCTGCTTTTAAATGTGGTTTGTTTTATTGTTTTATTTACTGTAAAGCCACTTACCAGCCACTCCTCTCTGGCTATACTGGTGGCTGGCTTACTATGGCTTTGGCTGGGCTCTGGGTTTCTCTGTCAGGCTCAGGGCTTCTCTGCCTTTGGCTGGGGATTAATAACAGCCTCTGCTTCAATGTACTGTACTTTTTTGACATTTTTTCGCAGATAGATGTCAATAAATTATCCTGACTTTGTGAAAATTGTCAGCTTAAATGTACAGTGCATTTTTTTGACATTTTTCAAAAATAGATAATCTTGACTCTGCTAAAATTAATAACAACTTCAGCTTAAATGTACTGGACATTCATTTTGACATTTTTTGAAAAATAGATAATCCTGACATTGCTAAAATTAATGACAGCAGCTGCTTAAATATGGCTTCCTTTACTATTTGTCTGTATATGTCACAAAATAGATATTGATACATGTCCCTGAGTTTGTGAAAAGTAAATGATAAGTAACAGCCTCTGCTTGCTTCACTTTGAAGCCCTTGGGGATATGCTACACATGCCATTGGGACATGCTATGCATGCTATACTTGAGGGGCATGCTACACACACTATGCATGGGGACACGCACACTATGCATGGGGACACGCACGTTATGCATGGAGACATGGGGACACACACGCTATGCATGGGGATGTGCACACTATATGTGGGGACACACTATGCTTGGGGGACACGGTAAGAACAAGGACACACTACAGGGGAAAACACTACAAACAAGGGACATTATACACATGCTATACTTGGGGGACAAGCTACAAACAAAGGACATGCTATGCACACTATACTTGAGGCAGATGCTACACACACTACATGTAGGGACATGCTATGCATGGGGGACACACATGCTATAATTTAGGGACATGCTACGTTTGGGGACATGCTACAAACCAGGGACACGCTACACACAAAATACTTGAGGGATATGTTATGCATGTGGGACATGCCACACACACTGTACTTGGGGACATGCTGCATGTGGGGACACACTATGCTTGGGGGACATGGTACGAACAAGGGACGCACTACAGGGGAAAACACTACAAACAAGGGACATTCTACCCATGCTAGACTTGGGGGACACGCTACAAACAAAGGACATGCTATGCACACTATACTCGGGGGACATGTTATGCATTGGGGACACACTTTGCACACTATACTTGAGGGGGATGCTACACACACTATATGTAGGGACATGCTACACATGTGGACATGCTACACATGGGGGACACACATGCTATAATTTCGGGACATGCTACACACAAAATACTTGAGGGACATGTTATGCATGTGGGACATGCCATGCACACTGTACTGCATGTGGGGACACACTACATATGGAGACATGCTACATGTGGAGACACACTATGCACACTATACTTGGGGACACACTACATGTGGGGACATGCCACATGTGAGGACATGCTACATGTGAGGATGCAATACGTGTGAGGACAGATAAAGTGTGAGTACACACTACAGGCAAGGACACACTACATGTGAGGACATGCTACATGTGAGGTAGGGGACATGAGACATGGGAGAAATGTGTAGAGTCATTACCTGTTATGTATCAGGTTTGGATCTAAAAGGACTGCAGCTTCAACTTATATGTTGCACCCCCAACTATCATCCTAAGTATTTTGGAGATCTGAGATTGGAAGTTGGAAGAGGCTGAGTATTGTAACTGAAGTAGTAAGGGTTCAAGAATTGAGTTAAGTTGGATATGGAGAAATCAAGTTGGAAGACGGAGGTCAGAGAGACAGAGGCCTTGCAGGTCTAAGAACTGGAGACAGTGCAAAGGGAGTCACGTATCAAAGTCGATTATCTGATTGCTGAACAGAGCCACACATGACTGGGTTTTATACAAAGAGCTGAGACAACATGTCAGAAGGTAGAGGTAAGCAATTCCAGTGCAAGCAAAAGTAACTAGGATAAATGGAGAAAGTAACTAATACGGAACAAGAGGAACTACAAGGGGGTGCCGGGTAGAACTAAGGACAATCAATAGGCAAAAGAACAAGGGGAATGTGGGTCTAATTGATAGTGGAACAAATGGATCTCCTGATGCTCCGGACTTGCTATGCTAAGGGTCAAGTAGGGAAGGATGGTGAATAGAGTCAAAAGGGGAAGTATGTGAATAGTAAAGAACAAGGGGATGAAAAGGTCAAAGTGTGGACGTTGCGGAATTGAGCCAGAGGAGGCATGGAGGTACCAGAGTTGGTCAAGCAGCATGGTCATAACATTACCTGCCTTGATGTGTTACTTAGAGCTACTTTCAATCAATAAGATGAGTTTTACTTATCTGAAAGAAGTTTTCTTATCCGAATATGTTTGACTTATCCCAAGTTTTATTTACCCAAGGCGTTTGACCTTGCTGGTGCGTTTGACCTTACCGAGGCGTTTGACTTGCACCCCCGCGCTTCGCGCGGGTATCCACCTAGTCTATATGAAAGCAGCTCAGTGGGTTGTGGGCGTCAAGCTTATGTCAGGGTTTAGGTCAGCCTTAGTCAGCTGGCCAATTGGTGAGCGGCACTGCGCAGCAGTCACGTGACCTGTTCGTGACAATATGGGAGCGTGGTCCGTGCACGACACACGCGCGCAGTATAAAGGCAGAACGGTAAGGATGGAATGCCAGGAATCTGTCTGACTGGCAATTCCTCTCTCTGCTGTCTGCTGTCTGCTCTGTCTGCTGTCTCTCCCTTTAGCTGGCTGGCTGTCTATTGCTCTGGCTGGCTGGCTATCTATTGGCTTGGCTGGTGGTGGTCTACTGCCTTGGCTGGCTTTCTATTGGTAGATAATATCTCTTTTTTAATGCATTGCCATGTATTTTATTTTATTTGTGTTTGTAATTTTATTGGTTCCTTTTTTTTTTTTTATCATATTGTATTGTCACATATGTGCTTTATATTTTTGTGAATTTTTTCGAAAATAGATTTAAATAAAGCCCCAAGACTGTGCTGAAAACCATTTTTTCGCTCTACTTCAATCTTCGACACCTTAATCTCAACCTATGGCCAGCGATGAGTCAGCGCACAGACCTATTGCTACTGTCGTCGGCGAAAAGTGCCTTTGTCTCGTCAAGCGCTGGCGCTCCGGGGAACTCTCCTCCGCCGACGCCATTGTTGAACTTAGCAAAACTTTGCCAAGCAACGAACGTGGCCAAGCCGCTTTTAAGCGTTACATCTAACTTTGCACGGAAATCGACGCCGAGCACTCTGCTGCCACAATGCAAGGAGAAACCAGACCGCGTCGTCGACACCACACGGCACGATTTGCGGAGGCAGAAGACAAGGCACACAAAGGAAAAGAGACCGAGCATGTTGCTTCAGACGAACCTCCAACTCAATCAGACTCAGATAGCTCAGACTCGTCTAAACCGGTTAAACGAGGACATTCAGGTTCTTTGAGCTCAGATTCGGCATCGTGAAGCAGAAAAAGCCCAAAAAAATCTGCCTACACATGGCATCGATGCCGCAGAGACCACACACCGGCAGACCCCGTGGCGAGAAAGACCCTGGCCATCAAGGCATATCATCTCCTCGACCTCAAAGCCGCAAAGAATGACCTTGTTTCCCAACTCGACTGCCCCGAGTTCCCTGATGGTTTGTGGCTCGACGTCCTTGCCAACCGATTCATCGACTTGGACTAAGTCTACTCAGGGTACTATTCCCTTGAATCCGAGCATAAACTTACCAAAACCGTCGGCAACGTCGACATCACCTTGTCCACCGGCGGAGGAGCAAGCAAGCCTACCAAGGCCATCGAGACCCATGGAGAATGGACAATCGCCTTTGCCGCCGCTAAGCACGCCATCCTCTATGTTTACCCGCATCGAGCCAAAGAATTGTCCAAGTACAAAGAATACATCATTGGACTATTCGCCGCAGTTCGACCCACGTCACTCCACTTCCGAGTCCTCAATCTGGACAAAGCAATCCGAGTGCGCGTTGCCAAAGACAATCAGCTCACTCTCACTTCCCTCTCCGAATTCACTGACCTCTCCACACGCCATCTCAGCGCCTACGGCGATGAGCCTAGCCCGTCTAGAGCACAGCGCACGCAATCCTCCTCGGCCGCCCAGCCCATATGCAGGAGATTCAACGCAGGCAGATGTACAAGCTACTCATGCAAATACTGGCACCAATGTGTCGGCTGTTATGGGAGACATCCCGTCAAGGACTGCGGGAGCCAAAAGAAAGCTGATGCATTGAAGCAGTGAGTTCTCGCAGCGCTGGGAGCGACCCAGGTGGACCCGCGGTTTTCTGTGGTCAAAGGACGCAACTTCGTGCTCGCCCTCTGCCACTTCGACCGAATTCGCCGACCCTTTTCCATCCGTACCACTGTCGGTCCTCCAAGACACTGCAGCTGCTAGCACAATCCAACAAAACCCGTCACTTTTCCGCATCATTTCACCAATAAACACCGACCACTTCGAGAGCTTGCTGGATACTCATCCGAACCGACCTCTTGTAGAGTCGGTGTGCAGGAGTCTGCGAGAAGGAGTATGGCCATTTGCTTTCCCAGATGAGTCCGCTCCTGCCACGCTTGACTTCTCGGAATGAGCCGTTAGTCCAGAAGGACTCGCTTTCCTGCGTGAACAGCGAGACATTGAGATAGACTGTGAGCGGTACTCAGCATCTTTTGGCACTAATCTGCTCCCAGGCATGTACAGCACCCCGGTTGGAGTCGTGCCTAAGCCCCATTCAGACAAATTCTGCCTCATTAACGACCTCAGTGTGGGTCCACACGCGCCTAATTCCTGGATTGCTCACTGCGATTATTCCATTCGTTTTGACAATCTTCAAGACTTCGGCACCATTTTGCGCAACGTTCGCAAGCTTCATGGGCATCCACCCGCATGGCTTTTCAAGGACGATGTCTCAAGCGCATACTTTTGGATTAAGATGTTAATTAGTGCCTTTCAACGAATAGAATCTATTGCTCAGTGGATGGAACCACTGTGTTCGCCCCTCGTCTGTGTGCTGACTAAGCCTTTCGAGGCGCGTCCAGCACTGATAAATGAGAGTCACATGACCGTGTTGACAGAAGAACGGTGTCGATCCAAGGGATAACCAAATCAAAAGCATTCGCTTTTAAAGTAGTATAGAGTAAACAGTGATAGTAGACCCTCGACGAAGATTTGGAATAAACTATCAAGATCTGAGCTCTGTAGCTATCAAACAAGACTACAGTAATTTCAGGAGGCAGAATAATCGATTCTGGATGATTTCGTTCATACATTTGTACTAGCTATTTATACTATGTTGATAGTAACTACTAGTGTTCAAGATATTAGACAGATGGGTTGAAGAGCTGTTTGTAGCTAAGGGGTGACTATTTTATAGTCATAAAGTCATGGGGTGATGGGGATGGTGTCAGGATTGTCTGGGCTTTGGAATAGAGATCTGTACCTAGTATACAAAGCCCCTGTCCACATGATGTTAAGATAGTAATCAGTCAGACGTGTCATGGGGTTCAAATAGAAAAATGGAGCTGAGTTTACCTGTGTGGGAACCGTTGCTAATGAAAAGCCTCGCGAAAAAAGGATTAAAATCGCTTTAAAACCCTGTTTTCCCAGCTGATAGTAGCTAATACATGTGGCTATTGTTGGGAGAACTCTATTCAAATATTCCTTGAATTTCCTCTTATTTTTTCGCCATTTAACTTGGCTTCCCTGGCTCAAAAACACCTTATTCTGTCAGGCAGAGTTATGAACCCACGCACGTCCACAACTCTGCCACAGCCGTTCAGTTTCAAACTCCGACCGGAGCTTCCCACGAACCGTAAACTCGGAGTTGCAGGCACTCAAGCACCTACAACTCCGGTACCTTGGCTCACTCAAACTCAGCCACTGAGTCTGAATGTGTCCTCTACTGCTTACACAAGCCTGTCCAATTCAAACCCAGCTGGCACATGACTTGCATCATAGCAACCGTGGCTGTGCAAGGCTGCGTACAAAGTCACACAAAGATGTACAAAGCCAAAACTAGGGTGCAGGTTTGATAAAGCCTATTGGATGAAGGATCCTCCAAACGCAACGCTACGACACCAAATAGGCCCCTTGATGTCATAGCGGCTGTGTAGGGCTGTGCAGGGCAGTGCAAGGCTGTGAAAGGCTGTGTAAGGCTGTGCAAACCAGGGAAGGTGATTGGCTATCTATTTCCAATTTCTTTGCACAAACACGCCGCAATAGTTATGAGGGTGTGTTTCAGCAGTGCAAATATTTACTTATGACATCACTCGCCTAATAGATAGAAGAACCCCATTTTATGTAATCCTGTGTATTTTACAATATAAAAGGAGGCCATTCTGACCTCCTTGAATCATCAATCTAGCAATCCTTTATCCACGTGACCTCATGTGACTTGCATCTTACTAAGCTGCTAATCCCAGCTAGGGTTATTCACTTACTTTAGTGTCTAATTCCTTGTTAAGTAGATACTTTTCTGCTTAGCCACCTAGACTAATCCTCCGGGTGTAATTCTACAGAGTGAGTCTGTCAATTGATAGTCTTGCCATTTGCACTCCAATACCCGAGACGATCTGATCAGTTGATTTTCCTGATTAGAGACTTTCACAAGTCACTTCTAAAACTCATTCATCCCTCGTTTTATTGCTGTGCGCTGGTAGATTATCAGGGCAGTCCATTTATAAACTCGCCTGCTAAGTACATTCCTTTATATTTTGGAATACGCTTGGACCCCGATAGTGTCCTTGAACCTACATTCTTTTAGTTTATTGTTCAGTGCTGCTAAGAAACGCATTGCCTTCCATCCATATTAACTTGGACAAGTTTTTACGCGGATTGCAACCAAGGTACAAATATTAAATTATTTCCGGAGTTGTGCTGCAGCATTGTTTAATATTCTTTGAGTCTCGTAAACGACACGTTCTGATAGATTGAAGTGTTAGCAATAACACCAAAGTCTTGAAGGGTTCCAAAACACTTGGAGATGGGGCCGCTGTCTCTGTGCCCTTTCTGTGGGGCAGCTAATTGAGTATGTGTACTGCGGATGACATTCTCAGGTCGCTCCACAGCACCCTATATTCCTGCGCAGTCTATTGTCCTCTGCGGGGTTTGGTGCCCGCACCCCTCGGTGCCTATGGCCTGGCGCCTGTCGATGTCATGGCCGATGCCATCACTCGATAGGCGCGCCGTCCCTGATCAACCGCACGTGGTCGATGCCCGAACTCCTGTACATTACCCAATCTATGGGTAATATAGCATGTCGTAAATTCATGTGATCGTCATCTGCGCCGACGTCTATCATAAATGTCATTTCTGTTTCTTTTTTGATATTTTTCTTTTTTTTCTTTCTTTATTAGTTTCTTTTATATATAAATGATTTGAAATGGGATAGTTGCGTTTATCACAACACATACCACCGCTGGCCAGTCCATCCATTCTGGCAGATTAAGCAAATAGTCACCATCGACGGTCAGTGACACGTCGACCGTTGCATGGAGTTTGGAACTCGCAGCGTGGCACGGATCTGGTGCACCTTCATGGGCCTTGTCATCTGGATAGCCATCCATGTCAAAGACATCCGTGATTTGCTGCATTACATGGACGACGCCTGGTCGCATGAAATGGACCCGACTCTCTATTTGTACCGACCGTATGACAAATATTACCCGTCGAAACAAGTGCGTTTATTACTGCTCTGGGATGAGATTTCGCTCCCGCATGAAGAGCCCAAGCAAGTATTCGCTTTTTCGCTGCGCATCATTGGCTTCGATGTAGACCCGCGCTCCATGTCCATTACTTTCCCTCCGGCCAGCAAGCAAGCCTTAGTCTTCGCCATTCGAGAATTCACCAATGTATCAAACACTCACCGCCATTCACTCCTCCAATGGCAGAGACTCATCGGATGGATTAACTGGTCACTAAATGTCTATCCATTGCTCCACCCTGCTTTGCAGTCCTCATATGCCAAAATCGCCAGCAAACTCATCCTCAAAGTGTCCATCTACCTGAACCAGGCAGTCATCTCAGACTTGCGCTGGCTCGCCGACACCAGCACTGTTTCCGACGGTCTCTGCCTTCTTGATTCAATCGTCTGGGGTCGCGCAGATGCGGATCTCATTGTCTACTGCGACACATCTCTCGAAGGCCTTGCTTTCTACATACCATCTCTTGACTCCGCGTTCTTCCATCCCATCTCCCAACAGCCTCCATTTTTTCACATCTTCTTCTTCAAAGCCTTCAGTGTTGCCTCCACCCTCGCTTTCTCTGTCGGACTCGTGCCGCCTCCACGCCGGCTTTTAATTTATTCTGACTCTATGAATACAGTGGACATGTTTCACTCACTCAAAGCTTACAATGAGTACAACCGGCTTCTCCTCTTCGCTATCCGCTTGCTGCTCTCGCAAACCACTTCGCTTAGAGTCTTTCACATTCCCAGCTCAGAAAACACCGTGGCAGACACTATCTCCCGTGGTCTTTTCCACGTAGCCACCGCTGTGCACCCTCGCTTGTGCATGCACCCATTTAAACCCCCTCAGGATGCGATGGGGGCTGCGCTCTAATGCTCCATATTTCCCCGTGAGCCAGGCAACCCCCCCGGGTCACCTGGTCTCACGAACGGCTCTGGCATGAACGTGCCATCGTACTTGACCATGCCATTGAGCTTTCCACATCGCACGCTTACAATTCTCATCTTCAGTCTTATCTCACCTTTTGCAAAATTCATAGCTTCCCTACTGACCCCACCCCCAACACTCTCAGTCTATTTGTCATCTTCATGTCTCATCATATTCAACCCGCTTCAGTACTCGCCTACCTTTCCGGCATTTGCAACACCCTCGAACCTCATTACCCTCAAGTCCACTCCGTCCACGCCTCCCCTCTTGTATGCTGTGCATTAGCAGGCATCAGAAAGCGCCGAGGTTCCTCTGTCTCCTCTCAAAAACGCACTCTTATTACTGATGATTCCCACACCCTGCGCTCTACTTTCGACACCCCCTCCCACGACAACTCCCTTTTTCTCGCTATGCTTTTCACTGGCTTCTCTGCCCTACTCCGCCTCGGCGAAATGACCATTTCAAACTCCCCCACCAAGCGTTCCTTGAAAAAAATTACTGCCCGCCACACCCTTTCCCTTTCTGATGCTCAATTTTCCTTCCACTTACCTTTCCATAAGGCCAATCGCTTCTATCAAGGCAGCAAAATCATAGTCCTCGCCAAGCCCAAATCTCCCATTGACCCCCTCTTCTTCATGCGTCGCTACATCTCCTCTCGCGACTCTCTCTTATCCTATCACCCCTGAACTCTGGCTTACCTCTGCCGGCGTCACCCCAACTGCCACCTGGTTTACTTCACGCTTAACCCACACCCTAGGCCCTGATGTTGGCGGCCACTCCCTTTGTTCCGGCGGTGCCACTTCTTTAGCTCTCTCCGGCGTCCCCGACAGCGTCATCCAAGGCATGGGACTCTGGTCATCCGAAGCCTTTTGCATTTACATTCGCAAGCACCCTGTCGTTCTGCATGCCCTCCTTCACGGCCAACCTGCTGTTAACGCCCCGCTTTAACACTTTTTCTTCTTCCTCCTACATCATCCCATCATCATTCTACCATTTACGTCTCTCAAAACCTTTTCTCCCGTGGTGACCTCGCTAGGCGCTGGCACACTATATCTCACTCTAAGCCGACCTGGCTCGGGCCCAAGGATTCGTCAGGGTTTAAGTAGGAACGCACTTACACCAGACGAATCCCTTGCCGAGCTCATGGCTTAGTCATCGCACGTGACACTCCTATGCCTCCCAGTTTCTTAGCCTCAACCTGCCTCTCTTATTCCTGTCTTGTCTTGTACATTAAGGTATGTATCACCTCTCTTCCCCAGCGCCGCTAGTGCCGCTGAACCGTAGCCGTACACTTGTGATAGAATCCCGCTGAGTGCGTCCGCGCTCACATCAGACACTCATCAGAGAGCCATCATACGTGTCTCAGTGGGGGGACCATTCTATCTTATTTAGCGGCCTCACCCAGTTTTTTGGTGCCCACATGCGCATCACGCTGCCTCGCACAGGTAAAACACCTTCCTTTGGCTCGCTCACCACGCTCGCCCTAACGCCACACAGTCTGTTTGCATTTTTTTGGCTCTCCCTCCCTCCCTCTCTCCTGTTCGTATCCCTGCACGGCTCTTAGGCTTTTTCCCACTGGGTTTTTTACTGCCATCTGCCGCCATAAGGTCTTTTCTCCCTCCCTCCACCCCATGCACCACTCGCCTTCCCCTTTTTCCTTATATACTTGTACCATACACGTCTCTCAAAACCTTTTCTCCCGTGGCGACCTCGCTAGGCGCCAGCACACTATATCTCACTCTAAGCTGACCTGGCTCGGGCCCAAGGATTCGATATCTATAATTTTCAGGTTTTTTTCGAAAATAGATATCAATAAGTTTCCTCTAAAATGAATGACAATAGGTTCTGCTTTTAAATGTGGTTTGTCTTATTGTTTTATTTACTGTAAAGCCGCTTACCAGGCACTCCTCTCTGGCTATACTGGTGGCTGGCTTACTATGGCTTTGGCTGGGCTCTGGGTTTCTCTGTCAGTCTCTGGGCTTCTCTGGCTTTGGCTGAGCATTAATAACAGCTTCTGCTTCAATGTACTGTACTTTTTTGACATTTTTTTGCAAATAGATATCACGAATTCCTTGAGTGGAGCAAAAGGCTTAGAGCAGTGAGTAAAGGGGGTGTTGGCGCCGGGTGAGGCCGCCGCGCGAGAAAAAACTTTATCGAGCGCCATACAGAACGCGGTAAAGTACAAGTATGCAAAAGTGAAAGGGAAAGACGATGGGGCACCTGATGATGGCACGAGGCATTAAAAAACCCATGGGGAAAAAGCAGTCGTGCCGCACAGGGATGCGAACGAAGAGAGAGGGGGGAAGGGGAGACAAAAAAGGTGCAAATAAGCTGGATTGTGAAGTTAGTATGCGCGGGGCGAGCAGGCCATGGAGTAATTACCTGTGCGAAGGTAAGAGTGCGATGCGAGCAAGCGAGGAATGAGGCATGCAGGCGCAAAAACTAATAAGGGCCTGGGTGAGCCTCCCGCTGAGACACGATGATGAACCACATGATGCAGGTCCAGCCGTGCCGAAGCGGGACTCAGGCCTGCGGAAAAAAGACGTTCAGCGGAACGAGGATTAGCGGCGGCGGAGGGTAAAGCGTACCCTGGTTGTAGAAGAGAGAAAGAGCAGGTGCGAGAGCGTAGAGGCGCGGAACTGTCGGTGCGACGACTAAGCTGGCAGACCGGGGCAGAGTTTGCCCTGTGTAAAGATGTACCTATTTAAACACAGAATAAATTATCCTGACTTTATGAGACAGCTCCAGCTTACATAAATGTACAGTGCATTTTTGACATTTTTCAAAAAATAGATTAATCCTAACTTTGCTAAAATTACATGTACTAGACATTTTCTTGACATTTTTTTGAAAAATAGATAATCCTGACTTTGCTAAAATTAATGACAGCAGCTGCTTAAATATGGTTTCCTTTACTATTTTATTTATGTCTGTATATTCCCGCTACCATTAGGTAAGCGGGTCTTAAACGTGACAATTGTCTTAGGCCCTCTGCCAAAATTTCGTTTTCCTCTGAGTAATTTGTCATTTCTCCCACGAAACAAAATCAAACTTTTTCACAGCGCTGACAATTATTGTTTACGCAGGCATATGAGTAACTCATTACAGCTGCACAAACAACTGCAAGCGGACTCAGTTCCTCCTATCTTCTTCGTCGCCGCTTGGTGTAGACATAGAGCAACGAAAGCTGAACACACTCTTACTTTATGCCTATGAATGCCATTTCTCCTGAAATGGTAGCTTCCTGTACATTCGCTTTTTCTTTCTTGCATCCTCATTCTTCCTAATTGTTATCTATGTAGCCTCCTTATGTGTGCGGTCTGCACAAATGACAACCCCCAGACCCCTTTGAAAGCCATTGCTCATGCTTGTTATGACCCAATCCCGAATCCAGAACGAAGCTTGGCTTCGGCTCTCATTTGGGAACCTCAGGTTATTCTCGGCTTCCTTCGGGTTTCCCTTCGCACTTCCCATCACCCCTGATTCCCTTTTCTCGTTAGTTCCCTGTTTGCCTGACCCTTGTTTCCCCTGACCGTTGATCCAATCATGTTCTCTTCGCGACCCTGCACGCTACTTTACTATATAGACCTCCAGTCCATGTACAGTAGCTCCTCAGTTCAGATATCAAATTAGCTTATCATACTTGAGACCCTCTGCTTGATATCGAAACCGGTATCTCGGCTTATAGCCGAGACCGCTCCCGAAATCAGGGCGGAACATAGAGTGGGTGCAACCCAAGAGGTTGAAGCCAAGCCCTCCGACCCGAGACCTGAGTTCCCTGGTATAGCCGAACTGCAGTACAAACACAACCTTAACAGTATATCTGAACTCCCTACACTCTTTGTTCAGAATGCCGATCACCCGATCTTACACCCATGCCAAAGGCAGCCACGTAACGCCGACAATTGAAGCTAGGTGTGCACGAGGTGCTTCGAGCATCCTGGAAAACCCCCCATTCCGTCACTGGTATTCCAACCCCCCGTCAGTTCAACCCACACCCCGGCGCCGAGTAATTGGTGCTGGCCGAGGGCATGTCAGCGAAGTTCCCAAAGAACCGAGCGCTGAACCCCCCGATCCGAGTGATCCTGGCGATGGTGGTGGAGGTGCCGATAATTCCAAATCCGGTTCCAAGCATAATTCCAATCCTGAAGTAGCAGGCCCGAGACCTAATCCCAACCCGAATGCAGGGGCAAATGGCGAGGAACAGGTTGGGCGATTGCTCATGGCTTTGGAAAGGCTCGCCGACAATGGGCTTGGTGGTGGTGGAGACTGAAGTGACTTGAAGGCTAAACTCCGGGAACCCAACCAGTTTGATGGCTCGGACCCAGAAAAAGCTCCAAGGATTTCTTCTCCAGTGCACGCTGAACTTCCATGCCAAACCCCAAGCATTCTGAGATGGTTCTACAAAAGTGAACTACGTTTTGTCCTTCCTCAAGGGAACGGCTCTGGATTATTTTGAGCCCTACCTTGCAGATGACCCTGCTGACGAACTGTAAATAACCCGTGTATCTACATGTACATTAGTTATTACATAATCCCAGTGGGCCCCTTAGGGACCCACTGTATAGTTTATGCGTGGGAACCAGCCAGCGGCCCCCATCGCATCTTACCCTTACACTGTCACTACGTAGCATCAGAATACCACACATTGGTCAAGTTCTGTCGTGCTCTTGTGACCTGAGGCTTAAGATAGATATCTTTACACCTTTTTGAACTATCCTGCGGTTGATCGCCACGCGACCAACCGATAGTGGATTCGAAGCAATCTTGAAAAAGATCGCTGCGTCGACGACTAAACATCGTTGAGACCCTCCAGTAGACCTTCTACTGTCGGCTGCGAGCATGATGATTCCACGCAGTCAAAGACGGACACGAGCGACGATCTCGAGGTCCACACCCCAGGCGCAGCCCAGTGACACGATGGCTGACGCTATCCTGGACCAAGAGAACAGGACGATAGAAGAAGGAGAGATCGTAGATCTCACCGCCCTCGTCCCCTCAGTAGAGGACGAGGAAAACCCTGACCACGTCTCGTCGAGCGTGGCCAAAGAAGAGACGACGCCGAGCAATGAGCCGGCACCGCCCCCCCCATCTCCCTCTGCCCAAGGACAAAGGAAAGGGCAGAGAAGTCTCGCCATCGTCAGACGGTAGAGCAACAACGTCGAGACGGGCACAAAGCCACGACTCAAACCGACGCTCACGAAGTAGAGCGACAATGATCGTCCCTGAAGGAGGACGACGGCAGAAGAGACGAGCCCCAGACGATGGTCAGGACTCGGAATACTCAAGCTCTAGTCGCAAGAGCTCGAGGGCTCACGCCATCGACCACGAGATGGCAGAGGCCCTGAACAAACAGGTGCAGGCTGCGCTGCACCGAAGTACGCTGACGCGCCACAAGCACGATCAGCTGGCATCGTAGCTTGACAACGCCACCGCCGCCCTAATGGCAATCGGCAAGGAACTCCACCAGGCAGAGGAGGTCAGGCTGCAAGACGCAGCCACGCTGGAGGACATCCAGAAAGCACTCCGCCCACACGGGGAACGCGACGCAACTCGTCCGAGCTCGCGACAGTCCGCAGCTAACGAACGCAGTCGCGACGCGCGCCGAAAGGAGCGAGACAAACAGCGAATGCCGCCGCCAGCCGTCCCGGTCGAACAGGACGTAAGGTTCGGGAACGAACCTCAGGAGCAACCGGCTGCCCCAACGGACAGCTGTAAAACGATCCAACAGATCGTTAGGGATCAGGTCGCCTCAGAGCCTGACTCTGAAATGACGACCGAGAGCTTAGAACTCGAAGTCGCACACTGGCAGCGTAAAGAAGCCGCAGCCGCGCGCCGCCACACACGGGCACTTGAGCTACTAGCAAAGAACGCCGAAGAGACGGTGGCCCACAGCCACCCGCTCAGCTGCCCGATGAGCAGCTCACGCAAGCCGTACAGGACGCACGGCAAGCGCGCGCTGCCTACAACAGCAGGTTACGGATCCGCAACGTGGGACTGACCGGGGACACCAGGCACAAAACGCCCCCGGAACCGAGAGCACAAAATGCTCCCGATCCCGAGCCCGATCCAGGCCCGGGGCCCATCAGGGCATATAACAGCCTGCCCCACACGGCGTCACAACCGCGCGAGCGATCCATGGCCCCAACGGAAGGCCAGGGAATCCCTGACCAGGCCGACGTTGTACCAATAGAGCCGTACGACGGGATCACATGGATGATCCACGTGGCGTTAGCAGGCGCCGCGGACACAGACCCAGAGAAGTCTGTGCTAGCGAAGGCCGGCGTAAAGTTGGCCCACCCCGAGCCATATGCAGGGGGATCGGACCTCGAAGAGTTTGAAATCTTCGTGGCAGCCATCCTACGATGGCTAAAAATGAACTGCCTCCTAGGGCCCACCAGCATTGACACGCAGGTTGGCTATGTGGGCACTCGCCTCACCGGCGAAGCCCAGGAATGGTTCCTTCGAAACGTTGAACGCTTCGATTGCCAGGTCCGCAGCTGGACGCTGGAATCTGTGATGCAAGGCCTTCAAAAGAGGTTCCTGCACACACTGACGTACCATCACCCATCACGCATCAAATAAATTCGACGCGGTCACGCAAGGCATGAAAACCGTTCAGGAGATGCTGAACGAGCTCACGAAGTACGCGGCACGTATGATACAGCCACCAGACGAGTACACGTTCCGGAGACGGTTCGTATCGGCGCTACGCGAAATGCTGCGAACGAGGTCCTCAAAAAGGGCTATAATGCCGAGAGCAGCTCCATAGAGCAACTCTTCGAGACGGCCCGGATGATCGAGAAGGCATCCCGATACAACATGGGGATGCGCCGCGCAGAAAGCGCAGCAGCAACGGCGAGCGCCACCCGGCTCACAGGGAGCAAGCCGTTGACACAAACGGGCCTGACCAGGCCCAGCCTGTTCACAAGAAGCGGAACAGGTCAACGGCTACCGCCCTCACGCCCAGCACAAGCTGGACGCCCGCCTGAAGCTAAACAGCCTCAAGCGTCAGGGTCGTCCCCGCGACCTGCCCCACCGACGAAAACGTCGGGCCGGCCCAACAACAGGCCCAGCGGCAGCCAAGGCAACGCCACATGCTTTGAATGCGGCCAACCTGGCCACAAGAAGGCAGAATGCCCCCGGCTTAGGTCCGGTATAAGGACAGCGGCCGTGAGGCACGACGGTGAAGCTGAGGATCCGGAGACGGATCCCGATCAAAACTCTCTTCAACAGATTGATGAAGAGGGGAGGGTGATCCCCAACCCAACGACACTCCGGATAACGGAGACACGCCCGCTGAAGAGTGGGACCCTGAGCCGTCCCAATACTATGAATGGGACGAAGAGGTGGAGGACACCACCTACAGGTCCAGCGCGATTAGATTCGCGCTGGAAGACGAAACCGCCACGAAAGTCATGGCGGCACGCACATCGGTCACGCCAGACAAGGCAGCCGAGCCGGTGTATCACCACCGAAGCAAACACAGAATGCGGCCAACGCGTCTGCGTAGTGAGAACCGTACCCTATCGGGGTACTGGGAAATAAACGGCGTAAAGGCCCACTGCCTGCTAGTAGCGGCAGCGAAGGGGTACTGCTGTCCCCTGAATTCACGCGAGCTACAGGAATGAACACGTTCTCCCTGGAGCAACCAATCGCGCTGCAGCTGGCCTGCATAGGCAGCCGTTCCACGATCAACTATGGAACGAACACGACCATCAAGTTTGGTCGTGAGACATACGACGAATACTTCGATGTAACAAACATCGAATATTACGACGCGATCTTAGGGACACCGTTCCTAAGGAGATTCGGCATAACCCTGGACTTCTCGAGCCCAGGGACGATCCGCAAGGGAAACGAGGTGATCCCCACGGGCAAGGTCTCATTCGACGACGACGAATCAAGAACGAGGACAAAGGGCCACGGGTGAGCAGGATCACCCAAGCGCCGAAGCCGAACCTGACTCATTGAAGCCAGGAGGACGAGTTGCAGGACGACTCCTCCTCGAACTCACCCTACAGCCGTAGGGAGAGACGCTCTCACCTAACGGTGAAAGCGATGGGAAAGAGGAAAGCGGGCCCGTGCGCCACGGGACCTAATAGACGCCAACAGCGCCTAATGGCTTCTAAGCCAACCACTACCACGGATGATGACCTTCCTCACCTCCGCGAGGAATGGATGGAAAGAATCACTGACCTAGTCAGTGGAATTCCATTAGAACTCTCGCCACTGCGGGAGATCAACCATGAGATCAACCTCATCGATCCCAACAAGCACATGCGGTATCGACTACCAAAATGCCCCGAACACTTCCGAGAGGAACTGTCGGCAAAGATAGAACGATACACCACTGCAAAGTGGTGGATTCCGGCAGTAGCGCAGCAGGCAGTGCCCATGCTGTGTGTGCCGAAGAAGAACGGTACGTTGAGAACCGTGTTCGATCTGCGCCAGCAGAACGAAAACACGGTGAAGGACGTCACGCCCTTCCCGGATCAGGATATCATACGCAGCGACATGGCTCGCTGCCAATATCGAACTAAACTCGATATGTCAGAAGCATACGAGCAGATCCGGATCCATCCAGATCACGTAGCAAAGACAGCCTTTGCCACGATCCTCGGCACCTTCAGGAGCCAGGTGATACAGATGGGGGACTGTAACGCCCCATCAACATTCCAACGGCTGATGACAGCCATTTTCCGTGACTGCATAGGCCGCTTCGTCCATGTATACATGGACGACATCTTCATATTCTCGCTCTCAATACAAGAGCATGAAGAACACCTCTACATCGTCTTTGACAGACTGAGGAAGAACCACCTCTTTCTGAGCAAGAAAAAGGTGGACCTCTACTCCATCCGAATGGAGTGCCTCAGCCATATGATCGATGGCCGAGGGGTACATGCCGACGAGGATAAGATGCAACGCATCCGCGAGTGGCGCAGGCCACGGACGTTCAACGACATCCAGTGTTTCCTTGGGCTCGTACAGTATCTGGCACACTACATGCCGGATGTTAGCGCATATACCACCCCGCTATCGGGCTGTGCGCGTAATAACTGTCCATTCGAATGGACACCACTGCTCGACAAATGCTGGCAAAGCATTAAGGTGTTGGCCTGTAAGGCCCCGATCCTGCATCCAGTAGACGCAAGATGCCCAGAGCCGATCTGGGTGATCACCGACGGATCAAAAGCCGGCGTCGGTGTGGTCTACGGCCAAGGTCCTGACTGGAAAACTGGTCGACCAGCCGGCTTCTTGTCAAAGAAGTTCAGCGTTGCTCAGCAACACTACCGGACTCACGAGCACGAGATGATCGCAGTGCTCGAGGCTCTCATGAAATGGGAGGACAAACTGCTGGGGCGAAGGTTCACCCTCGTCACAGACCACAAGGGGCTCGAGTACTTCGAGACCCAAAAGAGCCTATCTGACCGACAGGTCAGATGGTGGGAGTTTCTATCCCGGTTCAATTTCAACACCGTTCATGTAGATGGTGTAGAGAACAAGGTAGCGGACTGCCTGTCGCGCTACTACGAGAGCGACACAAGTGATGACAATCACCCGGACCACGTCTTCATGAACGCGGATGCGCATTTAGACCCAGACGGTGAGTTATTGCCCACCGACCGGTATGTCGAGCTGCGAACAGCGGCGACAAGACACTCTAAACGCCTCGCTGAGAAGACAGAGGCGAGAGTAATGGAAGCCGCCGCATTAAACGAGGGCTCACCAGAGCCCGCAAACGTCGCCGCGACGATGACGATGACATCAGAGCCATCGCCACAGGGAATGATGGCGCACCCCTGCGCCAGATCGTCGAGCAAGGCGTAGACCTGTCTAAGGTCCTACGAGACGTGTACCATAGGGACACCATGTTCACAAAGATCATGGTGCACCCGGATGCGCACCCGAGATTCGGGATCTGGGACGGCCTGATCTGGACTAAGAATCAGCTCAAGAGAGACGTCATTGCCATCCCCCGCTCTGTTCTTCAAGGGGGAAGGAGGCTGATCGAAATTATCATTGATCGGGCACATCAGATAGTCGGCCACTACGGCCATCTGAAGACTTCGAACTACGTTCGAAGAGCATATTGGTGGCCGGGCATGAACCCAGACATAGAAGCATTCTGCACATCGTGCGCGAGGTGTCAGATGACGAAAACCAGGCCACAACGGCCCAAAGGCCTACTACACAGCCTACCCATTCCGGATAGGCCATGGCAGTCGATCGGCATCGACTTCATGGGGCCCCTGCCCAAATCCAACGACTGTGACTACCTGATGGTAGTCATCGACTGACTAACTTTGCTCGTACACCTCGTACCAACCACGACGAGCGTGTCAGCCAAGGGAGTAGCCTGGCTGTTTCTGAAAGAGGTCATCCGACTGCATGGAGTTCCCGACTCCATCGTCTCGGACAGAGACTCAAAGTTCACGTCGATCTTCTGGCGTGAACTCCAGCAACTCATGGGGACTAAGCTCCTCATGTTCCATCCACAAACGGATGGAGCCACCGAGCGGGCAAACCGCTCGATCGGCCAGATATTGCGCACGGTCATCAGAGACGATCAGAAGGATTGGGCAGTGAAATGCCCAATGGTTGAGGTCGCCCTCAACAGCAACATCAGCGCGACCACAGGATTCGCACCTTTCGAGCTGAACCATGGCTATATGCCGCGGATAGACCTCCCCATATCCGCGGACACCCCGTTCAAGGGGGTGGCCCGATTCGCACATCAGGCAAAATGGAACCTGATGGCGGCACACGATGCAATCATAGAGCATTGAGTGACGCAAACGTTTCACGCAAATAAGAAACGTATGGCGAGCGACAGGTACGCGGCCAACGACCACGTCTACCTTTCACCACAAAACCTAACTCTCCCGAAAGGAAGAGCCAGAAAGCTAGTCCCGCGGTACATCGGACCATACCGTGTCCTCGAGGCTCACAACGACGCCTCGACGGTGACCCTCGATCTTCCCGACGAACTGAAAAGCCGTCGCATTTCACCATCTTCCATTCCAGCCTCGTACGGCGATACGAGGCTAACAACGACGAATTGTTTCCCTCGTCGTGAGGCCAAGTCATTTTATGACTTCGGAGCAAATGACGACGAGGAGTGGCTCGTCGACGAGATTATCGCACATCGATGGATAAACTCGACGGACCTGGAATTCCAGGTCTGTTGGACCCTAGGCGACGTGACATGGGAACCTATGTCGTCCTGCAAGGACCTTGAAGCCCTGGATAGCTACCTAGAGCTTCGGGGGGTGGGCAAGCCACGTGACCTCCCCAGATGCCGCTAGACGTGTCTGTCACGTGCAGACCACGTGAGGCGCCGGCCACGGCGCGGTTAAATTTTCACCTCGGATCTTTCCGAGGGCGCATCGCTTCTTGGAAGCAACCACCACCATCATCTACCCACGAAGATGATGCCCCCCAAAGATGGGATGGACGTTGACCCGTCAACGTCCACAACGCGAACAACGGCCCCGAGACAAGGGGCCGCTGACATTCTCCGTGCTCCGATAGACCAGGAGCACTGGATGATCGTGGGATGGGAGGACGCCTCGCCATCGTCCACCCGGACGATAGCGCAACGTGCGCTGTAGGGGAACGGCTGTTCAACCAGCCAAGGAAGGCTGCTCAACCAGCCCTAGTCTTTTCTTTTTGTCTTGACAACATGTAAAAACACATTTGAGGAATTAACAGTATCTGTATGCTGTTAATATAACTGGGGAAAGGCTTTTCAAACATTCCTCTAGTCAACTCATATTTTTCCTTATTTTTCCAAAGTCTCCATGGCTCAAACTACCATTTTTCTGTCATTACAGAGTTGTGGATCCTCTAGCACCCACAACTCTGTTCTCGGCGCTCTATTTCAAACTCCGCCGGGCACCTCGGCGGTGGCCGCATTTTCGGACTTATGGTCACCCAAGCACCCACAAGTCCGGCAGGATGGCTCACTCAGTATTTCCAGCTGAGTCCCAAACAGTTGCTATATGCAGCCATAGCAACTGTGCAGCCTGTTTGGCTTCACCAAACAATGGGGATCATGGTCAGTCATGACAACTGGGCTGTACCAGGCTATTCCCAGCTGTGCTAAGCAGTGCTCTTAGTAATCATGGCTACAGAGCCCTAATTGGCTCAGAACTGCTTACTCAGCTTCTGAGTGCCAAATACATGGTTATCTGGAGATACAGCCTCAATGACTCAACCAATCCAGGCACAACTTGGTGAGTCAGGAGTACATGACTCAGCCAAGCTGTGCTATGGCACATGACCCTTTTCAGTGAGTCATTCCTGACAAATCAAGCTCTGATTGGTAGGAAGCATGGTAGAGTCCCCTGGAAACAGCCAGTTTCTTCCAACCCTTTCTTCCATCTTCCACAAGCTTCTTCTCCCATTCCATTAATAGATAGAAGGTTCTACCTGCTTACTAAGCTCCTGTACATTACAATATAAAAGGAGGCCCTTTGCCTGCCCTTTGAGCAATCAATCTACCCATCTTCTATCCTACACAGCTTGTGTGACTTGCACATCTTACCTAAGTTCCCCAAACTAGAATACTACTCTTGCTTAGAGTAACTATTCTTAGTTAAGTAGTTGCTTTACTGCTTAGCCACTTAGCCTAACACGCTGGGTGAAACTCTACAGAGTGAGGTTGGCAATCGATTTTCTTGTCAATTAGCACTCCAATACCCGAGACGAGCTGTTCAGTTGATTTTCCTGTTCAGTGACTTTCACAAGTCAAGTCAAGTTGTGCGCGAAAGCCACTTCACATTACTCTCTCGTTATTGCAGTGCATTGACGTTGGTCGACCCAATCCACTTACAAACTCTCCTGTGGAGCCTATTCCCTCTTTATTAAAAGGAATACTCTTGGACCCCGATAGTGTCCTTGAACCTACACACTCTTTTAGTTTATTGTTCAGTGCAGCTAAGAAACGCATTGCCTTCTACCTGTAATAACTTGGACTAGTTATTACACAGATTGCAACCAAGGTACAAATATTAAATTATTTCCAGAGTTGTGCTGCTGCATTGAATTGGTATTCTACTAGTCGTGTAAACGACACGTTCTGATAGACAGAGGCGTTAGCAATAACACCAAAGTCTTGAAGGGTTCCAAAACATGCGTGGACTACGCCGCGCACCTTAGGGCCACGACCGGCACCCGCAAGGTCAAATTGCGGGATGAAGACATCGGTGATGCCGTCGATGCAGCTTGGGGATGGCTCCCAAGGGGCATCGCACGCGACGTGCGAGAAGAGCCCCTCCGGGACGTCCACGACCTCAAAAAAGAGGTCAAGGAGCTAGAACGCGCGGTCGAGGACCGCGACGACGCGCTCGTAACCGAGCGCGCCAGGATCAAGGAACTGGAGCAGCAGCTGAGTGCAGCCCAGCTCCAGGTTACCCTGGTCCACGCTGCCTCAAAAAGGCCGCGACATGACCCGGCCACGGACCCAGTGGCCGGGCCATCTTCACCTCACGCGACGGCGCCGTTGCCGGCGCGCGCAACATCGGGGCTAGCGTCCCGATTGTCGGCGCCGACTCTGACCACGACGACGACGGAAGGGCAGAGTGTACCTTCCGACTCTGCGTACGGCGTCCCAGATGGATGGGAGTCCGACTCATCCGTCTGGAAGACGTACAACCCCAAACGGGCACAGCGGCTGGCAGAGCAGCCAAAGAAAAAGCGCAAGAAATTGCGCGGCTCCCTCCACACCGTCAATGGGCTAGCCATTGCGAAGGAAAGTGCAATCAGCGCTTACCTAGCGGCGTCATCGTCGCACACCATCAACGACCCCGCCCTTCAGCGGCGGTTAGCACAGGTCGAGGCCCAGTACATCGGGCCTGGCGTGGCCCTACCTCCGCTGGCGGGGACAGTTCACCCTCCCTACCTGGGGGAGGGACTGATCATCCCACTCGGAGATCCACCGATCTCCGAGACGGGCCTCCTACCACGACCAGTAGGAAAGGCCCAACAGCGTCGTACTCAATGGTACGACGTCTGCCCGCTCGACGACCCACGCTTCGTCGAACTCATAGCGCGGGCAAAAGAAACGCCGCAGCTCGCGCGTACGCGCGAGATGATCGGCGTATTCAAACGCATCGAGCGTGAACAACGCGCTTGCAATCCCAAAAGGGATTGTCTCGTGATAGCGGGCGGTACCCCGCACAACATCGCGGCCATTCTAAAGGGTTGGATACACAACCCTGAAGGAATCCCCTCCACCATCCGCGACAACGCGGATGGCACCTTCAACCTAGACGACATGGACGTCTGGATGTGGTTGAAGGCCCTTGCGCCCCGGGTCAAAGGGGTCACATCACCGCTCAGGGCGAGGCTACTCGACCTCTTCGGCTCGACGGATCAATGGTCGAGCCTCGTCGACGCCAGGGAAGTGCTGATGCCTCAGAGCACCACCCTGCAGCTCTCAATCATGGGCCCATTCCCTGTGGAGGGCCGAGCCGGCCCCGACATCCCACTCGTGGAGATCGCGAGATGGTTGGCCCGCTACACGGGAGTCACTCGCGAGCGAGCGGCATGCATTGAACATTACGTTCAGCGCAGCATCACCGGCGCGGCATTCAGCGCCGCCGCCCGTGAAGGCCAACAAAAGGTCATCGAGACCAGCCCTGTGAGGGCCGCGGTGCCGTGACCCCTCACTCACGCTCAGCTCGACCAAGAGCTGGCGCACTTCCGGCCCCCTCCTCAAATGGAGGACCCGGCCGTTGAGGCCATGCTCCGCGAGGACACGGGCCCCAGCACCCAAGCGGAGACCGCCGCTAGTGGTGAGGCCGACCAGCCTCACCCAATCACCACCGATGACGCGGAGGTGCCCCCGGAGGAGTCACGTGCTCGTCCAGCCCTGTACGACGACGACGTCGTCGTATCGGCCACTCTAGAGGACTCCCTCATGGACGACCTCTATGAGTAGTAGTTAACCCCTATAGTTATCTATAGAGGGGGAGGGTATAAATAACCCGTGTATCTACATGTACATTAGTTATTACATAATCCCAGTGGGCCCCTTAGGGACCCACTGTATAGTTTATGCGTGGGAACCGGCCAGCGGCCCCCATCGCATCTTACCCTTACACTGTCACTACGTAGCATCAGAATACCACACATTGGTCAAGTTCTGTCGTGCTCTTGTGACCTGAGGCTTAAGATAGATATCTTTACACGAACCCACATGGGCTTCAGATTATACCACATTCACGGAAGAGCTCTACCTGAATTTCGGTCCCTATGATCAAGTTGCAGATGCCAAAATTGAGCTCGAGAATTTGGTCATGAAGGATAACCACAAGGCAACTCGGTTTTTCGTCGAATTCTACAGACTCACATCCGTCCTTCAGTGTAATGATTCAGCTTTGCATTGCTGAGCCTACTTGGCTTTGCCAAAGCGAATCAAGGACAAAATGGTGCATTTTGACAAACCCCGAACCCTTGACGACCTCCGAGACCTCATTCAGAAAATCGACCAAAGGTATTGGGAACATTGTGGTGAACTCTCTAGCAAGACTCATTCCACTCCCAAACCAGAGGCCAAGAACGACAAGTCGGCCAACCAAAACCGAGGCTCCCAGAACAATGACCGACAACAAGGTCAAGGTTCCGGCAACTCTAACGCCAATGCCGGTAATAACCAAGGCAAAGGCAAGGACAAGCCGAAAGGGAATAATCAGTCCGAGGGTCAGAAAAAACCTGAACTGGACAGACTCGGCAAGGACGGCAAACTCACGCCTGCAGAACGCCAGCGCCGCATGGATAACAACCTCTGCTTAGTATGTGCGCAGAGTGGCCACCGTGCGAAGGAGTGCCCGAGAGCCACGTCGGCCCGGGCAGCCATGGCTTCTGACAGGAAGACATCCGATGACAAAGCCGATAGCTCGGCTTCAGGCGCAAAAAAATAGTCAGCAGCCCTACGGCCTCCGTGCATACCGAGGGTCACATTGACTCGGCTTGCGCATTGGGGGAGGTAAGAATCAATGCTTCTGCTCTCTGTTCCCAGAATTCTCTTGTAGTTAGTTTATCCTCGTCTCTGTTCCCCAACCAAAAGTTTAAAGCCCTAGTAGATTCCGGTTCTACTCATTGTTTCATTGAATCAGTTTTTGTAAGTAGAAATAGCCTGAAAACCTGATCCATAGATCCGATCCCTCTCCGTTTGTTTGAGGGTAGTACAAATTTGGTAATTACTGAAGCTGTAGAGCTACCTATCTGTTTCCCTGATGGTCACACCCATTCCGTAGACTTTTATGTCACCCCCCTTGATTCATCTGTTTTGGTAGTTCTCGGACACAACTGGCTCACCTGCTACAATCCGTTGATTGACTGGGTATTGGGCAGTATTACGTTCCAAACTACCCTCCCGGGCACGATGAAGAGAATCTGCGATGATGCAGTATTTTCATAGGAAATTATAGCTGCAATCTCATTGCAGCTGCCATCATCATCAAGATAGATCGATACATTGGGATAAGCAGTGGAGTCAATGGCGGCTAACTGTTGGAGGGACTGTACAAATGGATTGGAGTGAGTCAAAGCTGTTTTGAATGTATCAATCCATGGTGGGGGAAGAGTATTCATCCATTCAGCATGAGGGGCAGTTTGACACATAAAGCCGTCATATAGCAACCATCGGACAGCTGAATTGGTGGCTGTTGGACGTAATCGGTGATAAACATGACCTTGAATGGCAAAAAAACCAGGAGGTCCATGCCAACCAGGAAACTGAGCAATCGTTTCCATGGATGCAAAGGAGAATATGAGGTTGAGAATACGGGATTTGGGAGATATGTCAGGGTCATTGAGAAAGACATCATATTGGGGGGGAAGAGCCGGCAAAGGGGAGACGTCTGTCAACCGACTGCCTTCATCACCACAGCAGAACCCAGGTCTTTCCCCTTAAGAGGATGAGTTAGAACAGAATATACAATATAGAGGATAAGCGGATACCTGTCAAAAGTGACAGGTGACAATAAGGACACTCATGGGCCTGACCCTGTCTGATTTCACCCCAACAAAAGGAAGGGGTGGAGATCGGGCCAGTTTTCCAAACCGTTTCCATTTGAACACAAGGGAGAATATATAGCTTTGGCAAGTAAACGTAGAGATATTAGGGGGGATAATCGAACCCGGTGATGAGCGTGACGGCGTTAAGGCGCCCATGCCCGCAGCGAGCGTCGTACCGCGACGGAGACGTCCTTCGGAGTCGAGAATCGCTTCCTAACGGCAAACCTCGAATGGGAACTCATGTGGATTACCATGGTGCTCCTTCTTGCGTCCGGGTTTGCAAGGGGATTTAGTGACACCATGAGAATTCCAATACAGGTGGACTGTTGTCTCATATTCTTTGGTTAACAGGAATCAGCGTTTGCGTAAGGGTTCAAGGGCGGGAAGGTGCAGCATTTGGTGTAGGGTTTCCTGCCCCACCCCCAAGAGGTGGACTGTTGTCTCATATTCTTTGATTAACAGCTGCTGATTTAGATTGTCTTCTCAGACGGTAGTCCGGAGTTAGTGACACAGTGAGAATTCCAATCCAGTCGTGTGGACAGTTGTCTGATATTGTTTTCAGGTGTGAAACCTTACCAATTGCTTTGATTGACCGTGGTTAACAGCTGCTGATTTACGTTGTCTTCTCAGACGGTATTCAGCAGTAGTTGCAGCGATGGACGCAAGGCCAGCAGACGGTATTCCATCCTGTTTCTGTATATTTTTTGGACAGCTGATCGCCTCGTAGCTCTAGCGGTCCTCTATGTCGCATATCCAGTCTTTGCTCGGATCGCGCCATTCGTTCCCCTTGATCGTCAGTCGTAGACTTCGAGCACTCTACGATCCTGGGGAGAAACGTGGAGCGCAGGTGCATGGCGGGGATACCGGGGATTGATAGGGGAGCAAACAACAGCGCGTCATGCACTGACCAAGGTGAACCACAGCATTTTCAATCAATATTTGGATCTTTTTGAGCCTATCTCAGGCGTTTGACCCAGCCTCGGAGAGTTACGGTCATGGAAACAACAAAACTGGAAACACGAAAAAGTCAATTTTACATCCGGACATCAAAACTATTCCCCGCGTCCCCCAAGTACAACTCATTGGCAATGGGATCGTCTATAATCATGAAGGCTTGGACGAGGTTTGTTTGTCTTATTGAGACCTTAACGTATCTACACATTCTCGTTCAGGCGAAGCTGAAGCATCCACATCATCGGATGTTCCATAAGACTGCTATTTCTGAGGAGGACGAGGCAAAAGGTTTTACCCAATTTTACCGTTGGTCAGTGTCAAGCAAGCAATGTTCCGTCTCTCGTCAACTGATACTCCATAGGCATATTGATGCTGCGCTTTATGATCTTTCACCGTGTGTTTTGACTGCGAAAGTCCTTAGCTTATACTCATGATATGATGTACAGGCCAAAGGCAACGACACTTTACGCTCTAAACGTTCCCCAAGGCCCTCCTCAAATAGTTGTAGTAACTCGGTTTGGGCAAGTAGGAAGTTATATGCCAGATATGAACGGTGGGACTTGCAGGAGATTAGTAAACTATTTAATGTTCTCCTCAGTGATAGTCAACACTAGTAATATAAAGGAATGCTACCTATTTAATGTTCTACATGTTTTTTCAGTTTCATACTATGAAAGTACACTATTAAACTCACCTCCTCAGTGATAGTCAACACTGAGGAGGGGAGGCTGCGCATGGGCTTGTTTCACTCGCATATACGAAGTTCCGGCACTTAAGCGCCCTTGAGGCACTGGTGTGCCGTGCTAAGCGCCCATAGAACGTAGCACGTTAGTGAACAGCCGCAGCTCAAAAAGGAAACTTGTCCACAAGCACCCACAAAGGGTCGGTTGGACAGAACATGAAAAGGAGTAGTAATACAGCCTCGAAAAAATCAAAGAAAATTGTGAAAGGCATAGAATGAATGTCAGCATAGTTCAGGTCAAAATCGAAAGAAATAACAACAGAAATGTTAGGTTTGGAGCCTGGTGCACATATGCACCCAACAATAGTAAGATATGATGATGGCACAGGTGCTGAGTTACCTGTCCCTTTGGGAACAACAGTGTGCAAGTAGCATCTTCATGTTAGTGTCCTGCGGCAGCTAATGCTCAAGTCATATCCGGCTACGCATTAGTCACTTCTGGGATTAATACCTTCAATATTTTGCCACCGCGTCTCAAGTCTCTTGCGATTCGTTCTCGCGTTCGATATGCTCCTCATCCTTACGTTTGGATGGCGCCAGCCCGCGCACTCCCGACAGGACTTGGCATCGAATCCGAGGGACTCGAGCCCCCCCTGTCTGAACTTCCTGAGTGGGAAGAAGTTAGGATTAAGACCTTTCCTATGGTTCGCCTCGCATTTATCGTATATGTTGGGTGCCACTAACCAGTCGGGATATTCAGGTCTGAAAAATCCGATCACAGGGGCCCTCCATTTTCAAGTGCATCCCTGCAGTGTCTCTGAAATTTTTGTTGATGCCATTCCTGGGAGCAAAAGCAAGGAAGGAGCCCTGTACCCTGATGGAGCACATTTGACGGATCTGGCTGACGTCAGGGGAATATTGTATGAAATGCAGCGACCAGGTATTGCTCCAGATGTGAGTGCTGCTTCTGATTGCATGCCAGAATTACTGCATCTCACGTGCTGATGTCAGTTGGTTTATCCACATGACTGGTGAGCTTTCTTCAGGCTTCAGCTATCAGTCCATCTCATGCCTAACTATAGGCCCGAGAAAGATTTAGTCATTTTCCACAATCGGGGTGTATTGCATGGTGTCGTCGGCGCTTCTGCAAGTACTCGGGTGCTAGGCAACAGCCGCCGGGTCCCGCGTTGTGCCTCGGTGCCGTCGCTGTCAAGTACAATGTGACGCGACTGGATACAGCATTGGACCACGGTTAAGGGGGACAAACATCTGGTTTCTCCGCGCGTCCTGTCGGCCATAATTTCCGCAACCGAAAATGCATCATTTGCACGATATTATGAAGGAATATTAGGTCCAGGGGAGGAGTTTCAAACCTTATAAGCCCACTAGGTATCTGGTAAGTGACACATGATCCAATGAACTTATTATGACGCACTTGTTATCTCCTCTCTTAGTCGGCGGCGCTTCGGCTAAGACCGCTAAGAGCTCAAAATCAGCCGATACTAAGTCCCAACGTAGGCACTAGTTTAATTGAAATACACTTACAGGCTGGCTTTATAAATGGATGCCCCGAGATCAGAGTCATGGACTGAATGCTGTGTAACAACGCGCATATAGTCAACAGACCGAGTCCGAGAAACATGATGACACGGCACTTACACGGGCTCAAGTACCATCTCGCGCACGGCGTGTGCTGCTTCGCGCCGCGCGACCCTGCGGTGGAAGCGCTGAGGAGGGCGAGTGGGAGCGTGTGGAAAGGTCGTGGATGTGTGCAGTGGACGGGGACGTCGATAGGGGAGAGCAGGAGGGACGGGGGGGAAAAGAAAGGCTGCAAGAGGCGGTATAAGATTTTAACAGACTGCGTGAGTGGAACAGGGGAAGATGCAGACTCAATAGACTCAGGTGCAGCAGGTGCAGGGCCCTCCATGTCAGAGGCCGGTGGGAACCGCGACTGCTTCCGGCACAAGCAGCGGCAGCACGCGGCCCCTGTGCTGTCCGTGCTGTCGCCGTGGGCACATGAACCCGAACCCGGACCCGGTGGCGCACACGCACACGGCCCCACACCTGCACGCGCCCGCGCCCTTCCCTGCGCCGTCGCCGCTCTCGCCGTTCCCCCGCGCACCGTGATTCGTGGACGTGTGGTTCGTGGACGTGTGGTGCGTGGACGTGTGGTGCGTGCGCGCCGCGGGGCACGAAAAGCGAAAAGCAGACATGTCCATGACCGTGATGTGTCCGCCCAGTGCTACTGGCCCACACGGGGCGAACGCATCACGGTCATGGTGGTGGTGGTGAGAGAGGAAGAACGAGTGTACTCTAATTACATAAGGTCGGGATCCGAAAGGACTTCAGAGAATACTAGTACTTAGCTTACTGTATTAAAACTTTGTTCGATATGTTGCAGGCATATAAGCCCTTGGAAGGGGCATGGTGTTGCTTTAGGAGGAATATATGTGCTCGCAGAAATGTTATGTTATTATGGGGTGTTCGAAGACCGATCTGTGATAAGTGCTTGGCTAATTTAGAGATATTTAGAGATATTTAGACGACTGACCTCGTTGGGGATTCTCGATGCGATCCACTGGCCCAAGTACCGACGTTCGGTCGGATTCTGGTTCGGTCTGGGGTATTCAGACGTTCAACTGTGCTGACATACTCAAACCAGAGACTATACAAGAATACCTTCAAGTATGTGTAGATAATGCTACATTCTTATGGGTTCATGAGGACTTGATCTACAAATACTAACCCATAAAACGCGGTGATTGGTCCATGTTGTTCTCGAGAAGGAACTTTGAATTGAACCGGTGACTGATTTCATTGTCCACTCAAAGGGAAGCGACAAATGTGACCATCCGATTGAAATGCTACATCAAGACCTTTGTCTCTCTTGTACTCTCAAACCGCCATCTTTGCCATCACTGCTGCACCATGGAAAATCAGCTGCCCTTTTTGCACAGCCTTGGCTTACTCCACCGGGAGCTCATGACTTCGGAGGAGGATCGTCAGTTGTTTATGCAACCCATCCACCTCCGCCCTCTAGGGATGGCAGGGCCGGGTTTCCTGGCACCACCCGCACCACTTCTCCACCCGCCGCTCGAGCCACAGCCCTACCCCAGGTTGCCCCCACACCCTCTACCTGCATTCCAACCGCTGGCGCGGCCGCTCCCCATCCCCGCGCTCTCATCGGCAGTAGACAACGCAGCATCGCCTGCACCGTTCGCTTCTCGAGGCGACCGCGACCGTCGCCGAAAGGCCAAAGCAATGGCAAGGCTGAAAAGCGAAGAGGCCACCAGCCATTTATCTCGCGGGGGCAGCCGCCCTCGCAACAAGAAACAACGCAATACCTCCATGGACACGCAGCCCGGTTTGGGCGCGAGGTCCAGGAGCACGCCGCCGTCCTTTGCAAGGGAGGGCTGCTGGCCGAGAGGAGCTCAGAGGAGAGGAGCTAGCAGTGACGGAGGAGAAATGGGCGCGGAGCGTGGGATCAGACTGCTCTTTCTGGTCGAGCACACCTTCGAGGAGCTGCCAGACGACACCGTCGTTCCAAGAATGAGGATTTCGAAGCAGTGGTAACGTTAGTATTTATACGAGGCCACCCCTGAGTCGGCATATAGTTCAAGCTCGCAGGGATCTTGCATGTTCGCGTTTCTGGTGTAGAGGACACTTGCGATTGGACTTTAGGGTATGCTGGAAGGGAAAGCTTGTTTGGAATGTCATGTATATCTGTATCAGCATTTGTATCAATTCACGGTGTAGATCTCTTATTCCGATTTTTCGTGCGGCGAGCAATTACGGGTTGTGTCCTTGTGATTTCGATAGGGTTGGATCCGCGAAAGGCTTAGCTGTACCAGGGTCCGAGTACTAGACGTACATTCTGCCCATCGAAAACATGTTCGGTCCTGCTTTCCTAAGCTAAGCTGTATCGCTGACATTAGAGAAACGACTTCGGTTCAGCTGACTCGATGATCATTACATGCCAGCAGTAGTACGGGATAAATCCACAATAGATTAAAACACTTTTTCTAATACATCTATGACCGTGCCCATCTACCCAGCATGCGTCGCGAGTAAATGAGGCAACACGGGGCGCCATCCAGTACACAGCTTTTTAACAACCCGGGGAAGCCTCTGCCTCTGGAATCCGACTCTCGTATTCCACTGCGTGCTTATGTTTTTGTTCTCCGAGATGATAAGATGCGTGCGGCGTGGTTAGCACACGACTTCGGATCTATCCTAGCAACCTTCTTGACGATTAATTGATTTTCCGGGCCTTCGGGTTGGGTCTTCGGACGCCGGCACCTCCCCAGGAGTCCTGTCAAATAATTCAACCATGAGCAAACGCTCCTGGATTAAACGCAACAGGCAAACCCAGCCAGGCAGTATCTGCTATGCGCTTAGTTGTTGGTTTGTTCATCATGCTGACTGCCAGCCTTTCAAGAAATGGCTTGATTTCAATAGGGTAAGGGTTGCAGAACCATCTGTTGTGATGCCGGCGGATCCACCTTACCACTATTGTCAGTGCAAGTTAACGAAGATTCTGATTAGTGACATTCACCGCACCTGAGCTATGTGCATGGAATTGAGGTTTTATGCCTTGTCTGCACCCTGTGCAAGCGGCAAAGCGAGCACAGTCGCTAGTCACTAGCGGGTGGGCATGACAAGCGGACCATGTCGGGCCGTGGCTAGATTCTGGTTGCTAGAGAGCAGTATCGAATCCACAGAAAATATTGTTTTTGATACAGAACATGCAGGCGTAACACGTCACCCAATAATTCGCTCGACTTGTTCATGTGGCTCCTACGATATACATCCTCCGACGAACCTGGTAATAAACCAGCGTAAGGACGTGTGAGGCCTGGGGGGTGGGTCGGTCCGATAAAGGGACGTACTACTTATGATGCAGGAGTTGAAACGTTGAGGGCATGGCTATGCACCAGAGCCACTGGCAGCAACGTGGAGCACTGAGAGCCGCGGCTAGACGAGCATCGCTTGCACGAGGTATAACTTCCTAGCTAAGCCAGCTGTAAGGAACAGTAGACTGCGCGCCATCATGAGAAATCAGCTTATTAGCCAAGTGCGAGTTTGGATTTACCAGGCCTCTCATAATTTCCCGTAGCCATTCTAGCGTTCAAGTGCCCAGTAGACGTACCAGGGTCCATAGCGGCGGGTCAAACGCAGGATGAGAAGAGGTATACCATGCTTCGAGGTGACGTCGAGGAAGCTTGAGCATGGTGGGACAATGCACCCAAACAACGCCGAAGTGTACTTGAACCTCCGAAGTATGTAAAATTAGTACGCACCCTGCATTCAATTAGGACTATACGAATACACAAGAGTATTAGCCAGAACAAATAAGGCGAAGACTTTTAAAGGGAAGGAAAATGTTTGAAAAGGTATTTCTCATTGTCTCCTCTCCAGGTGACGTCCCTCCCTTTCCACATTACCCGCCACGCGACCAGAGTGCATGCTCGAACGGCGGCCAACACGACTACCACTAGCCGACCTATAAATGTCAGCCTGAGGCGAGGGTAAAACCTGAGATCGCGCTATCCTACCTGCTGGATGAAGAGGATGCCGAAGAAGCCCTCCGTTGCCTTTGCATGCGCGTAGGATCGACGTTAGATATTCCGGCATGCTGAGCAAACACCGACAATACTGTGCATAGGCATTATATAATGGACGCCGTATACTTAAGCTCAAAAAATACAACGCACCATCAACGACAGAAACAACGCCCCGTAGATTTCCTTGCAGAGGACCGCTGGGTTCAGACGAATCATCCGTTATGAATACCCTGTGAGTATTTGCTAATCATCATGAGACTTAGGCGTGTGGCCTCGAAATAAAGGGTAAGAAGAGGTATCAATTCGAAGTACATACTGGCAAGCAATTTCTGAATCACGTGGGAGAGTGTCGAATTTGGCGAGACGCTGAACACTTGTTTGGCGACTAATGGATCAGGATTTCAATGCCAGAACAGGCTGCATAATTACCTGGGTACCTATCAGCTCCGTCTTGTGACCCTCCAGGAGCCTCATAGTGCATGTATGAGGATGGGCGATGTTGAATGGGAAGCCGAACGTACCTTAATCAGTGCTATAAACTGCGCCAGTGGCATGGAGAGTATTTTTTTACTTTGACTAGGCGCTACGAGCTGGAGGCCACGGTGAATAGCTTGCAAGGAATAGAGAATATGTACGAACTCGAGCGATGTCAGTAACACTGACTGCCGAAAGCAAGCCTCCCCCTTCAGTATCTGTTACAGCCAATGAACTCAGTCCCCCCTCAGACATAAGTTTCATAGCAACAAGGACAGTATCGGACGAAAGGCAGGATACAACATCCCGAGAACCTATACCCAAAGCTGGTAATGGCTTTTCCAATGTGGAGGTAATAGAGGGATAGGTTGGAGCCTATCAGCGTGCACATGGTTCAGCACGGGAAAAGGCCCCCCAGTTGACATACTTTTGTCATGAACCAGGCAAGGAGACCTATGTCGGATACAATATCGGCATGACCGTCGACTTTGTCGATAAGCACTAGAATATCGAGCTTCAGCGTTGTCTAATATCAGCTTCTTATATATATTCAAACCTCGATGAGTCCCTCGTGAGAATACCTCCAATAGTGACAGAATGGTTGCATTCGAAGGTAGTGTGACCAAAGGGTTTTTCTCTGAAAGATCTAATGTCCTTTCATATTCAGCAGTAATGGAAAGAATGCGCGATAAGCTAACCTGTGCAGAGCTGGACTGGGACACTGCCAGTGCCACTTCTGGCTGCCTCTAGAATCTGAGACGCTCGTTCATCGGAATCATCGTCGCTGAGCAGATGCGATGTTGCCGCGAGGGTGAGAAATGCATTAACATCTGCACACTTTGATGCAAACCTCATCAAGTACGAAAATCCAAGTATTTAGCATGATTACTCACATCGAACAATCCGACAAGTGTAGGCTCATGCGAGATGGAAGCCCGCACAGCGAGACAAGGTGTTGCATGCTCGATGAGTGACTATAATTTACAAGCATAGATTGGTGACTGTAATTCACTTGCCATTAGGGCGGAGGCACATCAGAAACATACTTCACAAGCTGCGTCGACTGAAATATCTACATCAACTTCAAAGACTTCTCCGTCGGTCAGATCTGGCAAAGAATTTTAGTCGATATTCAAGAGCCACATCAACGATAAGTAGATAACGTTTCAGCCTGACCCTTTGCCAGAGTAGAACATAGACCCAGGAACTCGCTTGATTCTTGTATCGAAAGGATGTGATTAGTACGCAAATTGCTAGAACCGTTGGATGGTGACACTGGAGTGTATGATACGGAGACGCGTCGTGAAAGAGACATCGAACTTTCACCAGGACAATAGGAGGAGTAGGAAGAAGGTATGGTAATTGCAAAACGAACAGTATTACCTGGTCCTTGGTGTAGATGGAGGTTGACCGGCCACTTGGCGTCAACCGCGACTAAACATGCAGCCATAACAGTCCAACAGGTATAACTGCAAGATTGTGCAAAACTATGAAGCAGTGATCACGGATTTCGAGAACTCCTAGTAATTACATTTAAATAAAGTGAGCACAGTTTTCAAACCTGAGCGTGGTTAGCAGGAACGGCGGTTTTGTGTGCATACACACTTCTTCTGAGTTGCACTTATGGGGAAGTCCTGAATTCTTGGTAGCCATTGTCCTGCGTCAGTGTGTGAAGCCCCCGGCGGAGAGGAGCATTTCGCAATCCAGTGAGGTCTAGTGTGGCCGTTGACCGTGGAGGAATGAGCCCGAAACTTTATACATTGGGGAGAGATAATTTCAAAGCACAGCTCTTGGTCATGAATGGAGGTTCACAGCTGCTGGATGAACTCCTAGCACTAGTTAGGGAAACAACATGCCTGGTAGAAGTAACGGCTTGAATGTCATTCGCAGGATGGATGCGCACAATGGTGTGCTGTGATCGGCTTTTCACCGTTCTGGTCTGTATGTGTTGATAGTCTAATCGTCCTTCACACGTACTGTCGTCGGCTAATCAGGCATAGCGACAAGAAACCAGTGACACGAACTCACCATAACAATCAATTTCCGTTTAATGTTTTCCGCCGCTGTCTTTCTCTGCTTCTTCCGCTTTCTTCCTCGATATCAACCCCACGCCAACAATCACACCGTCAGCCATAACTTCCGCAGCTTTCCGGCCATCCTTGCCTTCCTGCTGAGCCTTCTTCAAAAACTGAGCCTGGACGACTTTCGCGCGAGCAATCTGAGGTGTTCATAGTGTGTACTGCTCGTGAAGTTGATAAAGATAGTCCACGCACTTCTTTCGCGTGGTGAAGGCATTCGATATAATCTTCAGCTGCAAGCTTGCACTCCACAGGGCTATCTGCCTGGGCGTAGCACTAATGATAACATTGGCCTTATGTTTGGCAACATCGATAGAACCAACATACTTTAGCGAATTCTTGCCAGTGAGCAAAACACCTCGAACGACCTGTTGATGGCTCTGTAAGTATATCATGGGCTTGGATATTATGCATCCGCACCGCCGGTGTACCCAAATCCCGACTAATGTCAGAAGTAGGCGTTAGGTCCTTGTATGAAGATGATACGACGCTGCACTCACCGCCATGGTATTCCGCTAATGTGACTTAGTAACTTAGGCGTCTGTCACGCCGAGCCGTGACACTCGTCCCGACATCATGTCTTCTTTCCCCAACGAAATTTCCTTCATCAAAGGACAGCTTAACACTCTCGCCGCTCTCCCAATAACGTATCCTGATGATTATCAGCCGTCTCTTGATCAGTATTCCAAAAAAATAAGTGTATTCCAAGTGAGTGTACTAGTCAGCCACAGCCTCCCTTGATTGTTCATCCTCACCAGGCAGATTTACCTCCTCCACCAGAGCGCAAAGCAGAAACTTCTTCTCTTCAAGCAGGTGCCTTTGTTTATCTCCATGCATAGAATGCTGTACAGCTGACATGTACTATCAGAATCAATAGACACGGTGACCATCACGTTCAAGTCTGCGAAGCCCCCTCTATCCTTCCCGCTTACGGTCTCCACCACGGACACAATTAGCACCATCAAAAAACAACTTGCTTCTCAACCCCGTGCGCCGCCGGCGGATATCCAGCGACTTCTTCTCAAAGGCAAAGCACTCGCTGACGCAAAACTGCTCAAGGAATATGGCATCACGGACGGTGCCACTGTGAATCTCATGACTAGACCTGGGTCGCATTGGGACGGCACTGAAGCAGCGCCTTCTCTTGCAGCTGGTATACCTGTGGCGCAGCCCTCCACACCCCCGGAAGACGGAGTGGTCATCCCTTCACTTGTGATTTCTCCGCTCCCTTCCGCAACTGGGTCGCCTTTGTCGAGACCTGCGCCTATCCCCCTCGAGTTAGATACGACATTTCCGCAAGTACAAGAAGCAGCACCTGAAGCATCAACTTTCCACACGACAATATCATCGCCAGGTTTCTGGGATCGACTATATCTCTTCCTGAGGACAGAATTTGCCGGCAAGGATGATGCCGGTGCGGCATTCGAGCAATTCTTGATTGCTAGCAAAGGGTCGTTGACAGTGGGGGAGATTGCGAAAATTAGGGACCAGGTCGGGGTTGTTGGCATGGCAGGGACGTGATTTTTTTTTCTCGAGCTCTCATTCGGATTCAGGGCTATGACCGTTAGTAGTATCATCTGTGCATTCCTATTTATATCAACTGAAACAGGTTCATAATGCGCACGGGAAACATTGCGCACACCAATATCTAGTCATAGACTTGAATCCAGTCTTTATATCTCGTCCCCTTATTGTAAACACTATCTTCTACTCGTGAACAATCAATTAATCAAGGACTAGGTTCGAGTCTAGTCACGACAATTTCATTTGTCTACCTATCACATGATTGTGCACGTGACCACTGGGCAAGCTTTGGCGTCTCAGTGCTTCGTTCTTAAATCTTGCGACAGTGCACTAACGATGTGGGTTTCAGCCACCGGGGCCATCGCCCATTCAGCCACGACTATCGAGCCGGAGACTGGTACAGTATGATTATGTATCACTTGAGAGGGTGAACTTCCGGCAGAACTAGGGGCATATAGCTTGATTGGAATAAGTATGCAGCCAAAGAGGAGTGAACATCGGAGTTTCGAGTTTGAAGAACCTTGCCGCCGGGCAGGAGTGCTCGATACGCTCTTGCAGTGAACTTTACAGTCGTTTTCATTCCTCTGCGGTCAGACCACTGCCAAGCTCAAGCACGACCCAATTCACATCACTGAGTCATTCGATTCGCCGCCATGGATGCAGAATTGGATTCTCTGAGAAGAAATCACTTGGCTGAGGTACTTCAGCTTTCAATCACTGTCGGACAAGCGACTGGTCTACCTGGAACAATCAGCATGTTATCCCAGTGACGTACCGTGTGCTCTGATTCCTATGCCTAATTCTGACAAGTGAACCGTAATAGGTACGGAAAGTATCTCATTTCTACTTGGAGTAGCGTCTTCCAGGCCATTGTGTCACTCGGATTTAGTGCGTCTTGTGTGAATTTGAAGACAACAAGTATCTCATAATGGATAAATTTATCCAGGGCCTGTCCAAGTTGCCCTGTGCCTCAGCTTTGCCTTTGGTGCATCTGTGGCGATGGGAGTACTACTTGTAGCTTGCATTATTGGCAATCATCCCAACATCGTGAAGGCCTTCAATTGGTTTTCTGAGAAGTACTACAGTGGCTTGAGTCCTGTTAATGCACGTATGTCCATCTATACCAACATATTTTAAGAATGAATGGACTGATTGGTCTCAAAGCAAGGAATATCTTCCGTGAAATTTCACAGAAGGAGGTTGATGCCGCCAGGGTGGCCTTACAGCAGCCACCTAAAGATCCCAAGGCCGTCGGGGAACACATCTTCAACCTTGACATGGCAAAACTCCTGTATGTATAGGTTGATTATCTCTGATTCGGTTGTTTAATGTGCCTACACCTCGATCTTACTCATAATCTTTTGGATAGGTTGCAGCTTGCCTCACTTATGTATGAACGTGGTGCAGAGCCTGTCAATTCTGCGGTTGCCACAGCACACACACATGGTATCTCTCCCTCTTCCACCACCAGTGGCACCCAGTATAGCTTCACACGTGGCGGTGCTCTCGCTGCAGTGAATGATGAATTACAAAAAAAGGTAATTTCTGATCACTTATCCATTGCACTCTCACATTTGATGTGCCACCGCTTCAGGATGGTGCTATTGCGGATTTCTGCCATACTTTTGGTCTCAATTATGCTCCGGTCTCTGAGCTGAATACACGTGACTCAGCATATGCGGCTCTTTTCTGGGATCCTTCTTCCAATTGGATTATCTTAGCTTTTAAAGGGACATCCCCCACAGAATACAATGGCAAGTACTATATTGTGCTACTCTCTAGTCATCATCTGAGGCTGAGAAACATCCATAGATTGGGTTACAGACTTTGATTATCAGACAGTTGATGCTGACTTGGAGTTGCCTGGATTTGGCAAAGGTGTGCATAACTATCATCATGGCTGTGGCATTAAAAAAGACGTATTATCTAGTGCATGGTATTGGTGTCTCTGCTTTGCATATATACCTCTCATTTTTGGCTACAGGGGGCTTTTTCCAAAGACTCTTCCGGTCTAACAATTCAATGACAAAACCTTGGGGTAATTTTATTCACCCAGCACCCCTCTGATTAACTTCCATTTACATTATACAGACACAATAGTCAAAGGTGTCAATGAGATTGCTAAGGACATCCTCAAGAGGAACCCTGACTCAGTGGCCAAAATCAATCTATATGTAAGACATTTAACCATCTGGCTTCTCTTGATTTTTTGACACTACTGCTATAGGTTACTGGTATGCAGTGTCTCGCTCTTAATATTCCCAAGAAATCCAGTTGGTGCAAATAACTTTCCTTATTCCTTCAGGTCACTCCCTTGGCAGTGCCGTTGCAAGTCTTGCCTTTTCGTAAGCTGCTTTGTCCACCTTCTATTATCCCAGGTGTCACATCTCTGTATGCATAGTCGCCTAGTTCTTGTCAAAAGCGAGCTTGATGGGCATATTGTATTGCGCGATGGTTACATGTTCGCTGCACCCATTGTTTGTGATGCTAAGTCTGTGAAAGGTTAGCACAGTAATAGTATGTTGAGCACTGTACTGATTTTTAATGTGCAGCTTTCAATAAGGCAATAAACATGAGCATGTCTATACCGAGGACCTTATGGCGAATCACCAATGTACGTCACTACCCCTTATAGGAAAAAATCACTCGATTATCTCTGATACCTTGTTGCTGGAGACAGATGGACGATATTGTGGCGACTGGCCTGCCCGCCTTTGGGGACCTGAGGAATAATCCTTTCTCGACCAGTTCACGTACGTCTTGTTCGTTACTGTATACAGCTTGGTGTGAAGATGCTATTAACGAACCGCAAAGATCCACTCCTGAGTTTCGCACATCTGTATGTTACCTAACCTGCCGCCTGGCCCAGGCGATGTATAATTGACCGAAATACACAGAGGTGCAGAGATCAAGATGCTAAGGAATCCTACACCATGTCTGGTAGTAGGGTGGCCGCTTTGCTCGCGTAAGTTGGCAGCACGCGATACGTACTCAGGCCTCAGGTCTAAATAAATGATCTTGACAGGTAACGATCCCGTTGTGGTTACCAGCACCCTCCATTCAGCTAGTAATGTATGGTTCTCGTGTTTTGAACACATTGGCACGCTCTAACATCATCTTTTTGACAAGCCCGGGGACCATGGGAGATCGCCAGGCGTTCTGTTGATTTTGGAGCAGTGCGTTTTCAGTATAACAGCTCGAGAATAGTGCGACATGTCACTGACGTTGATCTTGTTTTCAACGGGGTCTTCTCCGATGCAGAAACCCGTTCTTTGGCAGAATACTTCAGCACGCAGGCTTTTGCTACTGGGATCAGCTTCAGAGGTGCGCCCATACACAGGTGTCGGCAGCCGTTCAAACCTAATGATGTACACAGTGCAGAAAGGGGGGCGTGAATGGAATGGCTCACGGAAGACTGATACTTAGAATAGAATTAGGTACAAACATGAAGCCTGTCTCAGGTAGGACATTGCCGATGGACTTGTGTATCAGTCTTTCTTTTCATGATTCGGTCGGTTTCTATCCCGATTTCCTCCTGCAGCTTGCGGCTCCTTGGACTTTCCGTAGCCTATAGATTCAGCTCGCGATTCTAAAGCAGCTTCGCGTTAGAAAAGTTGTAGATTTAGACCAAGGTTCAAACGAGAGTCAACTGTCATCGGCGTACTCCCGGCATCTCGCTGGGCCGACTTCTAGCCAGGCTCCTGGGTCAGCCAGCCGTTTGTAGAGGGTGTTGATGTCCAAATTGAGCGGAATGTGATGCGTGAGTCAGTGCCAGCTCTCAAATGGTCAAAGCAGAGTCTCTTCAATCTTTATGACTCCAGGCCTCCTCAATATCGGCCGTCTTTCCTTCTTCCAACGTTGTATGCGGGGTGTTTCACCTGAGTAAAGACGAAGTAATTAAAAGTAGGTGTTTCTATTAGTATGTTGTATCATCGCATTGCTTGGCGACTCACCTTGGAAGTAGTAGAGCTTTACAACATGATCAGCATATATATCCTGCTGTATAAATTGAGGCTATCTTGACCATCGTCCTCAACGTCTCGAAGACATTATTCGAGATTACCCTATCTTTTTAACGGGTTCGCGGCCGGTCTTGTTGTCCACTATCTCCGTCATTTTTGCTGCAGCACAATGGTCGCTCTCCCCCTGTTATTTGCCTTCCTCCTCTCGCTAGCCTCTTTAGCTCTGACCAACCCCGTCGTCAAGATCCGAAGCAGCGGCATCACGGTCCCCATTGCCTCTCGCATCAATGCTACTGGCTCTCCGAACTTTGTCAAGCAGGAACGGCAGCGTGCCCAGGCTCTCATTCAGCGTGGCAAGGCCAAGGCTGCATACAAGGCGGGCCTTACGCAAGATGACAGCATTAGCATTCCGGTTACTAATACCATCGTTACCTACACCATCCAGGCTTTCATTGGGAGTCCTGCAACGGCTTACACACTCCTTATTGATACAGGAAGTGAGAGCATTTGTTCCTTGAAGCGCCTGATTTCATCTGACGATTGTTAGGTTCGATCACATGGTAAGATCATTCTCTACGAATAACAACAGAACTTACTCCCAAAACAGGGTTGGTGCTGGAAAAAACTACGTCGCTACGAATTCTTCCCATGACACCGGTCATAGTATTGTGCGTCAGAATATTGTTTGATGGTAGTCCGCCTTCATTCATTGACTCTCCTGTAGGAGGTTACCTATGGAAGTGGTGCTTTCTTTGGTGAAGAATATCTCGACACAGTTAATTTGGGTGGAGGACTCGTCATTCCACATCAGTCGATTGGTGTGGCCACGTTCGCTGGTGGATTTAGGGGTGTGGACGGAATTTTAGGGTAACGGAACTGGGCTTCCTTCACAGAAAACTTGATTTAAAAAAGTGTTACGCAGTATTGGACCCATCGACCTCACAACGAGAACGACTTCATCTGGTGAACAGGTTCCTACGGTAATGGACAATCTGGCTCGTGCGGGTACCATTCCTGCGAACACGATTGGCATTTTTTACACTCCTCCAACATCAACGTCTGACACTAATGGCGAACTTACTTTTGGCGGCACTGATCCATGCAAGATTTCTGGCCGCATAACGTTTGTTCCCATCACTGCAGTTTCACCAGCCTCTCAGTACTGGGGTATCGACCAAACAATTACTTATGGTAAAAGGCGCACCAAGATTTTGGCTAGTACTGCGGGTATTGTTGACACAGGTAATGAGATATGTTATTAAACCGTTCACTAATATCATACTGATCGATATGTTGTAGGCACTACTCTCATGATGATCGCGTCAGACGCTTTCCAGGCATATACTCACGCCGTCGGCGGCAAGCTTGACCAGACCACAGGCTTGCTCACAATTGATGACCCAAGCAAGGTAGGTTTCTGTCTGTTTCTAGAACTATTATTATCATGACATTTTGTCCAGCTTCAGTCGCTGTTTTACCGGATTGGGCACACAACCTTTGAGTTTACGGCCGAAGGTCAACAGTGGCCTAAAGCTCTGAATTCTCACATTGGCGGTGATCCTCATAAGACTTATCTGATTGTCTCAGACCTTGGTACGGAGTCTGGGAAAGGGCTCGATTGTGAGTACCAAGTTCTTCCTCTCGTGAGTTAGCACTCAGGCTGACATTGCTTCCTAGTCATTAACGGTTACACGTGGCTCGAGCATTTCTATTCTGTATTTGATACAGACCACCAGCGAGTGGGAATAGCTAATCTGAAGCGAAGAGAGAGGTGCTGAATGTAGAGTATTGTGCGCGTGCGGCTACTCAAGATGAAAGTATAGTAAAAGTTGCATTGGTCGTGGTAATGCTCATGATTCCCTCGCCATGCAAACGCAACGGTTCGCTGCTACTAAGGAATTTAATCACCGGTGACAATTCAATTAATGCAAGATGCATATGCTTGATCCTTGCGTTTTAAAGGGTGCTGTACTAACTGTCACTTCATTACGCCTTCCGTATGGTGCGTTATAACACCGCATCCTCGCCTTTGCTCCTGATTCCAGCCAACTGTGGACTGGTATCGTGTTTGACCAACATACATCAGGCCACACATGGTGCTGACATGGTATTTGAGCTGTCTGTAAATATTTCATAACTTTTGGTAAGCTTGAATATTTATTTGACAGTGAGGCTTACGACCTGGTTACAGCATGATTTGTCACGGGTCATGGGTCATCCTTCATTAAGGGTCCGTGTTCGGGACCAAGGGTATATTTTAGGCCTGCCTAAGGCGAACAAATCACTGGTGCGTCATGGTCCTGTCAAAAGTAGCTCGCGTTCTAACTCTTCCAAGACCCCCATCGTCTTCGTTTCGCACGCCGCTGTCTAAATCAAGAGCCTTTTCCGCCTCCGCCATGTCCCGAGATACGACGCTGCAATCCGACATTGGCCAGCTGAACCGTGTAATTAGCCCCGATGGAACATTTAAACGGAAAGACGCCACTTTCCGGAGTCATGTCTTGAAAGGTGGCGAGTTTGCTCCTGAAAAAGGTGCGTTGAACATCGGATGTGGATTCGAAAACAGATCCCCTAATGGTCTAAATCACCACAGGAAGATATCACCTCTACGTTTCCTATGCTTGCCGTAAGTCGCTTATCGTCGAGATATAGCACAACCACTGACGCCTATTAGCGTGGGCCCACAGGACTCTGATTTTTCGTGAACTGAAGGGGCTCCAGGACATTCTCCGCAAGTAACTATTTACCCTTCCTAATGCTTTTCTTATGGATGTGTGTTCCGTTCAGCGGTCAGCGTTGTTTCTCCTCGAATGGGCAGCCAGGGATGGCCCTTCGCCAACACTGACGAGTTTCCCGGCGCGACTACGGATCCTGTCAACCATGCCCAACACGTCAAAGATTTCTATCTCAAAGTTGACCCTAATTATGACGGACGGTACGTTGATGTGGACTTGTTTGCTCAATTTCCCTATCTGATAGCAGCACACCTACAGCTTCACGGTGCCTGTGTTATGGGACAAAAAAACAGGCACCATTGTGAACAACGAAAGCTCAGAGATTATTCGCATATTCAACAGCGAATTTAATGATCTCATATCGCCTGAAAAGGCTCAGCTTGACCTCTACCCCAAAGAATTAAGGGAGCAAATCGACGAGTTGAACGATTGGGTGTATAACACAGTAAACAGTAATTCTCGTACCAACCATCGCCTCGGTCGCAAGTTGACCGTTTGATCATATTCCAGATGGCGTATACAAGTCCGGCTTTGCGTCAACACAGACAGCATACGAGGCCGCTGTTTATCCCTTGTTTGACTCTCTTGATCGCTTGGAGAAAATCTTGGAGGGCAAAGACTACCTCATAGGCAGCCGACTCACAGAGGCTGATGTCAGGCTCTTCACTACCATGGTCAGTGCATTTGGTGCTGTACTATCTACCAGTAGGCTTATAGCCGGTACCTTGTGTATGCAGGTCCGATTCGACCCCGTGTACCATGGCCATTTCAAGTGCAACTTCCGTACCATACGCGGTGGTTATCCCAACATCAATAGGTAACCAGGATATTCTTAAACATGTCTCGTTAGCAGCCAATGATAGGGTCTCGTAGGTGGATGAAGAACCTATACTGGAATAACGACGCATTCAAGTCAACCACCAACTTCGATCATATCAAGACGCATTATTACTGGTCACACACTACGGTTAGTTAGTCGTCTCATCCAGGAGTCACGAGCTCATTTGGCTGTCATAGATCAACCCAAGCCGCGTTGTACCTGCCGGTCCCGTCCCTCTCATCGAGCCACTGAATTAAATCGAGGGAAAGCGTTGCGTGCGCTTGTTGTACTATATTGTGTATCGGTAGTGATGCATGCGTGAGAAAAAACATTGCCAGTGTTAAATTCTAATATGTCGTTGAGACCTTAATGGTAAACAACTGACTTTCCGGGATTAAATTCATCATGATATTGACATCCGAAGCAGAAAAATGTAAGTCCAAGTCACCCGCCAAAGACAACGGGCATAGAATAAAGTTATATAACGTTAGTGTTACCCTGCCACATGAGCTCACCTATATCCAAACTTATACTCCACTCGCATCTTCATCATCGTCAGTTATTGTGAGGAAAAGGGGAAACTCGGTTTCCGGCCATTTGAACCTCATTGCGGGATTGTCGGGAGGGGATGATGGTGTGACTACGCTCGGTCTGAGTGAGTCCAATTGTGTCTTGATCTCGTTTGTGAGCTGTGTGATCAACCTATGGCCATCAAAAAGAGACCAAGGGGTCGAGAGGAGCCGCATGTCAGAGTACACGCGATAAGAAAAGAAAAAAGAAGCAAGGAAGGTGAGAATGAAAGAAGTGGATGGAACGAACTTGTTGCGCTCAGTAACAGCCTTCATGAGGATCATCTTTTGCTCCTTTACTAGTGGTGCACCCAGCTGCGCCAAGGCAGCCTTGTTTTCTGAGATCGCCCGGTCGAGAGCATTCTGCTTCGTGGCGATAGTGTCACTAGTATTGGGTATCCGAGGTACAGGCGCTGAAGGTAGACTGTCAGTCCCGTTCAAAAATCGCTGCTGCTCGATCAACAATGCCATTCGTTCCTTGATTTTACGATTGAGAACAGACGAGCTTGTGGGCGCTGAATGGGATGTCGGGGTGTCAATGACATTGGCAACTATAGGAACCGAGAAGCTCAAACGCGACACCAACGCAGAAGAAAGAAGAGAAAAGGCACCTTGACTAACACGTAATGGATTTCCTGGCGGCGAATTGACTAACGCATCCTCATCGATACGAGAAGAAGGAGGATCAGGAAGAGAAATTATAGGGACAGACGGAATTAGGACCATTTGGGGGTCGGAGGGAGGACGAGCATGCTGTTGATTTAACCCTATTGCCTCATGTCCGAGTATCGTCTCCTGTTTATCCTGCCGACGACGTGGTCCACGGGGTGACATGATTGGGAGAGACTCTGGAGCAGAATGTCCGGACTGAGGCATGTGGGTGGGCAACGGGACATCTTGCACGAGTAGCCTTCGTTCTAATAACTGGAGAGACCGAGCTCCACGTGCGAGATCAATATTGAGGTGGAGAGGGAAAGAATGCAAGGCGGAAATATTGGTACCAAGCTGAGCGACGCGAGCTGCACGCCTTTTTTTGTTACGGCGTTTCTTCTCGGATTTCCTGAACTTTTTTGCTAGTTCGGGGTCTGCTTCTTCTTCGGGATCGCCGCGCTTGCGTTTGAGCAATTTTCCATCTTCTAATAGACGTAAATTAAGGACAGATATTTCCGACAAGAATGGCAGACCTTGACTATGCGCGGTCATAGGTTCAGCGACCAGAGAGTCCTTGCGCATGCTTGACGTAGCAAATGACGAAACTATCGTTGTACCCTTTTCCCGGGGTGTGGTTCGCGGTTTTACTTGTGAATTCAGAGGGATGTGGGTGGTTAAAGGTCGTTGTGGAAGCGAAAGAGATGTGGAAGCAACAGAAGATGTCGGCGGTTGAGATGATTCAGGGTTCCACTCTTCAACATCATCAATATGTATGGGTTGCTCTTTGGTGCCCAAGTTCAGGGAATAGGTAGCCTGGCGCAAAAGCATTGTCTAAGTCGAGGTGGAAGCGAGAGGAGACAAAGCTCGGGCTTGCGCCGAGATACTTTAGCGCTCAGCCTGGCCTTGGCCCAACATTAATGTCAGGACAAAGCTATGCACAACGACCCATGCCGATGGACTCTGGTGTCCCATCAAAGCGTCGTAAGCTCGAACATGCAACGGACGCTCCAAAGGAACTTCCTGCTAAGGACATTTCAGTCAAGCGAGAACTCAGTCCCACACCTCCGCCTTCTCTTGCGCCACGTACAGCAGGAACAATCCGCATTGATATTCCACGCAGCTGTCTTAAAACTGAACTTGGATGGAAAGACAGGCGTGACAAGTGGGTGACGGAAGAGACCTTGAAACTAAGGGCCCTTGGATTGAAAGTCGACAAGAGAATCATAAGGTGAGCGCGTGTGTCGCAAGCTGTCACGGCGTAAGCTTGACCGAATTATAGAGAAGATGGATTGGCTTTAGACTGGTCAGTATATAATGATGTCCGTATATTTGTTTACTGCTGATGGGTATTAGGGTCAGCCCAGTGCCTGTCTGCCCGCTTACATTAAAGCCTATAAATTCTGTTCCACCGAGTGCACAGGCTCTTCAACCACAGCATGTTCCTGGTAAACAGGCATATGCGGATCCTCTTGGTCATGCGTTGCGTGACCAGACGATTTCAGCTCGTGTATCTAACGTTTTAAAGCCCAATGCTCCCGTGCATACTCAGACTCATGTCCCCAAAGAGAAAGGACGCGAATATGCGCCACCAATGCCAGATGATGATCCTGGCGTTACATCCAATTTCGTTGTTGTAGGTGCAGCTACACGTAAGGAACCTGAGGGTCCCAGCTCTGAACGAGCTGCCGAGTCTGCCCCGGATGAAGTTCAATGGGAACACCGGAAACTTTTACCTCCCGACCTTCGCCCCAGCACGCAGTTTCGACGTGGGAGTAGAGAAGCCGCGAAGGATCGTAAATCACGGCGCCTTGCCTGGATCACAAAGGAAATCGAGAAAGTCGAGGGGTATACCGGAGAAAAAGTCGGGAGTTTCAAATATGATGGCGACCATGTTATCATCTATCTCAGCAAGGCGGTGTACTATGCTCGTCGTAGAGATGAACAGGCAAGAGACCTCCCAGAGAGGCCAGCACAGCTAGATCACGGGCAGGCCCATGACTCTCACGCGTCGTCGACAGTTTCAAGGTCGGAACCGACACTTATTCCCAGTCATTCAGCGAAGGCCTCCCAGAAGAGCCGCGTCAAAAATCCAGTCCCTCTCCATCCTCAAATTTCAGTAAAGTTAGGCTCAAGTACAGCTAGCGCTAACGCGAGCACCACTGCTGCCAATGCTCAATTACCTCATTCAAGCTCCCATATGGCCCCAAATGCTTTATCGTCTAACGAACCAACCTCTTCAGCCGCAGCTTCCCGTAATCGGACTTCAACTGTGGTCGAATCAGCGGTGGGCAATAGTGAAGTTGCCATTCAAGCACGTGGATTAGGTTTTTTGGAACGGCAAGTAATGGCATTTGGTAGTCTCTTGACATAACACTGATTAGAGTTAAATATAACAAATCTCTACAACCAGCTATCTTCAATTGTTTGATTCTAACCGCGGAGCCTTAGTCCTAGCCTACACTCCCAATGCGACCTTCGCCTTCACCGAAGAAAGTGTGTGATAGGTCTTTTCCTCCGGACACTACTCATTCTCTCATGTAAACTGGTGTGATAATAATGCAGGTGTGCATGACTGTTGCTTCGTCACCTCCTGACGCATACACATTTATATCTTGCTCCAGCTATATCTGGTCAATCTTCACAGGTTCTCAAGACTGGACGTTTTGAAATAGTAGAAACGCTCAAGACGCTTGGGCCTGATCAACACCATTCCCCATTAGCCGATATCGCCTACAACATCGCCACTCTAGGTGATATGAGTCCAGGAGGGCTGTTACTGACTTGTGAGGGTGCATTGATACCGGTGGACCGACCCATACATCAGCAAGAACATCAATACTTCTCCCGCATTTTCGTCCTGAAACAGAACGATGGGGCCAGTCGGTAAGTTGTGATATATCTCAAATGATGTAATAATGCCTATGACACAACGCAGGCAAACGTGGCCTGTGCAGATTGTCGCGGAACGACTAACCATACAGAAAAAGGCGAAGTAGTTCCTGTCTCAGCAATCGGAGATCTGATGTAGTTGACCTCGGATCCGAACGCGGGCTGGCTTTGCATAATCATGGCATTACCTGCCGCTTCAGGTGTTTGTTCGTCGCGACACGAGCACCAAGGCATGTCATTTGGGCCCGTAGAACTCCGGAACGTTTATGTATGTATACAACCCAAACCTAGGTCGTTTCCTTACTTGCATTTGTCTACCAAAACTTCCCCAATACGCTTGCTCGTGAAACACCCGTCGTGCTCCCTCTATTTCCCCCGAGAAGTAATGTCATTCCGCCTATAGCAACACTAACAGGTCGCATTGGGGCAGAATCGAAAACATGGGGGCAAGGTTGGGATAACGCTGGCGCTGGGAGCCGGGGCATAGGGAGTTCGCGCTCGTACATCGAGGGCTGCCGGGGCGTGGAGGACGATGTACTATACTGTGGCTCATTGAACGCTTCACGCACTCCACGTAACCGAGTTAAGATCTAGTATTGTACGGTATTAGTGCTCTGCTGAAGTCATCTTAGGTAGCTTCCACACCTGGTCATAAAACTCAATTTCCCCATCCAGATGCTCAGAAGCAAACCGCTTGAAATCCTCTACTTTTTGGTGGTGGTAGGTTTCGATTTCGGCCATAGTCGTATTTAGAACCGTCTCGCACCGTGCGGCGACTTCATCATGTGGCTGATCAACAGTTCGGCACTAGGTCCATGTATCAATGAAAGGTGGCATCTTACAGCATCAACGTGTACAGCCTCTTTATATCGCGCCAGTGTCGCTCGATGCGTCTCTACGACAGACTAGTAGCAATAACGTCAGATCCATAGAAATGTGCAAGTGCGCGAAACTTACAGCGTAGAGTGCTGAGGGATGTGCGAGGTCTTTAAGGGTTTCATGCGACGCTAGCTGCCTTCTCCGAGCCTAATATACGTCAGTGCCATCAATCGTCACAACGAAGCTTGCACCATACGCTGTCATCATGTAAATCAGCAACAGACTGTAATGTCTCTGCCGTTTTTTGAAGCGCCTTCGTCAGCTTTAGACAATCTAGTAGACGGCAAAAGTCAGTTCACAAGTTGGACAACTTCCAACGTCCAACCCCCAACATGTCATACCTTCACACTCTTCCTGCCAACACCATGCGCCCTCGTCATTCATCAAACCTTTCCGAGTATGATTCTCCTCGTCGTCCTCGTCAACCTTGCCTATCCCCGGTGTCGAGCTGCCACCTGCGATTGGTGTCGACGTAATCAAGGATAATAGACCGTAAGAAAAAAGTCTTTGCACATTGGACATTTCTTTACGCCGCAAGCATTAAATCACGTATAGTTGAGGGAATGAACGCAATTCACCCAGTCTCGTGTCCCTGACTTTCTGGAAGATACCTCGCAAGCTCTGGACGCTCTTGTCGACCGCTTTGACATGGTTTTGAAACCGGTCGACAGTTTCCACCGCGTCCTCTGCATCCAGGTTGAAAGCTGGGTGGTACACTCGCGAATAGAACGCACCGCCGGCAGGTGGCGCAACGAGGTGATGCGGGAGTAGTCTCTTCCATTCCTTAAGTTCTTGTGCATATCATTGGGCACGGATTGTAGGTGATCGCATAGGACGTACGATTTCACTTTCGCAACCCAGGAAGAAAGTCAACACTTCGGCGTATCTGGCGACAGGATGTCGGATGACTCGAGAGAGGTAACGTTCCAGGTCGCCCCGCCGTGCTTCCACAAAGTCTAGGCTGAACCGGCCTGCATACTGTTTCTCTGGCAGTGGGGGAAGGGCAATGCCAGGAAGCCGTCGGGTCAATGCTGTGTGCAGAAAAACAAAGTGAGAAAACCTTCGATGGACTGTTATTCGGGTGGGTGGCGCCAAATTCTCATTTATACTGTCTTGAGCTTCGGTTGGGAAAAAGAGTGAAGTTACTAAATATACGGTATAGGATGCGGAGATACCAGAAGACCGCTTTGAGGGTGAATGAACCATGACACGGAAACTAGGTATCTTAGGCTTCCACGCGGGACCATGGTCTATGAAGTGTCGGTCCGGCTGGCTTAGATGTGGATCCTGGCTCTCCTTGTCATCATCATCTTCCCCGTCATTATAAAATACACTTGGAGGCTTCTGTGCATCTGCAGCTGTCACTGGGAGATCTGTTGAAGTACCTTTAAGTACCCAGTCCTCTGCGCCAGTGGTAACAAAGCTCGAGAAGCGATTGAGGGTTTTTCCTCCAAGAAGACTCTGACGAAAGCTGGGAAAAGAATACCATTCACCGGTTGTCTGCGGTTGCAGCGGAAGGGCTGCCTTCCCAGGTCTTGGTGAGTTACGCGGTGTCAAGGAGCCGCGTGAGCTCGCTCGCTGGTGTTGGGAGTCCCCAGGAGAGAGTAGAGAAGATGCGGATGTCATTTCGGATGTGAACTGATATGCATCTGATGAGGTTGCCAGCCATCCTGGCGTGAAGAGCACATACAGCGTAGTAGCTCCGAGGTATCAGTCCTACCTTGCCATTCACATTGGCAAGACTCCAGCCATCATCGAGTTCCTCCTTGAGAATGTCAAGCTCATCCCCGGCACTCATAATGAGCTCACGGAACTCAGGTTTGCCCTCAAAAGCGTACAGCGCACGAGCAGCTCTTCCGGCTCCTGTATCTGTTTCTTCCTCGTCGTCCGATATAGATAGCCCAGCATCCCTGTCAGCTTGTTCTGCAACCCAGGCAGTGGATGCGTTGATTCCGGCGTCGAACTCAGATGCAGGACGGGTGAAGGTGTCTGTTGTGATTGCAGGTGACGGTGCGAGGGACTTGGGGTTGGGAAGAGTGGTCATAATCGTCTAGACGACAGCCTGAGGTTGCACAAACTTCGAAGTGGAGTGCGCGCGAGCCCACCGTTGTCATACACCGTTGGGCCTGAGAATAGTAGCCGGCCTTCCTGATTCGGACATCTCAGGAGGAGCGCTACATATGGATTCTGATGTTATTGGCTGACTAGCACGTTGCTCTACAGTCTAAGAAAGGGACAAAATATCCAGCTAGCCTGACCACCTGCTAAAATTCATGTTCACTGGGGAAAGCCAAGGTCACCCCATCCAGTCCATTTTGGCGTGCAGACACGGAACGTGGTCGTTGAACCTAGGCTGTTAAGCTTGGCGACTTCTTCATCAGTTAGGTTGACTGTTTTGAAATTGTCTAAAATGAAGCCGTCAGGGTGCTGACAGAGTTGCAACACAACATATCTGGGCCGTACCGATTATGCGCTGCTCAGTGACCGACTTTGGAATGACTACGTATTGTAAACGATCAGCCACATGGACATGACTACTAATAGAAGAAATACAGACCAGTGACGCCTTCCCTGTTGGCCTGGAGAGAGATTAAAATGTTGGATGGGTTGACGCCGTGATTTTCAGCGATTTCTTTGACGACTGGGTTATCGCGAATGCGAGAATCGTCAGAGCCAAGAGGAGAGTATGCCGTAACGACAATTCCGCGCTTGCGACAGAAATCGACAACGTCCTGGCCCTGACACAACCTATTGATAGCAAAGCATATGAAAGTAAACAGCAAAAAACAACTGCCAGCTTCGACATACGGGTGCAACTCAATCTGGTTGACAGCAGGAACTATCGTAGGGGCGTTTAGAAGACGTTCGAGGTATGGCACGTAAAAATTCGATACGCCTGATATCTTCAGAAAGCAGAAGATGGGAAAGATAAGAAGGACATACCGATCGCCCGGACTTTGTCGGGGTGAGCCTTATATATTTCTTCCATCTTCTTCCAGGTATCAAGCCAGTCTATAGACTTATCGGGACCCTCTGCGATGATATCGCACAGTGTGCCAGTGGAAGGATGAAAGACGGCTAGCAAACTTACTGCAACCTTTCGTATAGGTGCTGGCTGCGAGGGTCCGATTAGTTGTTGATGTGTAAAACAAATTCAGACCTACCCAGTGCATAAGCCCTACAACCCGGCATCTCGATGTAAGGTTTTATAGCCGCCCAAAAGGCCCTGGGACTTACACAGGTCAAGATATGATGTTTGCAACTTCTCCAAGGATGTTTCTAAAGCTTGCAGAGGGTTTCCATGGTAGTCGTTAGGCAGCTTGGTCGTCAAGAACACGTCTTCTCGGTCGATCCCAGCTGCCTTCATGCCTGCCTTCATGCCATCTCCCACTTCTTTCTCGTTAGCTGAAAGTGGAGCGTTACTAAGAAAATTGAACGAGTATGCACTGCGGACACACCATATGCTGCTGCAGTGTCAATGTGGCGATAACCAGCCTTAACAATAGCATGAGATGCAGCGAGCCTGAGACGGCTGAATAGGGCGTACCTTGATGGCAGCTGCGACGGCCTTGGAGACTTTCCCCGGCTCAGACTTCCACGTCCCAAGCCCCACCGTAGGCATTTCTGCCCCAGTGTTGAGCTTTACAGAATAACGCACAGGCATGGTTCAGATTGAGGGGAGAAAGGTTCGGAGAAGCCCAGTTCATCCCGAAGCGGGTTTTGATTTACACGGGGAAACCACGGAACTACTAGATATCGCATATGAGCAAATGAGGACATAGCGTCCACTACGCGAGACAGTCTCCTGTTCTCAGATGAACAGTATCCCCTCGATCAGACAGTCAGGTGTTGGTTAATGGGTTGAAGTCCGTAGAGCTTACATGGAATTCATACTTCTCGAACTCCGGGTTCTTGTCTGTGGAGGCTGGGTGACGGGCCTTCCCCGGCGTATTTCCAGAGCAATATTGGCCCTTACTTGATACACGGTCAAATCTACGAAATAAGGATGTGTGACAGCTAAGGCTGCCGGGCGAAGATCGACGGTTAGCATGGGAGACCTTCTGCAGCAAATGGATTGCACATATGCAGTTGGTATGATGAACGGCACTGGCAAGGGGGTTATTGATGTAAGAACTGTACAGGTACTAGTCATATCCAGTTATTACAGTTAGAGGTGCGACCACAAGGAACCGGGATGGGTTTACTGTAATTTGTGGACGCGTTGAGGCTCAGCTGGAAATTTGTGCAGAAAAGTGAAGCTCGGTGTCGGGTGTATATCCGGTGGTCGATGGACGTCCCAGGCAACAGGCTATTCTCATCCTGGAGCGTCGATCGTCCGCCCGGAGCTTCGATCGAAACTAAGTACTGTACATATCATCAATGGCATTGCCAACAAACCGCCCGAATCGGATGCCATTGGAAAGGAGTCGGCGAGAATTGGCCAGAAGGCTCCGTGATAGAATGAGCTAGAGGTGAACTTTGGCTATAATTGCATGCCAGGTACACTCAGCGTTTCCGGAAAACTTTGACGCGCGCCGTCTTTATTTTATTTTTTCCCCAGAGGCGAGCTCTGGCCGGAAACTGGCCGTTCGCGATGGTCTATCGGTCTATAAGTCGATGTATGGAGCAACGTGCCCTTTGGCTCGCTGGGCACTAACATGAATATCCTTATGGCAATGTTATGCTACCTTTGAATCCACTCCAAGGCCGACCATATATATGCACCGAGGACGACACAAATTCACGATGCACTGGTAGATACCACACTTGAAATGTATCTGGATGAGCTGCTAAGATTTTGCTCTGAAGCACGATGTGCCACTGATATCCATGAGCACTCTACATGACACAATTGAAGCAACCAGCCTCTTCTTCGTCGACATGTTAGGGAAATACAAAGCGAGACCTGTTGTAACGGGGCCAGATGGCATACCGATGAATCCAGTAACTGCATGATTGCACAATCTACCAGGACGGGCTGCCTCACTTGCAGGACATCGACATGCTGGTAAAGAGAGCAGCTGCCAGAGGTATATGACACAAGAGAAGCAGTGGGACGGCCACAAGAAGAGAGCAACCGCCTCTGAGAAGAAGAAAAAATGACGAGGTTTTCCGAAACTACTGTAATGGGATTAGATCATCATGCATCACGCATCGAGTCATGCTGAAAAATGGCCAAATATATTAGTGTCAGATATTAATATAAGTCTTCACCGTATAAACTCTACGAGTCTGCTCGAGATCGGCAGGAGAAGAAGGACGAAAAGAATGCATTTCGAAGCGCCAATCAATCCACTCGGCCCTGTCCATGCCCACATCCAGAACAATGCACTGAGGGTTCCCATCTCAATATCCACTTCTTTACCATAAGTAAGCTGCCTCATTCCTACGGTATACCATGCTGTGTTAACACCTGCTCCAATTAATTTAGGCAGCCAACGTGGATTGAACAGTGTGGGCTCCCGAAGGGGAAACTTTGTATCGTCGTAACCGCGCGGCACAGAAAAGGGGGATATTTGACGAGGCAAATCGGGACACAGTATCGATAGTCGTCCTATACCAAGGAGGTTTGCATGGTTTTGTCGAATGACATGTGAGAATTGGGATGGCGTTCGCAAGCCACCAGTCAGGACGATTAACGGGGCAGCTTTGTTCCCAGAAGTCTGGAGGGACTGGACAACCTGGCGGGAAAAAGAGGAGAAAAACGCTTGACGCGGGGAAGTAGAGGCCGCAAAAGCTAAGAATCATTGAAAAAACAGCCTTTGAGTTATGATGCCAAAGGGAATAAATACAGCCTCACTGGGATTTTCGTAATCTCCACCACTGATCTCGATAAAATCAACTCCCAGAAGGCCGATTTGTTTAACATGGCCGAGCGCCCCCTCCTCCGAAATGCCTCCCAGAACATAGTCGCCAGCGTTTAATTTGATGCCTAAGATAAAATGGGCAGGGGTTACCCCACGAATACCAGTAACTATCTGCTGTATCAACAGGATGGCATTTGAATACTCGTCCTTGCGGGTGTTAAGCTGTCGTGTCGAGTCCAGCCATTGAACTTCGAGTCAAATATTTTAAACTCACCTTGGAAGATAGGAATTGCGAAAGGAGATCTGGTGGACCAGTTCAAGTCAGGTAGATTCGCCTACTAAAACGCCTAGCACCCACAGCCGTGGGCTGCATGTAACTGGACCCCGTCAAAGCCCGTCTCGCACGCCAACTTGGCGGCATTGACGAATTCTTCGACTACGTCTCCAATGTCTTCTCGAGAGAGGACGCGTGGGGTTTGGAACATGAGCCTGTAGGATAGTTTGGAAAGAAACGCCTCCTTTGTATCATCTCCAACACGACGAGAGGAAGGGCTAAAAGGTTGGCGGAAGGTTCCCAAACGCCCTCCAATAAACCGGGGAGATTGTCGACCTGAGTGGCTTAACTGCATGATAGCTAAGGGCCCAGCGGTGTCTCTAGAAGGGCTTGTGCCAGACGAATGGATTGCAAGTGACAGCGCTCTGAAGGATTCCAGATCAAGAGCAGAGATAGAAGACGGAATGATAATGTCCCGTCCCAATGACAAATGAGACGAAGATACTTGGCAGTTGCCAGTGATAATCATCCCCCATCCTCCTCGAGCCCACCTGGAATAAAGGGAAATGTGGTATTGGTTGGGTAGCCCACCCGAAAACGCTGCGAGGTGTTCATACATCGCTACCTTCGCGCTTCATCGTCAATGACCATGTAATGAACACATAATTCCTGGGATAAACTCACCTTCACTAGACGATTGGAGACAATACGCCCGCAGGGCAGAGCCACCGGCGACGCAATCAGTTCAGCATTTTGGACTTCGAAAGGCTGCTCATGTGAAATGGTCGTTGGCTCGCCTGGGCTTCCATGGACATAATTTTGGGTCATTAGAGAGTTAGATGCTGGCAATATATATTAGCTTCGGCCGATTCGGACAGCGATTTTGAAAAATATGAGCGTATCGTGTGAATTTACTAAGTCTAACGCGTCCACTTGTATCCACCACACGCGTCCGCTCCAGGACTACATTAAGAACACGACAACAATGAACCCTATCCCTCCCTTGACTGCTGACGCTGTGGTCAATCCATTCCATCTCGCGCACACCACCAACAGATCACAACCACCTAGCACACCCACCTCGTCTCACCCCTCCACCCCGCCCTCCAGCCCAGCCATTGCTCTGGCGTCAAAAACGCGCAAGGAGCGTAAAAAATTTACCGCACGCAACAAGGGGAAGCAGCATGACGAGGTCGAGCATGGTGAATCCAGTGATTCCAGCGCCGAGAGCAACGAGCGGACACGACTCCCGAACATGAGTCATGTCCAATCAGCACATGACATGGCAAGGATGGTCAAGCTTCTTGGAAAAAAGATGAATGGGACCATGGTGAATCCAGTGATTCCAACGCTGAGAGTAATAAGCGGACACGACTCCCGAACATGAGTCATGTCCAATCAGCACATGACATGGCAAGGATGGTCAAGCTGCTTGAGAGAAAAGATGAGCAGGATGAGAAGGCGATGGAAATCTTCCATGCAAATCTGCTGGAATGGCAGGATAGGGCTCTTGCAATCCAGGAAAGGACAGCCACCACACTTCTGGATATCCTCAGGGAGGCGTTACTTAAGTAGTCTCAGGGCACCAGAGATGTTTTTTGGATGTGTTGATAATGAGGGAGAGAAGAGACACATGTGTCGAAGAACACGTACATTAGGGCGTTTCACGGAGGTGAATTCGACGTGAAATTGGACAAATCGAACCCACCCCAACCTGAATCCAAACCCGACCACAAGGCAGCGTTCTCAGCTGCTGTGGTCCACAAGTGTAGCCGCTTGTTCAGTCTGGAGTTGTGCCGCTCAATCTGCTGCACAAAGTCCAAAACACCCTGGAGCAGGTGATTGCTCCGCTCCAGTTGCTGGTTCTGCTGGGACAGCAAGTCCCTCACCATCAAGGAGACCTCAGCTCCAGAAAACCCATCAGGTTTTAAGCCCTTGATCCCCGCTCCCAATGGCCCAGCATGGATGTCCACTGTCGGTATGGCTCCCGACGGCTTGACCAAAGCCACCTTGGCTCTTCGGCCCTGACCCCTCAGTTTCCCCCTCATCCTTCTGCTTCCGTTTCCTGTCTAGGAAACTGCACTGGACCTTCTGGTCCACGCACTGCTGGCATGCGGTTTTCTTTCTGCTCAGACACCGGGTTTGGCGATGCCTGCAAGTATCACAAGGTTCATGCTGAAAATAAAAACATAAGTCAAGCTGAACCAACCTGACCCGAGGACTTACCTCTTCATCCAACCCCTCCTCGTCTGACTCTTTGGTCACTTTCTGTAAGGGCAACCCTGGCTAGTCGTGGAGATCACACTACCACACAACTGACAAGGGGAAATCCAAAGTCTGTATAAATGAACAGAGCATACAAGAGAGGGGATTCTCACCTGACAAGGGGAAATCCAAAGAGAAAAGTCTAAGGACCCCCAATGTCAGCGAGCCCGTATTATACTACGCTGCGCAGCCAGGGACAACACTTGGCACCCGCCATCAACCCTGCACCTCCCTGACCCTTGATCGACCCTTGATGTCACCTATTACGCGAGTCGCTTGATTTCCGACACTGTTCCGAGGGTGGAACTCGGAAATTGGAGTGGAACTCGGAAGGCGAACAGAACTGGTAGAAGTTCTCCCAGAAGCGGAATCATTTCCGAGAGCGGAGGCGGAGATGGAATCGGAATCGGAGTCGGAAATGGAGTCGGAACTGGAAATGGAAAACAGGGTGTCCCCTGACATCACCCCCTCTCTAGCGTGCTGCGTCCTCGAAGCATGGGACACGAGGGATTGAAATGCCAACGAGCGGATCCGGCGAGGGGCACCGGGATGTGTCCTATAGAACTCCCCGAGCTTGTCCGGGGCGGAAACATCTTGCTCCGGGACCCACGAATTCTCTTCGTACCCATACCCTTCCCACTTCACGAGGAATTGGAGTCGTCCTCGCACAAACCGGCTGTCCAGGATCCGTTCCACCACATAGTGCTCCTCCCCATCTACAATCTCTGGCAGAGGTGGCGGATGAGCCTTCCGACCTGGAATTGGGTCTTCAAGCATAGGGAGTAACTTCACCACGTTGAAGACGGGGTGGAGGCGGGACATGGACATCGGAAGTCACAGGCGGTATGCATTCCGTCCAACCCTCCGCGTCACTGTGAAGGGCCCAAGGTAGCGGTGGGCAAGCTTCTGTGAAGGGCGTGTGGTGCGGATGTCCCTTGCATCTAGATACACCTTGTCTCCAACTTGGTACTCTGGGGCAGGAACCCGGCGTTGGTTGTAGTACCTCGCCATGTCATCCTTGGCCTTTGCAAGGGCCGACTTGGCTTCCGAAAGGGTGGAGTCCATGCGGTCTCGGAACTCATTGACCGTCTCGAGTCGGGACTCAGCCTGGCGTGGTTCGAAGCCCATCCGCGGGTGTCGTCCGGAGTCGAGCATGAAGGGAGTCTGTTGTGTGGCGGAATGGACATGGTTGTTGTATTGGAATTCCGCCAGCGGAAGTAATTCATCCCAGTCATCCTGCCTCTCATTGACAAAGAGGCGGAGATATTGCTCCAACTCCTGATTGACCCGTTCCGTCTGTCCGTCACCCTGCGGATGGTATGCCGTGGTGGTAGCTAGCTTTATGCCGAGCAGGCGGTAGAGCTCCCGAGTCAGTTCCGCGACAAACTGCGGACCTCGGTCGGAAACAACTTGCTTCGGGAGCCCATGCAACTTCCAGACATGTGCAAGGAACAGGCGGGCTGCTCCGAGGGCTGTGATCGTCGTGTGCGTCGGAATGAAGTGGGACACCTTGCTTACCGAATCCACGACGTTCATGATCGCGTCGTAGCCATGAGACTCTGGGAGTTCAACAATGAAGTCGACACTGATGGTGTCCCAGCGGGATTCGGGAATCGGGAGCGGAACAAGTTCTCCGACGGGTGGATGTCGTTGCGCTTTGGTTCGGAGACAAAGATCACATGTCTTCACGTACTGCCCAATATAGCGGGACATCTGAGGCCACCAGTAATTCCGAGCCACTAACTCCAGCGTCTTCCACCTGCCAGCATGCCCAGCGACCCGCGTGTCATGGTGCTGGGACACGATGCGGCGGCGGAGGTCCACCCCATCTGGAACGTAGACCTTGCCTCTGAAGTGGAGCAGCCCATCCCGTTCCGACCATTCCGCTGCCCGTACAGACCGTGAGTGCCCTTTCCGAAGTTCCTCCACTGCCTTCACCACCGACTCCTCCTTCTCTCCATTCCGGTACTGTCTCCGGATGTCCCGGAGCATTTCCGCTTCCGCTCCAACTGCAGTCACTCCTTCTAGGGCGCGGATTGCAAAGAGACTTGGGCGGAGCAGTGTCATATCCGCATTGTCTCCGCTTCCGCTTCCATGATCCGCACGGCGGGATAGGGCATCGGGCTTGCCCATGGTGCGGCCGGGGCGGTGGTGGAGCATGAAGTCAAACCGGGACAGGTGTAGGGACCACCGTGCTTGTCGTCGGTTCAACTTCTTAGACGTGCAGAAATACTCAAGGTTCTTGTGGTCTGTCCAGATCTCAAATGGGCATAGAGCACCCTCGAGGAAGTGTCGCCACTCCTCCAGCGCTCGGATGATTGCCAGCATCTCCTTGTCATGGATCTCGTAGTTCCGCTCGACCGGACTGAGACTCTTAGAGAAGAAGGCAATCGGATGCCACCCCCCACCTTCTTCCGATGACTGTTGCGACAAGACCGCTCCGGTAGCTGCGTCGGAAGAATCCGCCTCGACTCGGTAAGGGCGAGAGTCGTCGGGAAAGATCAGGACCGGGGCGGAAGTGATCAGCTCTTTGAGTTTGTCAAAGGAAGTCCGTTCCGGCTCTCCCCACCGCCATCCAACCTCCTTCTTGGTGAGGTCGAAGAGGGCACGGGCGTGGCAGGAGAAGTCCTTGACGAACCGCCGGTAGAAATTGACAAACCCAATGAAGGACTGGACTTCCTTCTTGTTCCGCGGCACCGGCCAATCCGACACACCGGAAACCTTGACGGGGTCCATTTCCACCTTTCCTTCCGACACAATCACCCCAAGATACTCTATCCGCGTCCGCTCAAATTCGCACTTTTCCGGCTTGAGACACAGGTTGTACTCCCGGAGTCGTTCCAGCACTCTCCGCACGACTTCCCGATGTTCGGACATTGTTTTTGTGAAGATGAGGATGTCATCGAGGTAGACGCAGACAACCCCTTCTGCTATCATGTCACGGAAAATGTCATTCATCATTGTCTGGAACGTGGCAGGACTGTTGGTGAGGCCAAAGAACATGACCTGTGGCTCAAGAGTCCTCGGTTGGTGCGGAATGCGGCCTTCCACTCATCTCCCTCCCGGATCCGGACATTATTGAAGCCCCAGCGGACATCCAGCTTAGTGAAGTACTTCGCCCCGCGGAGTTGTGTGATCAATTCGGAAATGAGCGGAATGGGGTACCGGTTCTTGATCGTGATCGCATTCAAGGCCCGGTAATCCTGCACAAGTCTGAGCGAGCCGTCCTTCTTCTTGATGAAGAACACCGGAGATGCCATGGGTGACTTGGAGGGGCGGATCCTCCCTGTACGGAGATTTTCCGCAAGGAATGCATCGAGCTCTACTTGCTCCTTGGGTGACAGCGGGTAGACCTTGCAGTTGGTGGGCTTCGACCCAGGCTCCAACTCGATGGCATGGTCCCACAGTTTCCGCGGAGGCAGGGCATCAAACGACTCCTTGGAGAAGACGTCCTCAAACTCCCGCAGGTACTCCGGAATTTCCGCCTCCACTCTATCATACCTCTTAGAGGCTTCAGCAAGGCGTTGCGAAATATTTCCGGTGGCGCGGATGTGTTCCGCCTCCGGCGGAAGGTTTACGTACAGCAAGCGCTCCCCTTCCGTCAGAGCGTCTTCCAGGCCGAGTCGGATGACGTCGGAATCGGACTTGGAAGGGGGATCCGGGTCAAATTCCGCTTCCGAGTCTTCTTCTGCAAGCAGTGGATGGGGGCCGGAACGACATGTCTGTATGAGCCGTTCGGTCTTCCGCTGCTCCTGGTGCTCCTTCCGCGCTTCCGACCGGCACATGTGACACTTGGCTGGACATCGACTCATCAGTACCTTCCGAGTCTGCCAATTGATCTCCGGGTTGTGCTCTTGAAGCCAGGTAAACCCAAGGATGATGTCTTGCTTCCCCAGGCTGGTGACAGCGAAGGAAGTGCGTTCCGAGTGTCCATCGTAGCGGAGAATTGTGTCCACTATCTCCGTGATGGACCCTGCCTCATTGGGGCTTCCATCCACATTGAACACCGGGATTGCACGTTGCAACTTCCGCGTGGTCAGTCGGTTCCGTTCCACATAGTCCCGGTCCATAAACTGACCAGTGGCCCCGCAATCGACAAGGGCGGGTCCGGATTTGACTTCCGCCGTATCTGTCGTCTGGATCTCTACCTTAATGACTAGTGACTTGGGGCCAGGGGTGGCAGCAACGACATAGCACTTCGGAAGGCGTCTCTCCCAAGGGCGGATGCGGGATAGACGGGGTGTCGGATTTGGCTTTTGTGTGACTTTATCCGGTGGGTCTGTATGAAGTGAGGGGAGTCGGGGCTTTTCATTCTCTACTTCAAGACAGGCAAACCGGTTATGTACAGGCAGCAGGGGCACACATCTCACCCGCTGCGCGTCACAAAATCCGACGCATCTTCCGCTTCCGATGCGCCATGTTCCGCATTTTCGGAAACTCCTTCCGCAGTAGGCACTCTGCTTATGTCCGCAAGTGCGAGGAACTCTGGAAGGAGCTCGAGTTTCTCTTCTGTGGTCATAAGCCGGATGTCAAATGCTTGGGGGCACTCGCGGGCATAGTGGCCTGGTTGTTGACATCGGAAGCAGGTGATAGTTCCGCGGCCTTTTCCGCGCATGCGGTCAACATCCATCGGGGCAGGGCCACTCTTCGAGGGAGGAGGGCTATGGTTCCTAATAGGAGCGGGCGGAGAAAGCGTCGGAAATACTTTCCGCATGGGAATGAATGCGCTTCCGGATTTTGGCACAGGTGGAGTAGGACGAGTGGAACTGCGCGTCGTATTCCGGCTCGTCTCCACGAAGGCCTCATTTGCTTCCCTGTTCCGGGACACCCTCTGTGCAGCTTGGTACCACCCTTCCGGGTCATCAAAGTCCGGAGCTCCATCCCCAAGCAGCGCAACTTGGTTCTGGAGTGTCGGATCGAGTCCTCGTCGGAATTTGATGACGATCGTCTTGTCGTCATCATACTCCGCAAGGTCGATGAGCTCCTGGAAGCGATCGATATAGTCATCGACCGGATCCTTGGCCTGGTACCAGCTGGTCCCCTCGAGCTTCGTAAGGGCTGTGAGCTGCTCATTTTTTGGGCAGAACTGGTCGGAAAATGTTTTCTCGAAGGCGTCCCAGTCTCGGAAGTAGTTCCCCTTGCCCTTTGCTTCATGTCGGATCACCTTGTTTGCAAAACGGGATGCGCGGTCCGACTTGAAAAAGGACAATGCCCAGTGAATCCGAGCCTGGTCGTTCGGAAAGAGGTCTCCGACAATTGCGAAGTAGATGCTGCATGTGTTGAAGAATGCGCGTCCCTTCTCCCGATCTCCGTCAAAGTCCGCCGGAGTTGCGGGTTTGACCTTTGCTAACTTCGCGGACTTTCTCTCCTCCGCTAGTTCCGCTTTTCCGAAATCCGGATCATCCAACATTTCATTTCCACCACCTTGTGGAATATCTAACTTAGCCAAAATCGCTTGTAAGGCTGTTTCAATCGCGTCGGTCTTCATCCGGTTCCGCGTCAATTCCTCCTCCATATTCCGAAGACGATCGTCCGGGTCCATGTCGGAAGGAGAAATGTGGGACGGGATTTCCGGGGTTGGGAGCTCGACGTAAGAAGAAGGGCTGTCGTACGCTGTGTGTGCGGAAGAGGTTGCGATCTCCGAGTCGCTGTCTCCGATTCCGAACGCACCTATGGCGGCTGCGACACGCAGTACGACCGCCGGTCCTCTATGGGAGAGACTTTTCTGCTGTAAGGGCAACCCTGGCTAGTTGTGGAGATCACACTACCACACAACTGACAAGGGGAAATCCAAAGTCTGTATAAATGAACAGAGCATACAAGAGAGGGGATTCTCACCTGACAAGGGGAAATCCAAAGAGAAAAGTCTAAGGACCCCCAATGTCAGCGAGCCCGTATTATACTACGCTGCGCAGCCAGGGACAACACTTGGCACCCGCCATCAACCCTGCACCTCCCTGACCCTTGATCGACCCTTGATGTCACCTATTACGCGAGTCGCTTGATTTCCGACACTGTTCCGAGGGTGGAACTCGGAAATTGGAGTGGAACTGGGAAGGCGAACAGAACTGGTGGAAGTTCTCCCAGAAGCGGAATCATTTCCGAGAGCGGAGGCGGAGATGGAATCGGAATCGGAAGCGTCTTCGGAAATGGAGTCGGAACTGGAAATGGAAAACAGGGTGTCCCCTGACAGGCGCCCACTGCGAACACACGACGTGGAAGGTGCGTAGAATGATAAGGATCGAACCGTGGGTTCTGACGAATCCGATAGAGTCAACGCTCGCGCGATCCCGGAGAGGTGTCCTACTTACTGATACTCTGATAAGTCAGTGTCAAAATAGACCGCCTCAGCGGCGACAAGGTCGAGCTGCTCGTCGGCGACAGCAGTGCACAGCTGCTCGGTTGCCAACTCGAGACCAAGAAAATGGGTGGGTTTACCAGCTGGGGGCGTCTTGGAAAGCATGTTTGAGCTAAGAGAATGTGTAGAGTATGAGAAAGAGAAAAGAAAGTGACGAGAAAAGAAAGTGATGAGAAAAGAAAGTGATGGGTGTCGAGTGGAGAATGCAAAGGCCGGTCAGCACCCCAACGCCCCAAATAATCAAAAAGGGGACAAAGATGTACCCACCCAAATCTTCCAAGATCGACCTCCCTCATCCACGTCACTCCCGAGGCGTCGCGCTAAAGTTGTCGAGGACGTCTGTCAGAGTCAGAGAATAGTTTAGCGTCGATGGCGGATTCCGCGTGTCTCAGCACCGGTGTGTTGATCCGCCCAAGGCAGCAGATGTATGCGCTTGCAATGGGGTTGAGGAAGGAAGGCTATTAAAGCGGAGAATCAAAAGACTTGCGGAAAAAAAGCAGTGACGCGTACACAAGCAGCCGTCTGCAGTCGACAGAAGTGGCGATTTCGAAGACGGTGTTTGTGGACCCGGAGATTGATCATGATTAGGTTGAAAAGATAATTCATTGGTCATTGGTACTGTACTGTTTGACTTTGCATTTTGTCCTGTACTTAAATTTCAGTACTTGTATAGTACTGATTTTTAGTGCTCTGTGAAATTATTTTTTGGGGACTAAATTTCAGTACAAGTCGGTACTGTAATTTAGCTGTAGTGCAAGCGGAACTGAAATATAGCGCTTATTCTTCCTACAGTGCTCCGGCTGGCAGTTCGAAGCCGGCTGGAAGCCGAACCAGACCATTAGTATTGCTTCGGCTTCACTTGGATATAGCTCGGCGCAGCGTATTAATGGTTTGGCTCGGCTTGAACCCAAAACCGAACATCGGCAACACTAATAATTAGAATGAGTTTCTCGTGCATTTAAGGCAGCGACCGAAAGGTCGCTGCTCACTAGTACAATGTAAATAGGTTACTTACACCTTGCACCCATTGCGGAGGTCTGTGGAGTCATCTGTTTGCCGTTCTGCAGCTTTCCTTTAGTCACAATCACTAGGGAGTAGTACATATTGTACAATATGCATATATGTACCATGTTTTAGCTACAGGGGTTATCCGGCACCGACCCCTCCTCCCAGCGCCGACCTCTGCCCAAGCTCTGCCGAGCTACTCGACGCTCATTTCCTCACAATAACAGATAGATAAGTAGAATCTCTTACACAGTAGCATAGCGCACCATAAGCGCTTAGCGCTTCGACCACTCTAATTGGTTATATTTCTCTCTCTCTGTCTCAACAGCGTGTCGAGGTGATGACGCGCGTGCCTGCAATATAGAATTATGTATATGATACTGTATATTACTTACACTACTATAGAAATCAAGCAAACAAAAATAGCAAGTCCACATATATACCTGGCAGAGACTTGGATAATATTTGGAATATCGGCTCACATATAAGCTAAATATCTCGATAGGGGATGTTTGGCAGATACTCAGAAGACGCCCTCCCGTTGCGTCGCATACTTTCGTGAATTCAACGGAAATATGCTGTGAAACCTCACAGCTACCGTAAAGGCAAAGTAATATTCACCTATGCCATTGCACCAGCAACATCAACTCTAGACTGTGTCAAAGTACGGATCCGCCGCCGGGGCCAGATTTTCCACGCCTGTAGGATAGCCTGAAGTCTATCAGAACATGCTCGAGGAAAGGAAGTGAAGCCTACTTTCTGCGACCCGAAGACCAGAAATGTTGCAAGAGCGTCTGATGGGAGGAAACAACACCAGATGAGCTCACTACCAACCAGAATTTTGAAGTGTATATTCACTCATTGCTTCCAGAACTTGCGTCGCTCTCTGGATTTCGCCTGCTATGGTAGCTGGAGCCACTCGGTTCATCACCGCCAAACTGAGTGAAAGATGAGCGAATATAACAAAGGAAATACTTGGGACTGAATAATAATAAACTTACGCCACAGGCCCGAGCTGCACGACAGTGAAAGCGATTGTCCGTATATAAAGATGCACGGTGTCTCGATATTTTTCAGAATGTATTATGCCAGTACTCAGTTTTTCCCGAGTGATGAGAAGAAATGCAATCCAGACTGGAGGCGGATAAATGTGGCAGTAGTAACGATAAACAAAGACTAGGCGTACTCTCGAACAACATCTCCATCGCCCCGCACGCGATCATGAATGGGCCTACTTGTTTCCGCCTACACACGGTCATCAGCGAACGTCGGATCGAGTGATATAACCTGTCCCTGAGGGCACTGACACGTTCTGAGGCCATTGCAAGGAGTCGAATGATATATTGTCACAGTAGACAAAGTGGGACAGTTGGAAAGTAGCCGGTGGGAGGAAGGCTTGCTGAACGGTAGAAAATGAATCATTGAGGACACACCTATGATCTAGGGGAAGTACGTACAAATAGAGAGCCCGTGCACCAGCCAGCGAGCGTCATATATGGCAACAGGAGAAGCTGACGATCACAATATAAGTATATCACCAAACATCCCAGAGGATATTCGCTCACCCCCCATTTCGCTATCGGAGAGGTTGCAACCAACGATGTTGTGGAACAAATAGCAGACCTTAATTCCGCCCATGTCTTCGAGCCAGAGCAAATATATTAACGACACATCAGACGTTCCTCGAAACATACCTGGAAAACGAAGACAGTCAATGCTACCCCGAACCTGATCATTAAGTCGTTAGTACTGCGGTGCATTACACAGTATCAAACAATCACATCGGTGCAATACCATCCATCAGGACGGACTGCATGAGGCAAAGCCAGTGCGACGTCACCCCATCCTGTTGACCGGCATAGAAGCTTTGGGGCGTTCTTTCAGTGCGAGACATTACTCAACTTGCATGCAGAACTATAACTCACAGGAGGCAAGGGGGAATGGTTCCTAAGAATATCGTCACGAGAAAATTAATCATAAAGACATTCCTCCTCCCAGGTAGATCCTTGACGAGTAAGAAAGTTCCTAAGAGGAGGAGTATACACCTCCGGCTATGTTGAGCGTGACCCAGGCCAGGGCCAGGGCAGAAAGCATGAAAACAAAGGGTACCAGCCCTAGTCGTGAGAGAAGAAAGGGTATGAGTTCATATTTTCAAAACTTGAAGACATACTTATAATAAGCTCCTGAGGTGATATGTAAATCGCCGAGCGGCACATGCACATGCATGTGTACCGCCCCGGGAATAACACACAAGTACAGTAAGCTGGTAGAATCGAGTTCAATAATGGCAAAAATACGTAGTATGGAGTACTTCGCCAGTTGTAAGCTATATAACAAACTTGAAGAAAAAAATTTTTTTTTTTTCTTTTTCATTGTGCGTCTGCCTTGCTCGCAAGTTTCGGAACGCTTGTCAGACTATATGGAATTTCACTGATCGAAGTCCAGACCTAGAGGCCACAAGTGATCATATGGTAGGCGATCATGATGTCACTGTCCCATGCGTCTTGATCATCAGGGCGGTGTCTGGCATCTCTCTTGCAAACTGTGCCGTATGATGAAAGTAAGCACGGCAAGTACTTACGCCCGGTTGGTGACTCGGGCCCAAGCTTCAAGCTTCAAACCTCACGGTGTGACGGCAGGCCCAGCGCCACTCACCTTCCACTTGAAGTTCCAGGCGTAGGATCCCATCATATTATCTGTTGCCTGTGTCAGGGTCGCCGATGGAGTCGCGTCGCCGGCGATCCCATAGACATCGCACTCGGCTTTCCTTCAAGTTCATCTCATGATTTGCATAAGGGCTGCTCAATTATTAGTTCGGTTCGTTTCTTTCTTGTCGCGAGTCGAAATTTTCAAGTTCGACCTTAAGCGAGCTGAAACAGACGTTGAGCAAACGAACTGGACGAACTGCTCCTGGAACAGTTCGTTTTGCAAAGTGTTTCCCTCGGCTGCTCGGCCAAGCGACTTACAGGATAATTATCGACTGGCCACTTCGTGCGCAAGTGCATGACCTGAGGAGCAAGAAGGAAAACCACAAAAATGGATTTAAAAAAACAAAGGGATTACTAGCATGGGCTCAACTGCGAGTTCTCGAATTGGACTTGACGTGTTAAATGACCTAGATAATATTCCTGATTGGTTGCAACGAAGGAGCGTAGCACTAAAACAGGAAAACGCCGAAATCTGGTAGCCGAGCCCAAAAATATATCGGCCGACGGGCGCTACTGCCGATCAACTCGGCCCAAGCTGTAGGCCGACGTGATAATGCCACGGACCAACGTCTACGCGCCTCGGTCACTAACCTGTGGAACGAAGGAGATATAATAGACTTGTTATTCTACGATCTGTACAAGATCGTCTGCCCTTATATACTAATTATGATGTTCCTATATTACCAATCCTTCGAGCTGATGCTGTGCCGATGCCGTGCCGGTGTACCAGCATCCGGGGTCGAGAGCGATCTCGAACCTCCGGCTAAGTGCGTGCCGGCTCTGCCTCGGCCTTGTCATCGTCCCGATTACTAACACTCCCCCTCAGCGAGAAGTCCCTTCGATGAAATCCTAATTTCCCTAATAGATACCTATGTTGGTGCATGTCTAGTCCTTTTGTAAATATGTCCGCTACGTTCTCCTTCGTTGGTACGTACATAAGTGATGCCTCGTGAGAGGCCACTTTCTCACGGATGAGTGATATGCGACATTGATGTGTTTGGTACGCGCATGGTACGTTGCGTCATGCGATAGTGTAATGGCGCCTAGATTGTCTGATCGAAGTGATGTGGGCTGGGCTTGATCTATTCCTAGCTCCTCGATGAAGTGCCTCAGCCAGATCAATTGCTTGGCGCCCTCGGTAAGTGCCATGTATTCGGCCTCCGTAGTAGATAGCGCGATCGTTCGCTGCTTTTTCGAGCTCCATGCGATGGCTCCCCCTCCTAGTATAGCTACATAGCCGCTAATAGACAGTGCGTCGTTTCTATTAGCATAATCCGAATCAACAAATATTTCGAGGTCGAGACCAGCATCTCGTCGGAAGGTTATGCCGTCGTCACGTGACCCCTTGAGGTACCTGAGCGCGTGCTTGATCGCCGTCCAGTGCTCGGCTCCGTAAGTAGTAGTGAATTGGCTCAGATGTTGTACGGTAAAGGCCAAATCAGGTCGTGTGCTGAGTGCTGCATACATTAGTGATCCGATTGCTTTGGCATAGGGTACTTCAGCAGTTAGATCTGTTGAGTCCATAGGTGTCGTGAGCTTGATCATTTTGTGCAGAGGTGTAGATACGGAATGTGCCGTAGCCATGTTGAATCGATCGAGTATGATGTCGATGTAATGTCCTTGAGACATGATCAGTGTTCCCTCATCCCTATTCCTCTCAACTCTAATTCCCAAGATTTTCTTCATTTCTCCTAGATCTGTTAAAGGGAATTTTCCATGAAGCTCCCCCTTGAGCTTAATCATCCCTCCTTTGGAATCAGCAAATAGTCCGAAGTCGTCCACATATACTGATATGACTTCGATTGAATCCTTATCTTGTCTGATGTAGACGCATTCATCGGCTGTACTTTGATGGAAGCCGAGATCGAGTAGTAATTTGCGTAAGCGCTGATTCCAAGCTCGTCCCGATTGCTTGAGTCCGTAGAGCGCTCTGTATATTCTTAGAACGCGTCCAGATCCATCATCAAAACCGTCGGGCTGGCGCATGTAGATCTCCTCATCTATAGTTGAATTGAGATAGGCGCCTTTGACATCCATCATTTCAATTTCCCAATCGAGTGTGTTTGCGATGGCTAATAGAACACGTAGTGAATCAAATTTGACCACGGGTGAAGTTATTTCGTAGTAATCCATCCCTGGCCTCTGTGTGAATCCTTGAGCCACAACCCTTGCTTTAGCCTTATCGAATTGCCCATCCGGTTGCGTTTTGACGGCGTATACCCACCGGCAACCGATAGCTACTCGTCCGGGTGGTAGTTCTGTTAATTCCCATGTTCCTAACGTTTTGTATTGGTCCATCTCAATTTCCATCGCTTTCTCCCAGATCGGCGCATCATCGCGTGATACCGCCGCTCTGTAATTCTCAGGTTCAGTGATGATTTCTCTCGTTATGTAAACCTGCTCGGACATCTCCCCAGGACAAGGACCAGGACCAGGACCTTTTACTGGAATTATTCCAGTTGGATAGCCGAAGAAGACTTGGATATTTTCATCAAAAAAATTTCCCATCCCTTCCTTGGTACATATATTTCTCTGTGGTCTGGTGTGAGCCATCTGACAGTTTTTTTTTTTGTTTTAAATAGAAATTAATAAATTCCCTTGACTTTGCCTAACAAACAAACTCCCCATCCCTTCCTTGGTATGTATGTATTTCTCTGTGGTCTGGTGTGAGCTGTCTGACATTGATTTAATTAGAAATTAATAAATTCCCCTGACTTTGCCCAAGAAAAATTAACAACAACAGCATCTGCTTGCAAATGTAAGTTGAAGTGGGGTAGCTTGATTGTTCCTCTAAGCTTATGCCTACATTTCTCAGGGATCCTTCTACTCCAGAGAGAAATCGTCAGCAGGAGCGTGAAAGGGCGAGGGAGGAGCAGGAGGGTCGTATGACGTCGCCTACTGATCGGAGAGCGCGTGCCCTTGCTGTGGCTGCTGCCAGAGCTTGGAACCAGCCACCCCCTCCACCACCTCCTTTTGCCATCCCTCACCCTCCTCCTAGAAGCAATGGGGCTGATCCTTTTCATCAACCTGCTGCAGGGCCATTACGTCCTCCTGATCCCAGTCCTGGACAGCAGGTGGCAGCCCTTCGTGTTGGGTGCATTTATGCTCCTGCACCAAAATCAAGCATAATATATTCACTTTATTGTGTGGTGTTTCAATATTTTCTCATACTGTTCTTGTACCATGCATCCATTTCTCTGCTTATTTTCGAAATTTTCCAGTCACTCTCTATCTCTCCATTTCATTCTGTTATTTCTACTTTCACAGGCGGCTGCACCCAGCGGAGTTTGAAATGACTTCGACGCGCGAGCCCTTGGGCGCTAAAGGGCCGGGTGCAAGTATATGCCTTCTGAGACAGGATTACACTCCTCTCTCAGTGACAATAAATTCACTGAGAGAGGCGAGTAGTATTCTTCATATTTACATAGCATGTTGACTGAAAATCATGTAGTATATTTGATTCTAGAACTCTACCGAACCTTCCCTGCCATAGCCCCTAGTTGCTAACAAGGGTTATGGGCCCCGCAGACACTTCGCAGAAGCTTTTGGGTGTGGAGAAGCTTGCAACAGATGGAAGTAATTGGCCTCTGTGGCGAGCTACTCTCACAAGTTATTTTGAGTCCAAAAATCTACTCAGGCATATAGAAGGGAGAGCCATTCGACCTCCTGATCCTCCAGTCATGCCCCCAGGCCATATTCTCACAGAAGCTGAGGAAACTCAGATTGAGAAGGCTGAGGAGAAGCTGGAGAAGTATCTTGCCAGAGAAGGACAGGCCAAAACCCAAATAATCGTCTCAGTGTCAGAGTCACTAGCTCTGATGCTACAGAAGAGACATACAGCAAAAGAAGTCTGGGATGCATTGGTCAATGAGATGACCAAAAAGCCCAAGATGGTCCTCACCAACCTACAGAGACAGCTTCGCAGTATGAGGTGTCCTGAGGATGGAGACTTGAGAGATCACTTGGACAAGGCCCAAGACCTCTATGCTCGTCTCAATGAGATGGGAGCCAGAATTTCTGAAGGAGAGTTCACCGTCATTATCCTTGCATCACTTCCACCCTCCTATGAGGCAGTTATGAATGCCCTTACCACGTCGCTCGAAGAATGTGGAATGCCCTTAGTGCCTGATGATATTATCAGAGTACTAAAGGCTCAATACGACAGGAGAAAGACCCTCAATATTTCACAAGAAGAGCAGGCATTTATTGGTTCATCTACGAAAGGGCAGAAGGGCCGGAAAGACCCGAAGGTGTCTACATGCACTAATTGCCACAAGCCTGGACATGCTATAGAGAGTTGCTGGGCTAAAGGAGGTGGTAAAGAAGGCCAGGGGCCACGTCAGAAGAAGAAAGCGAAAGCCAAAAAGAAGAAGGGCAAAGCCAAGGCGAATGTTGCCGAAGAAGTGTCCTCTGAGGAGGATGAGAGTGGCAGTATTTCTCATTCAATTTTCATGTACCAGGTGACACATGTGCATAGATGCAGTTAACTTACCGTTACAGGACACACCACGAAGCATGCTCTTCTGTAGTTGCTTCCTTGTGAGATGTGATTCACTAGACCGTCCTATGATCCGGGCCCGGCAAAGACAGCAACAGCGCGGACAGGTCTGCATGTCCCCAACCACCAACTCTGAGTCGGACGACCCGGCGTCGCTCACGGGGCAGGATGGGGATGACAGGTGGTCAATGGTATATCAGGATCCATGCACAGATGCAGCGTAACGCACAGCTGGAGGTGTGTCGGGCGTTTTCCCAGTCCACGAATCAGCGACACAGACAACGAATCGTGGAGTATCAGCTTGACGTGGAGGTGCTGCGGCTCCTGCAGGTACGTTCGTGAGCGTGCGCGACTCCCGGGCTGAGTCTACAAAACCCCTTCCTCTCAATTAATATCCATCACAGGGTGCATTGAAGTGCACTGGCGGAGTGAGTCTGGGTGGCGCAGCGATGATCTCTATGATGCGTGCTGAATTGATACCCGGCAACATTGACACATCGTGATCGTAAAGCTATGCATGGATCACAGGCGTGATAAATGAATTGTATAGCTGGTGCACATGGATATATATCATATCAACTGCGTAAGTGGAAATGAAGCCTTCTATGCCCTTACCAAAGTTAATTGTTAATGGATCGAAACCCATGGGCATATGAAAAGAGGGAGTGAGGTCACCAACCCAGTGAGCTAGGCCCGCGTACCTTGGTCTTGCGCGTCTTTAGTATTCCGCGCTGCTCCGTGTGACTACTCAAAGTGTAATGGCTAAACGCTAAGCTGGAAGCTGGGCTTGTCACGGTGGATAAGAGTCACAGAAAGCCTAAGGGTCGGCTGAGCTGGTTTGAATCTCTTAAGCACCAGGCGCTTACGACCACGCGCGTCCTGGTTGATGGCCGGGCTGTCTGGACGCTATCGACCTTCCTATACAGTACTGTATATACTGGGGATCTGCTGATAAGCAACACCGCATCTATTCTCGGATGTTACATAAACTGTCTCTCGGCCCCAAAGGCTCCTAAGAAGGAATGATGGATCTGCTTCCACTGGTACACATTTACTGACCCTATAACCCAGCAACCCCCTTCACACTGGAGACATGGCAAAATTTCCCAATTTCCCAACTTTGAAAATCAACTAGAAATTCTGAGGATACTCCATATTTCTTCAAAATGTCCCCATTCAGGAAATCAGATGAAAATTTAATGTTCTGTCAGAGTTTTTTGGCTGCTGGAAATCCTTCAAAGACTGTAAAATTAGTGCCTTCAAATCTTCAAGAAACACTCAGGAAACATTGAATTTCCTCTTTCATGGAACTAAATTTTTATGAAAAATTCCCCAATTAGGAAATTCTATAGAAACACTGATTTCCACAAAGTTTCCCCATCAAATGTTCAGGAAACCAATGTTTTCATAGAATTTCCAAAACTGAGCAAACTTTAGTAAATATTTAGTTTCATAATGGAGGAAATTTAATGTTTCCTGAGGGTTTCTTGAAGATTTTGAGGTGATAATTTTACAATTTTTGAAGGATTTCCTGAAGTCAAAAAACTCTGATAAAACATTAAATTTTGATCCAATTTCCTGAACTGGGAAATTTTGAAGAAATGTGGAATAACCTTAGGATTTCCAGTAGATTTCCAACGTCAGGAAATTTTTGCATGTCTCCAGTGTCAGTGGATGACTTTCCGTACCTTAAATTCGTAATGCACATCTCAAACGCTGATTCTCTGGCTAGCCGAGCATGTTTCAGTGAGTGATTGGTAGGGTTCATACTGAGTAAGAAAATAAGTAATGCAGGCTCGACGTTCCAGAATCCACCCACGCACCAGTTTTACCGCCACGCCGGGGCTGGTCTTGCAAAGACCTCAATGCCTCTTTGGCATTCGCCACCTCCGCCTTAGCCTTTGCTGCCTCCTCCATTGGCGTCCATTCTCGCTCGACTGTCGCCGCTCGTTCTCGTTGCATCCCGATCCCCCTTCTGCCCCCCTGCGCTCGTGCTTTCCGTTCTCGTTCCGCTGCCGCCGCTCGTGCTCGTTCTATTGCCTTCTGCTCCACCCTCGCTTCTGCTTCCTGCACTTCCCGCATGATTCGCTTTTGTTCATGGCTAATGAGATCCGGGTCGGCGGACCTATCGTCCATGTATTTTTGTTCAATCATGGCAAAATCCTCCGTCCATTACGGCGTCATCATGTTGAAGCACATGTAATTCCCCGCCCCCTTAAAGGGACCAGCTGGGACAGGGATCTTGTTCGGGTGTCTGGGAGAGAATTGCCTCCTGGCGACCTCCATAATCATGGCGGCAAACCAATAGCCCATTGTTGTGCTGGCTGGGTAGTTGTGACCGTGCTTCGAAACTATCTGGACCAACCTCGAAAATTCAAGGAGGGAAAGGTCTGGAGATGTGTATGTCGTCAGGAGGGTGTCGTTGTTGACACGCCTATTGAGTCTGATACCTGCTCCGAAAGGGAGGGGGGAGAGGAGGTAGACGAGGATCGAATCACGCTTGCCAATGGAGAAAGACCTCGTTCAGCCACCGCGAACCTTACCCGAGATCCCGCTTCCTCTGGAGTCGTGCGACAAGGTATTCGTGGCGCGACCCCTCCTTCTCTTTATACCACTTGGTTTCCTTTACAATGTATGCGCTTCTCCAGGTGCTCGGAACGTCCCAAACACAAGCGTAGAACCATGTGGGGCTGGTGGACTTCTCGAGGTAGATGAAGACCGGTACAGGGGGGCCATTGTCTGGCATTACGGACAGAAAAAGATTCTGAATGAAGCTCAGCAGCGAGTAGAACATTTGGGAGCAAGCCAGTGATGTTGGCAGTCTTTATACCACACGAAACGTGCAGCGTGCGCGTGAAGGCTTCCAACGCGTTGCAGATTATGTGATCCCATGTGGCGTTGCTCTACGCGATCAACAAGCTGCATTCCTATATCTCAGCATCGCCATCCCCAAGATGCTGTGTGCAGCAGACGTATGGTACACACGGATACGCAAGTGACAACGACAAGAAAGCCAGGGGTCTCTCCCCTCCACGCCTACTGACATGCATGCTGGACGTTCATGCTGACCTTTTGCCGATCCAGCTAGGCTAGCACTCAAGAACACTTACAACAACACCTTGCAGATGCTCACCTTGCCACCTACCCACCCGTTACACACACCTGCGCAGATCATCCCGACACGCAGTGTCATCTGTCCCGATTACACGAACTCCTGCGAGCTCACAACCTGGAAGCCGGGTCCATTGAAATCCTTCAGACAATACGACGCAACCCCTCATGGATCCCACCGATGCGCATAATGATAGCGACCGATGAAAAGGAAGCGATCACTTACGACAGTCGAAACAAGTCCTCCATCAAAATCTACTCGGATGGGCCATGACGCAAGCTTTACAAATCTCGAGGGTTTTTGTCCAAAATGTACGCTTGAATGCAACTACGTGAATATCACCATGACAAGATAGGAACGTGCCCCTCGACTTCGACCAACGTGATAAATGTCCAGTAGCAGTAACAGTAACCGTCAAAAAATGCGAATACCAATCCAAAATGAAGTGCTTCTGAGTATCGAATGAGGGCGATGAGTGTCTGTGAATGAGTTCGGTGTGGGAGGTGTGTATGAGATATCGTCTGTGGATCTACGTATTTCGCTGCATGACCTCAGAGCCCGCACGCCGACACGGCAAGCTGCGTCGCCGTCGCCATAATCCGACCCAGCACGACAGCCTGCCCGCCCGTCAGCGTATCCATCACCTCTTGCGCGATATTGAAACCCGCCACCACGTGGTCAACCGCCAGCACTGAAAGAGGAAGAATGTGAGCGGCGCCGCCACCGTGGAAAAGAAATATGGAACTAGGGCGTACCTTTGATCGTCTTGCCGTTGAACGCCAGCTGCCAGCACGACCCGCAGTTCGGGTTGCCGTGCGCGACGACGCCTGCGCGCCGCCGATGTTGGGGAATGTGGGGAGGTTCCCGAAGGTTGGGAAGCGCGAGAGGAGGCCATTCGAGCCGTCGCTGCACGCGACCGTCGCGAGGCTGCCCCCCGGGGTGTCGTACGTGTTGTCGAACGACACGGTGACGCTGTCAGCCACCACTGTCATGGTAACTAGAAACTTCTCGCTACCGCAATCAAACCCGCCGTACCATGAACTAGATCGGAGATAACCCATTACACTGATGAAATACTGCCTACCTGAAATATTCCATCAAGACCGAATATGAGCCGAATGTGTGGTCTGTCTGACGAGTGGTCAGACAGACCAGATGTTCGGCTTATTTCGTCGGTGTAATGGGATATATCTTATCTTGAGCGACACGCCCAGGAGCGTTGTTGGTGCACGGTTCTTGCTGTTGATAAGCCTGTCCTGTCACATAAAATGTCTTTGCATACCGCGGGTATTCCATTAAATACTCAGCGCCATTCCCATCTGTGTGTCAACTGGGCAGGAAGTCCTGCCTCACAGACTGCTGGAGATATTCTGACCTGTGTGTGGGCCTGTGAATTTGTCTTTGCTATGACCGAAACATCACGAAGTATACCGAGGGGGCTGACCGTTGTCAGTCCAGGCCGGGGGGGACCGAAGTGTCAGCTGACACATCTCCAATTCGCTGTTCGAGTATACCCAAAGCGTCAGCTGACACATCTCCAATGCGCTTCTCTGGCGTATACTCGAACGGGTACATGCCAGAGCAGCACATTGGAGATGTGTCAGCTTTATACCTCGCCCCCCCCCCCCCCCCCTAGCCTACATGTGCATCCTACTGGACAGGATTCACATAATACGGGGCGGTGTATGCGGTCGCGGCCTCGTCACTCCAGTGCTCTGACACGTCTACCTCAGCCTGAAACATTGTTGGTGTACATCGCAAGCTCGAGAAGAATGCTAACTCTTTGGTCCGGTGCGTAGGGCCCGTTAGTGTGAGAATATTCACCAGGACCTGCGTTGTTAACGGCCAAGATTGGGCATAATCGAGTCGGTCAGTGGCGTCGTAGACCCCCGTGGTATATACTGTATCGATGGCTGTGGCACAGAACGTGGCATCGGTTGCAGATGGCCCGGGTGTTGCCTGTTTATGGAGGACGGTTCCTAGGTGCTGATTTGGCACCTATGAACCGTCCTCCCCAAATACATTAGCACTGCAAATGCATTGTGGCACCATATGTAGGTGTGCAAAGACACGACATTGAATGGAAAGATTCTGCCATACATATTGCTGGGAAAATGCGAGTAGTTGATATGGCAAGATATATAGAATCAGAGTATGTTGCGGTAGAGAAATGAACGCATGTGCTTTATATATCCATTTGGGTCATTCCACGAATAATCATCCTAATGCATGACTGGGTTGAGTCCGATACCCTGAGAATGGCATTAAAGAGTTTGCAACGTGTCGAAAACGCTGATACCTGATGGCATGCAAGGCACTGTTCAGCAAATGTGTCTGAGAGACACCCACCAACCCTCGCAGGTCACAGGACAAGAAACCTGGGGTAAGCGGTTGGATTTCAAATACAACGGCTGTGCTCTCAACAATCAAATAGAGAACATGGAATCGGAGAAGAGGAAGGGAAGTGAGGCACTTGATCCACGCCTATTTGGTACAATCACACCCATCATCCCATACCATCGATTGCGCGATCCCTGGTGTGATTATGCAAACTCAGTATTTTGATGTAAGTCACGTCCTGGTGCCCAAGACCTCAGGCCTTCAGGGAGCAGTCAGATGTTGACCAAGTTCAGATCGATTCTGTAGAGTCGCGATAATAAGGTGTGCTTGACACTATAGCCACGATGCGTAAACGCTAGCTTCTAGGCAAGAATACCTAACCACGTTTTGAGCAATCACAGAAGCGCGCCCTTTCGGGCGAAGAAGGCCTTGGAATGGGATGGGAGCGGCGGCGGGTGTATGAGGCATCGGACGACCCCTCACAAGGAGTGACGCAGAGGAGGAGAGACGGGCTGAGAGTGTGCGCTCACGAGGGCTTTATAATACAGGCTTCCTTTGTGGGGGTGTGCTGCAGGGGAACGCCGGCACAGTCAAAGAGGCGGGCGCCTGTGATTGGATATTCAAAATAAGCAACGTATTCCGGGGGCAGGAGCAGACACCGGCGGTTTGAATCATATACAACCCGTTGTAATTTACATGTACGACCTGCTGTAAAATACATGGGTGTGAAACTCAGACGCCCATCCCTACGCCTCCATCTTCGGTTCCCCTGAAACATCCCCTCGCATCCTCAGTACGGTGCACGTGCACCGTATTCCGCTGTGCCTAAGTACGGTGTAGGTGCACCCTACGCCGCCCCTCTCGGTATGGTGCACGTGCACCGTATCCCGCTGCACCTCAGAATGGTGCACATGCACCATACACCACACATCCGTACGGTGAACATGCACCATACGACGCCTGTTGGTATGGTGAATACGCACCATACCCAGCCTGAGGACGGCGCACGTGCACCATACGCCGCTCCCCTCGGTACGGTGCACGTGCACCGTATCCCGCTGCACCTCAGAATGGTGCACATGCACCATACGACGCCTGTTGGTACAGTGAATATGCACCATACCCGGCCTGAGGACGGTGCACGTCAGAATGGTGCACGTGCACCATACGCCGTACATCCGTACGGTGCACATGCACCATACGACGCCTGTTGGTACAGTGAATATGCACCATACCCGGCCTGAGGACGGTGCACGTGCACCATACGCCGCTCCTCTCGGTACGGTTCACGTCCACCATATCCTACCGGCCCTCAGTACGGTGCACGCGCACCATACGCCCCTGCCCCTCGGTACGGTGCACGCGCACCATACACCCCTGCCCCTCGGTAGGTGCACGCGCACCATACGCCCCTGCCCCTCGGTACGGTGCACGCGCACCATATCCCGCTGCACCTCAGTACGGTGCATGCACCGTATCCCGCCACCCCTCAGTACGGTGCACGTGCACCATACGCCGCCCCTCTCGGTACGGTGCACATGCACCATACTAGGCCTGTGGGTACGGTGAATATGCACCATACCCGGCCTGAGGACGGTGCACGTGCACCATACGATGCCTGTGGGTACGGTGAATATGCACCATACGATGCCTGTTGGTACGGTGAATATGCACCATACGCCGCCCCTCTCGGTACGGTGCACATACACCGTATCACGCCGCCCCTGAGTACGGTGCACATGCACCGTAGGCCGCACGCAGCCCGTCCGTATGGTGCATGTGTATGATAACTGCGGTACACCGGGTTGAGGGCTGTGACCTTGGTTGGACAGATTAGAGCGGGGCGACGATCTGCAAGACAACATACCCTCTTGCACGTTCTCCAAACGCCGCCGCCCCACACCATGGGCCGCCCCTCAGTACGGCGCACGTGCATGCGGCCTATGAGAGTGGTTGGACAGATTAGGGGGCAACAATGATCCGCAAAACAACTTACCTTCCTGCGCATCTACCGCATATCATGTCAAACCCTTCCGGAAAGTTCATCGTCTCTCGTACCTTCCGATGTACGCACACACGGACCTGGAACTGTGGGTTAGTAGAGTACCCAAATGCTTGGCCACTCCCCAGAACGTACCTCTGGTCAGTCCAGTCGACTCGATAGTCGTCGTCAAAGTAAGTTAGAATCAACAAAACAGAGGACGCGGTGTCACGTGATGGTCACGTGACTACTACTCGCATGTGACAGGCGACTATTGTACTGACTGCACGTGTCTGCTTGTATGTAGTGGTTTTAAGCAATGGAAGGACCTGCTTCAGGTTCAAACATGGGTCTGCATGCAGGACCAGGAACTAATGGAGCTACTGGTGTGACAACTCTAGTCCCTGCAAATTGAAGAATTGGGAAGTCAGGCGCGGTCTGCACTTGCAACATCCAATCTACCCCCCATCATCCGCTGGATTTTCAGCCTGTTCCAAACACTCACAAACACCTGAGTGTAAACTATGGCCCGCCCTTGGGTCATGTAACTCACCCCCTTCCGAATTTGATTGAGGCCACCGTTTCCACACTCGGCAGCACTGGTGTTCACAGCGGCCAGCCAGGGGTCCAGATCTGCATAGGTGGACAAGAATGATGCCTGTGAGCACTTGGTGTGCCCGCCAGAGTGAAAGTCATCCATGGCAAAGAGGGTGTCAGCAAAAAAGGCTGGTTCACGTGTGAGACAGTATGGGGCGAGAGCACATGCAAAATCATACACAACCAGCTTGGGAGCAACAGGCCATCGTGTGAACATCGCAGAGAAGACATCATTGCGTCCCTCCCCTCGAGGTATGCAGTGGAATCCATAGCAGATTGAATGCGTGCACCAGCAACACATGATTCCATCAGTGAGGCCCTGCGTTTTGTAGCTTGTGTAGTACTTGGAGCACTTGCCACCCCGGTCACCAGTGGGCTCATTCCTAGTGTCATGGGATAGGGAAGGATAACAGGGCCTGCAGCGGATAGGAGGCTATGTGTACCATGTCCCCATCTGTCCTATGGACGTGAACTTGGGCCATAAGAAGTGGATGCAGTTGGACTCACCTCCCGCCAGTCTGTGGCTTTGATTGGCTTGATGGTGGGTATGCCCGTGTCAGGGCCCAGAACCCTGCACCATACCTCACGTGAGCCACACAAGAGCATCAAACACAGCGCGAGGCACAGGGGCATTGCGTTGGACCCAGGGACTGATGAGTTGACTGATTACTGGGACAATTGCGAGATGTGGTGCAGAGTGGGCACCAGGTTTGGCCAAGAATGTCTCCAAGTATTGATGGGCCCTTGGGGGGACCAATTGGAGGATGGACTCCTCAATGGCCACCTTGTGGTGGTTAGCATGAGCGGTGTTCACTGAAGGAAGGCGGCTCACTTGGCTTAAGAAGGGTGCAAATGTCTGCGTGTCTGGCCCCTTAGAGCCTGGGGCGCAGATAGGCATGCCACCTGCAGCAGGGTCTCCAAAGCAGGACAAACACGCTGCAATCGTGTGGCCAGGTCCGCATGAAGTGTGGGTGGCAATGGCAGACACATTTGTTGGTTGGGGGGCCCGGTTGTGCCGTCTTCCGAATCGGACGATGGCATATGGCATACAGGTGACAATACGCGGGCTATGACCGCATGTAGGTCCTGACGCAAGGTCTTGTCCCTAAGCGGGGCCTGGTCTGTCTTATATCACCGGGTTGGACGTTGAGGGGCCTCAGGCCCAATCATGGTAGGGGGTTGCAAAGAAGGCAGCAGGTGCGTCTTGCTGTAGGCCAATGTGATGCCATCCCAAATGGTGGCAATTGGAGAGGGGCCACAAACTGGACATGTGTGGGGTGACGTCCATGGCTGCAGGTGGACATAGGCAAACCAGGCTTGCCTAAACAGGTCATCTGTCACAAAGGGTTTGTGTGAGCCATTGGTCTGGTATCGTCGCGCTATGCCCACGGTCCACCCGCTGAAGGGACTTTCAGCCAGTGTGTATGCACTAGTGTATTCATCCAGGAGCTCGTGCGTGAACACCATATGGTTGTTGTAATTAAACAATCCTAGGGTCCCGAGGTCTGGCCCGCAGCATCGACGGCTTCGAGGAGGACACCTGGTGCACACCGTGACCTCCATGACACTGGAGATGGTTGCGGTTAGTGCATAAATGGTGCACTCAACATGCTTGATGTCCTCCTTCCTCAGCATGACCGACAACTCGGGGTGCCAGGCACACCTAGCACTGGTCCCAAGGCACAATGTGGCAGGTGGTCTCTCATGCGCACCTGAGAACGCTTCTTCAGCAGCGTCCTCTGGCAGGCGGGGGCCCACAGTGGCAGGGGCACAGGCTGGTAGGACACTGACAACTCATGCAGGACGCTGGGCCTGGCAGGTGGCACCATTGGGTCAGTAGGGGGCAGCCCCAGGTCCGGAGACTCTACAATCCCAGGGCCAATGGTTAGTCGGGTGAGTTGGTAGCGGGTCCCCGATCCACTCACCTGTAGTGGCGCCAGGGGCCACAAGGTCATCGTGCGGCATGCCCTCGCATTCCTGTGCGGCTAGCTTGCGGAGGTGGCCCTGCACATGTGTGATGTGCA